>CM062296.1:461709055-462309055 GCA_031216915.1 Pictodentalium vernedei | reverse complement strand
AAGCTACAGCTGTTTACTATCTTTCAACAGTTTTCACTCCGCATGATAGAGAATCTTGATACATTCTGACTCTCAGATTCATGCCTGCTTTATTTCCTGTTGCAGTCATACTATACTTATAAAACGATATAACACAATACCACGGTAGAAAAAGACACTGGTAACCAACAGAATATTAGTACTCTCAACATAACTAGGCACCAAAGCTAAAGCTGTTTACTGTGTTTCAACAGTTTTCAGTCAGCATCATAGAGAATCTTGGCACATTGTGTCTTTCCATCTCATGGCTGCCTTATTTCCTGTCACAGTCATACTATACTTATAAAACGATATAACACAATACCATTGTTGAAAAATACCCTGGTAATGAATAGAGTATTAATACGCTCAACAAAAATAGATACGAAAGCTACCGCTATTCACTGTGTTTCAACAGTTTTCAGTCAGCATGATAGAGAATCTTGACACATTCTGACTCTCAAACTCATGGCTGCCTTATTTCCTGTCGCAGTCATACTATACTTATGAAACTATATAACTCAATACCACGGTAGAAAAATACACTGGTAACTAATACAGTATGAGTACTCAATTTAACCAGGTACCAAAGCTACCACTGTTCACTGTGTTTGAACAGTTTTCAGTCAGCATGATAGAGAATCTTGATACATTCTGACTCTCAGACTCATGGCTGCCTGATTTCCTGACGCAGTCATACTATACTTATAAAACGATATAACTCAATACCACGGTAGAAAATACCCTGGTAAGGAACAAAGTATTTGTACTCACAACAAAAATAGGTACCAAAGCTATAGCTGTTTATTGTGTTTCAACAGTTTTCAATCTGCATGATAGAGAATCTTGACACATTCTGCCTTTCAAACTCATGGCAGCCTTATTTCCTGTCGCAGTCTTACTATACTTATAAAACTGTATAACTCAATACCACGGTAGACAAATACACTTGTAACCAATAGAGTATTAGTACTCTCAGCATAACTAGGTTCCAAAGCTACAGCTGTTCACTGTGTTTCAACAGTTCTCAGTCAACATGATGGAGAATCTTGACACATTCTGACTCTCAAATTCATGGCTGCCTTATTTCCTGTCGCAGTCATACTATAGTTATAAAACAATATAACTCAATACCACGGTAGAAAATACCCTGGTAACGAATAAAGTATTAGTACTCTAAATAGGTACCAAAGCTACAGCTGTTTACTGTGTTTCAACAGTTTTCAGTCAGCAAAGTAGAGAATCTTGATACATCCTAACTCTCAAATTCATGGCTGCCTTATTTCCTGTCGCAGTCATACTATACTTATAAAACGATATAACACAATACCATTGTTGAAAAATACCCTTGTAATGAATAGAGTATTAGTACTCTAACCAAAAATAGGTACCAAATCTACAACTGTTTACTGTGTTTCAACAGTTTTCAGTCAGCATGGAAGAGAATCTTGATACATTCTGACTCTCAAACTCATGGCAGCCTTATTTCCTGTCGCAGTCATACTATACTTATGAAACGATATAACTCAATACCACGGTATAAAAATACACTGGTAACTAATAGTGTGTTAGTACTCTCAATATAACTAAGTACCAAAGCTACCACTGTTATTTCAACAGTTTGCAGTCAGCATGATAGAGAATCTTGACACATTCTGATTCTAAAATCCATGGCTGCCTTACTTGCTTAGTATTAATACTCTCGCCAAAAATAGGTACCAAAGCTACAGCTGTTTACTGTGTTTCAACAGTTTTCAATCAACATGATAGAGAATCTTGACACATTCTGTCTTTCAAACTCATGACTGTCTTATTTCCTCTCACAGTCATACTATTCTTATAAAGCGATATAACTCAATACCACGGTAGAAAAATACACTGGTAACCAATAGAGTATTAGTACTCTCAACAAAAATATTTACCAATCCTACAGCTATTCACTGTGTTTCAACAGTTTTCAGTCAGCATGATAGAGAATCTTGATACATTCTGACTCTCAAATTCATGGCTGCCTTATTTCCTGACAGTCATACTACACTTATAAAACGATATAACACAATAGCATTGGTGAAAGATACCCTGGTAACGAATAGTGTATTAGTACCCTGAACAAAAATAAGTATCAAAGCTACAGCTGTTTACTGTGTTTCAACAGTTTTCAATCCGCATGATAGAGAATCTTGACACATTCTGCCTTTCAAACTCATGGCTGCCTTATTTCCTGTCGCAGTCATACTATACTTATAAAACTGTATAACTCAATACCACGGTAGACAAATACACTGGTAACCAATAGAGTATTAGTACTCTCAACGTAACTAGGTTCCAAAGCTACAGCTGTTCACTGTGTTTCAACAGTTCTCAGTCAACATGATGGAGAATCTTGACACATTCTGACTCTCAAATTCATGGCCGCCTTATTTCCTGTCGCAGTCATACTATAGTTATAAAACAATATAACTCGATACCACGGTAGAAAATACCATGGTAACGAATAAAGTATTAGTACTCTCAACAAAAATAGGTACCAAAGCTACAGCTGTTTACTGTGGTACAACAGTTTTCAGTCAGCATGGTAGAGAATCTTGACACATCCTAACTCTCAAATTCATGGCTGCCTTATTTCCTGTCGCAGTCATACTATACTTATGAAACGAAATAAGTCAATACCACGGTATAAAAATACACTGGTAACTAATAGAGTATTAGTACTCTCAATATAACTAGGTACCAAAGCTACCACTGTTATTTCAACAGTTTTCAGTCAGCATGATAGAGAATCTTGACACATTCTGATTCTAAAATCCATGGCTGCCTTATTTGCTTAGTTTTAGGACTCTCACCAAAAATAGGTACCAAAGCTACAGCTGTTTACTGTGTTTCAACAGTTTTCAGTCAGCATGATAGAGAATCTTGACACATTCTGTCTTTCAAACTCATGACTGCCTTATTTCCTCTCACAGTCATACTATTCTTATAAGAGGATATAACTCAATACCACGGTAGAAAAATACACTGGTAACCAATAGAGTATTAGTAGTCTCAACAAAAATAGTTACCAATCCTACAGCTATTCACTGTGTTTCAACAGTTTTCAGTCAGCATGATAGAGAATCTTGATACATTCTGACTCTCAAATTCATGGCTGCCTTATTTCCTGACACAGTCATACTACACTTATAAAACGATATAACACAATAGTATTGGCGAAAGATACCCTGGTAACGAATAGAGTATTAGTGCTCTCAATAAAAATAGGTAGCAAAGCTACAGCTGTTTAATGTGTTTCAACAGTTTTCAGTCAGGATGTTAGAGAATCTTGATACATTCTGGCTCTCAAATTCATGGCTGCCTTATTTCCTGTCGCAGTCATATTATGCTTATAAAACTGTATAACTCAATACCACGGTAGACAAATACACTGGTAACCAATGGAGTATTAGTACTCTCAATATAACTAGGTACCAAAGCTACCACTGTGATTTCAACAGTTTTCAGTCAGCATGATAGAGAATCTTGACACATTCTGATTCTAAAATCCATGGCTGCCTTACTTGCTTAGTATTAATACTCTCGCCAAAAATAGGTACCAAAGCTACAGCTGTTTACTGTGTTTCAACAGTTTTCAATCAGCATGATAGAGAATCTTGACACATTCTGTCTTTCAAACTCATGACTGTCTTATTTCCTCTCACAGTCATACTATTCTTATAAAGCGATATAACTCAATACCACGGTAGAAAAATACACTGGTAACCAATAGAGTATTAGTACTCTCAACAAAAATATTTACCAATCCTACAGCTATTCACTGTGTTTCAACAGTTTTCAGTCAGCATGATAGAGAATCTTGATACATTCTGACTCTCAAATTCATGGCTGCCTTATTTCCTGACAGTCATACTACACTTATAAAACGATATAACACAATAGCATTGGTGAAAGATACCCTGGTAACGAATAGTGTATTAGTACCCTGAACAAAAATAAGTATCAAAGCTACAGCTGTTCACTGTGTTTCAACAGTTTTCAATCCGCATGATAGAGAATCTTGACACATTCTGCCTTTCAAACTCATGGCTGCCTTATTTCCTGTCGCAGTCATACTATACTTATAAAACTGTATAACTCAATACCACGGTAGACAAATACACTGGTAACCAATAGAGTATTAGTACTCTCAACATAACTAGGTTCCAAAGCTACAGCTGTTCACTGTGTTTCAACAGTTCTCAGTCAACATGATGGAGAATCTTGACACATTCTGACTCTCAAATTCATGGCCGCCTTATTTCCTGTCGCAGTCATACTATAGTTATAAAACAATATAACTCGATACCACGGTAGAAAATACCATGGTAACGAATAAAGTATTAGTACTCTCAACAAAAATAGGTACCAAAGCTACAGCTGTTTACTGTGGTACAACAGTTTTCAGTCAGCATGGTAGAGAATCTTGACACATCCTAACTCTCAAATTCATGGCTGCCTTATTTCCTGTCGCAGTCATACTATACTTATGAAACGAAATAAGTCAATACCACGGTATAAAAATACACTGGTAACTAATAGAGTATTAGTACTCTCAATATAACTAGGTACCAAAGCTACCACTGTTATTTCAACAGTTTTCAGTCAGCATGATAGAGAATCTTGACACATTCTGATTCTAAAATCCATGGCTGCCTTATTTGCTTAGTTTTAGGACTCTCACCAAAAATAGGTACCAAAGCTACAGCTGTTTACTGTGTTTCAACAGTTTTCAGTCAGCATGATAGAGAATCTTGACACATTCTGTCTTTCAAACTCATGACTGCCTTATTTCCTCTCACAGTCATACTATTCTTATAAGAGGATATAACTCAATACCACGGTAGAAAAATACACTGGTAACCAATAGAGTATTAGTAGTCTCAACAAAAATAGTTACCAATCCTACAGCTATTCACTGTGTTTCAACAGTTTTCAGTCAGCATGATAGAGAATCTTGATACATTCTGACTCTCAAATTCATGGCTGCCTTATTTCCTGACACAGTCATACTACACTTATAAAACGATATAACACAATAGTATTGGCGAAAGATACCCTGGTAACGAATAGAGTATTAGTGCTCTCAATAAAAATAGGTAGCAAAGCTACTGCTGTTTAATGTGTTTCAACAGTTTTCAGTCAGGATGTTAGAGAATCTTGATACATTCTGGCTCTCAAATTCATGGCTGCCTTATTTCCTGTCGCAGTCATATTATGCTTATAAAACTGTATAACTCAATACCACGGTAGACAAATACACTGGTAACCAATAGAGTATTTGTACTCTCAATGTAACTAGGTTCCAAAGCTGCAGCTGTTCACTGTGTTTCAACAGTTCTCAATCAACATGATAGAGAATCTTGACACATTCCGACTCTCAAATTCATGGCCGCCTTATTTCCTGTCGCATCATACTATAGTTATAAAACAATATAACGAAATACCACGGTACAAAATACCCTGGTTACGAATAAAGTATTAGTACTCTCAACAAAAATAGGTACCAAAGCTACAGCAGTTTACTGTGTTTCAACAGTTTTCAGTCAGCATGGTAGAGAATCGTGACACATTCTGACTCTCTGATTCATGGCTGCCTTATTTCCTGTTGCCATTATATTATACTTATAAAACTGTATAACTCAATACCACGGTAGACAAATACACTGGTGTCCAATAGAGTATTAGTACTCTCAACATAACTAGGTTCCAAAGCTACAGCTGTTCACTGTGTTTCAACAATTCTCAGTCAACATGATAGAGAATCTTGACACATTCTAATTCTAAAATCCATGGCTGCCTTATTTCCTATCGCAGTCATACTATAGTTATAAAACGATACAACTCAATACCATTGTTGAAAAATACCCGGGTAACGAATAAAGTATTAGTACTCTCAACAAAAATAGGTACCAAAGCTACAGCTGTTTACTGTGTTTCAACAGTTTTCAGTCAGCATGATAGAGAATCTTGACACATTGTGTCTTTCAAACTCATAGCTGCCTTATTTCCTGTCGCAGTCATACAATACTTATAAAATGATATAACTCAATGCCATTGTTGAAAAATACCCTGGTAATGAATAGAGAATTAGTACTCTCAACAAAAATAGGTACCAAAGCTACAGCTGTTTACTATCTTTCAACAGTTTTCACTCCGCATGATAGAGAATCTTGATACATTCTGACTCTCAGATTCATGCCTGCTTTATTTCCTGTTGCAGTCATACTATACTTATAAAACGATATAACACAATACCACGGTAGAAAAAGACACTGGTAACCAACAGAATATTAGTACTCTCAACATAACTAGGCACCAAAGCTAAAGCTGTTTACTGTGTTTCAACAGTTTTCAGTCAGCATCATAGAGAATCTTGGCACATTGTGTCTTTCCATCTCATGGCTGCCTTATTTCCTGTCACAGTCATACTATACTTATAAAACGATATAACACAATACCATTGTTGAAAAATACCCTGGTAATGAATAGAGTATTAGTACTCTCAACAAAAAGAGGTACCAAAGCTACAGCTGTTTACTGTGTTTCAACAGTTTTCAGTCAGCATGATAGAGAATCTTGACACGTTCTGTCTTTCAAACTCATGGCTGCCTTATTTCCTGTCGCAGACATACTATACTTATAAAACGATATCACTCAATACCACGGCAGAAAAATACACTGGTAAGCAATAGAGTATTAATACGCTCAACAAAAATAGATACGAAAGCTACCGCTATTCACTGTGTTTCAACAGTTTTCAGTCAGCACGATAGAGAATCTTGACACATTCTGACTCTCAAACTCATGGCTGCCTTATTTCCTGTCGCAGTCATACTATACTTATGAAACGATATAACTCAATACCACGGTAGAAAAATACACTGGTAACTAATACAGTATGAGTACTCAATTTAACCAGGTACCAAAGCTACCACTGTTCACTGTGTTTGAACAGTTTTCAGTCAGCATGATAGAGAATCTTGATACATTCTGACTCTCAAATCCATGGCTGCCTTATTTCCTGTCGCAGTCATACTATACTTACTTATAAAACGATATAACTCTATACCACGGTAGAAAATACCCTGGTAACGTATAAAGTATTAGTACTCTCAACAAAAATAGGTACGGTACCAACGCTACAGCTGTTTACTGTGTTTCAACAGTTTTCAGTCCGCATTATAGAGAATCTTGACACATTCTGCCTTTCAAACTCATGGCTGCCTTATTTCCTGTCGCAGTCATACTATACTTATAAAACGATATAACTCAATACCATGGTAGAAAAAGACACTGGTAACCAATAGTATATTAGTACTCTCAACATAACTAGGCACCACAGCTAAAGCTGTTTGCTGTATTTCAACAGTTTTCAGTCAGCATGATAGAGAATCTTGGTACATTGTGTCTTTCAAACTCATGGCTGCCTTATTTTCTGTCGCAGTCATACTATACTTATAAAACGATATAACACAATACCTTTGTTGAAAAATACCCTGGTAATGAATAGAGTATTATTACTCTAAAAAAAAAGAGGTACCAAAGCTACAGCTGTTTACTGTGTTTCAACAGTTTTCAGTCAGCATGACAGTTTTCAGTCAGCATGATAGAGAATCTTGACACATTCTGTCTTTCAAACTCATGGCTGCCTTATTTCCTGTCACAGTCATACTATACTTATAAAACGATATAACTCAATACCACGGTAGAAAAATACACTGGTAACCAATAGAGTATTAGTACTCTCAACAAAAATAGGTACGAAAGCTACAGCTATTCACTGTGTTTCAACAGTTTTCAGTCAGCATGATAGAGAATCTTGACACATTCTGGCTTTCAAATTCATGGCTGCCTTATTTCCTGTTGCAGTTATACTATACTTAAAAAACAATATAACACAATACCATTGTTGAAAAATACTCTGGTAACGAATAGAGTATTAGTACTCTCAACAAAAATAGGTACTAAAGCTACAGCTGTTTACTGTGTTTCAACAGTTTTCAGTAAACATGAAAGAGAATCTTGATGCATTCTGACTCTCAAATTCATGGCTGCCTTATTTCCTGACACAGTCATACTACACTTATAAAACGATATAACACAATAGCATTGGCAAAAGATACCCTGGTAACGAATAGAGTATTAGTACTCTGAACAAAAATAAGTATCAAAGCTACAGCTGTTTACTGTGTTTCAACAGTTTTCAGTCAGCATTATAGAGAATCTTGATACATTCTGACTCTCAAATTCATGGCTGCCTTATTTTCTGTCGCAGTCATACTATACTTATGAAACGATATAACTCAATACCATTGTTGAAAAATACCATAGTAACTAATAGAGTATTAGTATTCTCAACAAAAATAGGTACCAAAGTTACAGCTGTTTACTGTGTTTCAACAGTTTTCAGTCAGCATGATAGAGAATCTTGACACATTCTGTCTTTCAAACTGATGGCTGCCTTATTTCCTTACGCAGTCATACTGTGCTTATAAAACGATATAACTCAATACCATGGTAGAAAAATACACTGGTAACCAATTGAGTATTAGTACTCTCAACAAAAATAGTTACCAATCCTAAAGCTATTCACTGTGTTTCAACAGTTTCAGTCAGCATGATAGAGAATCTTGATATATTCTGACTCTCAAATTCTTGGCTGCCTTATTTCCTGACGCAGTCATACTACACTTATAAAACGATATAACACAATAGCATTGGCGAAAGATACTCTGGTAACGAATAGAGTATTAGTACTCTGAACAAAAAATAGGTAAAAAGCTACAGCTCTTTACTGTGTTTCAACTGTTTTCAGTCAGCATGATAGAGAATCTTGATACATTCTGACTCTCAAATTCATGGCTGCCTTTCTTTCTGTCACAGTCATACTATATTTATGAAACGATATAACTCAATACCATTGTTGAAAAATACCCTGGTAACTAAGAGAGTATTAGTATTCTCAACATAACTAGGTACCAAAGCTACCAGTGTTCACTGTGTTTCAACAGTTTTCAGTCAGCATGACAGGGAATCTTGACACATTCTGATTCTAAAATTCATGGCTGCCTTATTCCTGTCACAGTCATACAATACTTCCAAAATGATATAACTCAATACCATTGTTGAAAAAATACCCTGGTAATGAATAGAGTATTAGTACTCTCGATAGAAATAGGTACCAAAGCTACAGCTGTTTACTGTGTTTGAACAGTTTTCAGTCAGCATGATAGAGAATCTTGATACATTCTGACTCTCTAATTCATGGCTGCCTTATTTTCTGACACAGTCATACTGTATTTACGAAACCATATAACTCAATACCATTGTTGAGAAATACCCTGGTAACTAATAGAGTATTAGTATTCTCAACATAACTAGGTATCAAAGCTACCACTGTTCACTGTGTTTCAACAGTTTTCAGTCAGCATGATAGGGAATCTTGACACATTCTGATTCTAAAATTCATGGCTGACTTATTTCCTGTCGCAGTCATACTATACTTACGAAACGATATAACTCAATACCATTGTTGAAAAATACCCTGGTAATGAATAGAGTATTTGTACTCTCGACAGAAATAGGTACCAAAGCTACATCTGTTTTCTGTGTTTGAACAGTTTTCAGTCAGCATGATAGAGAATCTTGGTACATTCTGACTCTCAATTTCATGGCAGCTTTATTTCCTGTCGCAGTCATACTATACTTATAAAACGATATAACACAATACCATTGTTGAAAAATACCTTCTTAACGAATAGAGTATTAGTACTCTCAACAAAAATAGGTACCAAAGCTTCAGCTGTTTACTGTGTTTCAACAGTTTTCAGTCAGCATGGTAGAGAATCTTGGCACATTCTGACTCAAATTCATGGCTGCCTTATTTCCTGTCACAGTCCTACTATACTTATAAAACAATATAACAGGATAGCATTGTTGAAAAATACCCTGGTAACGAGTAGAGTATTAGTACTCTGAACAAAAATGGGTACCGAAGCTACAGCTGTTTACTGTGTTTCAACAGTTTTCAGTCAGCATGATAGAGAACCTTGACGAATTCTGATTCTAAAATTCATGGCTGCCTTATTTCCTGTCGCAGTCATACGATACTTATAAAATGATATAAATCAATACCACGGTAGAAAATACCCTGGTAACGAATAAAGTATTAGGACTGTCACCAAAAATAGGTACCAAAGCTGCAGCTGTTTACTGTGTTTCAACAGTTTTCAGTCAGCATGATAGAGAATCTTGACACATTCCGTCTTTCAAACTCATGGCTGCCTTATATCCTTTCGCAGTCATACTGTGCTTATAAAACGATATAACGCAATACCACGGTAGAAAAATACACTGGTAACCAATAGAGTATTAGTACTCTCAACAAAAATAGTTACCAATCCTACAGCTATTCACTGTGTTTTAACAGTTTTCAGTCAGCTTGATAGAGAATCTTGATACATTCTGACTCTCAAATTCATGGCTGCCTTATTTTCTGTCGCAGTCATACTATACTTATGAAACGATATAACTCAATACCATTGTTGAAAAATACCATAGTAACTAATAGAGTATTAGTATTCTCAACATAACTAGGTACCAAAGCTACGACTGTTTACTGTGTTTCAACAGTTTTCAGTCAGCATGATAGGGAATCTTGACACATTGTGATTCTAAATTTCATGGCTGCCTTATTTTCTGTCGCAGTCATACTACACTTACGAAACGATGTAACTCAATACCATTGTTGAAAAATACTCTGGTAATGAATAGAGTATTAGTACTCTCGACAGAAATAGGTACCAAAGCTACAGCTGTTTACTATCTTTGAACAGTTTTCAGTCAGCATGATAGAGAATCTTGATACATTGTGACTCTCAAATTCATCGCTGCTTTATTTCCTGTCGCAGTCATACTATACTTATGAAACGATATAACTCAATACCACAGTAGAAAAATACACTGGTAACTAATACAGTATTAGTACTCTCAATATAACTAGGTACCAAAGCTACCACTGTTCACTGTGTTTCAACAGTTTTCAGTCAGGATGATAGAGAATCTTGACACATTGTGTCTTTCAAACTCATGGCTGCCTTATTTCCTGTCGCAATCATACTATACTTATAAAACGATATAACTCAATAGCACGGTAGACAATACCCTGGTAACGAATAAAGTATTAGTACTCTCAAGAAAAATAGGTACCAAAGCTACAGCTCTTTACTGTGTTTCAACAGTTTTCAGTCAGCATAGTAGAGAATCTTGACACATCTTAACTCACAAATTCATGGCTGCCTTATTTCCTGTCGCAGTCATACTATACTTATAAAATGATATAACACAATACCATTGTTGAAACATACCCTTGTAATGAATAGAGTATTAGTACTCTCACCAAAAATAGGTACCAAATCTACAACTGTTTACTGTGTTTCAACAGTTTTCAGTCAGCATGGAAGAGAATCTTGTTACATTCTGACTCTCAAACTCGTGGCAGCCTTATTTCCTGTCGCAGTCATACTATACTTATGAAACGATATAACTCAATACCACGGCATAAAAATACACTGGTAACTAATAGAGTATTAGTACTCTCAATATAACTAGGTACCAAAGCTACCACTGTTATTTCAACAGTTTTCAGTCAGCATGATAGAGAATCTTGACACATTCTGATTCTAAAATCCATGGCTGCATTATTTGCTTAGTATTAGGACTCTCACCAAAAATAGGTACCAAAACTACAGCTGTTTACTGTGTTTCAACAGTTTTCAGTCAGCATGATAGAGAATCTTTACACATTCTGACTCTCAAACTCATGGCTGCCTTATTTCCTGTCGCAGTCATACTATACTTATGAAACGATATAACTCAATACCACGGTAGAAAAATACACTTGTAACTAATACAGTATTAGTACTCTCAATTTAACCAGGTACCAAAGCTACCACTGTTCACTGTGTTTGAACAGTTTTCAGTCAGCATGATAGAGAATCTTGATACATTCTGACTCTCAAATCCATGGCTGCCTTATTTCCTGTCGCAGTCATACTATACTTATAAAACGATATAACTCAATACCACGGTAGAAAATACCCTTGTAACGCATAAAGTATTAGTACTCTCAACAAAAATAGGTACGGTACCAACGCTACAGCTGTTTACTGTGTTTCAACAGTTTTCAGTCTGCATGATAGAGAATCTTGACATATTGTGTCTTTGAAACTCTTGGCTGCCTTATTTCCTGTTGCAGTCATACTATACTTATAAAACGATATAACTCAGTACCACGATAGAAAAATACCCTGGTAACCAATGGAGTATTAGTACTCTCGACAAAAATAGGTACCAAAGCTACAGCTGTTTACTGTGTTTCAACAGTTTTCAGTCAGCATGATAGAGAATCTTGGCACATTGTGTCTTTCAAACTCATGGCTGCCTTATTTCCTGTCGCAGTCATACTATACTTATAAAACGATATAACACAATACCACGGTAGAAAAAGACACTGGTAACCAATAGTATATTAGTACTCTCAACATAACTAGGCACCAAAGCTAAAGCTGTTTACTGTATTTCAACAGTTTTCAGTCAGCATGATAGAGAATCTTGGCACATTGTGTCTTTCAAACTCATGGCTGCCTTATTTTCTGTCGCAGTCATACTATACTTATAAAACGATATAGCACAATACCTTTGTTGAAAAATACCCTGGTAATGAATAGAGTATTAGTACTCTCAACAAAAAGAGGTATCAAAGCTACAGCTGTTTACTGTGTTTCAACATTTTTCAGTCAGCATGACAGTTTTCAGTCAGCATGATTGAGAATCTTGACACATTCTGTCTTTCAAACTCATGGCTGCTTTATTTCCTGTCACAGTCATACTATACTTATAAAATGATATAACTCAATACCACGGTAGAAAAATACACTGGTAACCAATAGAGTATTAATACTCTCAACAAAAATAGGTACGAAAGCTACAGCTATTCACTGTGCTTCAACAGTTTTCAGTCAGCATGATAGAGAATCTTGACACATTCTGGCTCTGAAATTCATGGCTGCCTTATTTCCTGTTGCAGTTATACTATACTTAAAAAACAATATAACACGATACCATTGTTGAAAAATACCCTGGTAACGAATAGAGTATTAGTACTCTCAACAAAAATAGGTACTAAAGCTACAGCTGTTTACTGTGTTTCAACAGTTTTCGGTAAACATGAAAGAGAATCTTGATACATTCTGACTCTCAAATGGCTGCCTTATATCCTGACACAGTCATACTACACTTATAAAACGATATAACGCAATAGCATTGGCGAAAGATACCCTGGTAACGAATAGAGTATTAGTACTCTGAACAAAAATAAGTATCAAAGCTACAGCTGTTTACTGTGTTTCAACAGTTTTCAGTCAGCATTATAGAGAATCTTGATACATTCTGACTCTCAAATTCATGGCTGCCTTATTTTCTGTCGCAGTCATACTATAATTATAAAACGATATAACACAATGCCATTGTTGAAAAATACCCTTGTAATGAATAGGTATTAGTACTCTCACCAAAAATAGGTACCAAATCTACAACTGTTTACTGTGTTTCAACAGTTTTCAGTCAGCATGGAAGAGAATCTTGATACATTCTGACTCTCAAACTCATGGCAGCCTTATTTCCTGTCGCAGTCATATTATACTTATGAAACGATATAACTCAATACCACGGTATAAAAATACACTGGTAACTAATAGAGTATTAGTAATCTCAATATAAATAGGTACCAAAGCTACTACTGTTATTTCAACAGTTTTCAGTCAGCATGATAGAGAATCTTGACACATTCTGATTCTAAAATCCATGTCTGCCTTATTTGCTTAGTATTAGGACTCTCATCAAAAATAGGTACTAAAGCTACAGCTGTTTACTGTGTTTCAACAGTTTTCAGTCCGCATTATAGAGAATCTTGACACATTCTGCCTTTCAAACTCATGGCTGCCTTATTTCCCGTCGCAGTCATACTATACTTATAAAACGACATAACCCAATACCATGGTAGAAAAAGACACTGGTAACCAATAGTATATTAGTACTCTCAACATAACTAGGCACCAAAGCTAAAGCTGTTTACTGTATTTCAACAGTTTTCAGTCAGCATGATAGAGAATCTTGGCACATTGTGTCTTTCAAACTCATGGCTGCCTTATTTTCTGTCGCAGTCATACTATACTTATAAAACGATATAACACAATACCTTTGTTGAAAAATACCCTGGTAATGAATAGAGTATTAGTACTCTCAACAAAAAGAGGTACCAAAGCTACAGCTGTTTACTGTGTTTCAACAGTTTTCAGTCAGCATGACAGTTTTCAGTCAGCATGATAGAGAATCTTGACACATTCTGTCTTTCAAACTCATGGCTGCCTTATTTCCTGTCACAGTCATACTATACTTATAAAACGATATAACTCAATACCACGGTAGAAAAATACACTGGTAACCAATAGAGTATTAGTACTCTCAACAAAAATAGGTACGAAAGCTACAGCTATTCACTGTGTTTCAACAGTTTTCAGTCAGCATGATAGAGAATCTTGACACATTCTGGCTCTCAAATTCATGGCTGCCTTATTTCCTGTTGCAGTTATACTATACTTAAAAAACAATATAACACAATACCATTGTTGAAAAATACCCTGGTAACGAATAGAGTATTAGTACTCTCAACAAAAATAGGTACTAAAGCTACAGCTGTTTACTGTGTTTCAACAGTTTTCAGTAAACAAGAAAGAGAATCTTGATGCATTCTGACTCTCAAATTCATGGCTGCCTTATTTCCTGACACAGTCATACTACACTTATAAAACGATATAACACAATAGCATTGGCGAAAGATACCCTGGTAACGAATAGAGTTTTAGTACTCTGAACAAAAATAAGTATCAAAGCTACAGCTGTTTACTGTGTTTCAACAGTTTTCAGTCAGCATTATAGAGAATCTTGATACATTCTGACTCTCAAATTCATGGCTGCCTTATTTTCTGTCGCAGTCATACTATACTTATGAAACGATATAACTCAATACCATTGTTGAAAAATACCATAGTAACTAATAGAGTATTAGTATTCTCAACATAACTAGGTACCAAAGCTACGACTGTTTACTGTGTTTCAACAGTTTTCAGTCAGCATGATAGGGAATCTTGACACATTGTGATTCTAAATTTCATGGCTGCCTTATTTTCTGTCGCAGTCATACTACACTTACGAAACGATGTAACTCAATACCATTGTTGAAAAATACCCTGGTAATGAATAGAGTATTAGTACTCTCGACAGAAATAGGTACCAAAGCTACAGCTGTTTACTATGTTTGAACAGTTTTCAGTCAGCATGATAGAGAATCTTGATACATTGTGACTCTCAAATTCATCGCTGCTTTATTTCCTGTCGCAGTCATACTATACTTATGAAACGATATAACTCAATACCACAGTAGAAAAATACACTGGTAACTAATACAGTATTAGTACTCTCAATATAACTAGGTACCAAAGCTACCACTGTTCACTGTGTTTCAACAGTTTTCAGTCAGGATGATAGAGAATCTTTACACATTGTGTCTTTCAAACTCATGGCTGCCTTATTTCCTGTTGCAATCATACTATACTTATAAAACGATATAACTCAATAGCACGGTAGACAATACCCTGGTAACGAATAAAGTATTAGTACTCTCAAGAAAAATAGGTACCAAAGCTACAGCTGTTTACTGTGTTTCAACAGTTTTCAGTCAGCATAGTAGAGAATCTTGAAACATCTTAACTCACAAATTCATGGCTGCCTTATTTCCTGTCGCAGTCATACTATACTTATAAAATGATATAACACAATACCATTGTTGAAACATACCCTTGTAATGAATAGAGTATTAGTACTCTCACCAAAAATAGGTACCAAATCTACAACTGTTTACTGTGTTTCAACAGTTTTCAGTCAGCATGGAAGAGAATCTTGTTACATTCTGACTCTCAAACTCGTGGCAGCCTTATTTCCTGTCGCAGTCATACTATACTTATGAAACGATATAACTCAATACCACGGTATAAAAATACACTGGTAACTAATAGAGTATTAGTACTCTCAATATAACTAGGTACCAAAGCTACCACTGTTATTTCAACAGTTTTCAGTCAGCATGATAGAGAATCTTGACACGTTCTGATTCTAAAATCCATGGCTGCCTTATTTGCTTAGTATTAAGACTCTCACCAAAAATAGGTAACAAAACTACAGCTGTTTACTGTGTTTCAACAGTTTTCAGTCAGCATGATAGAGAATCTTTACACATTCTGACTCTCAAACTCATGGCTGCCTTATTTCCTGTTGCAGTCATACTATACTTAAGAAACGATATAACTCAATACCACGGTAGGAAAATACACTGGTAACTAATACAGTATTAGTACTCTCAATTTAACTGGTAAAGTGCTGAGTTTTTTCTGACAACAAATCAAAGCTCATCATATACTGCTCTATTACATTTAATTGGATAGTGCCTTATAGGCACTATCCAATTAAATGTCAGAGAGCAAGGTATTGTATAAAAAATCGGATTCATGTCAGGGACAATAAAGGCTTCCTCAGGCAGAATATAGCTACAGACAGTTATTGCCTGTCACTTTTAGTAAAGCCCAAAATAGGGCTTCCAGCACTCTACCAGTTAACCAGGTACCAAAGCTACCACTGTTCACTGTGTTTGAACAGTTTTCAGTCAGCGTGATAGAGAATCTTGATACATTCTGACTCTCAAATCCATGGCTGCCTCATTTCCTGTCGCAGTCATACTATACTTATAAAACGATATAACTCAATACCACGGTAGAAAATACCCTGGTAACGCATAAAGTATTAGTACTCTCAACAAAAATAGGTACGGTACCAACGCTACAGCTGTTTACTGTGTTTCAACAGTTTTCAGTCTGCATGATAGAGAATCTTGACATAGTGTGTCTTTGAAACTCTTGGCTGCCTTATTTCCTGTCGCAGTTACACTATACTTATAAAACGATATAACACAATACCTTTGTTGAAAAATACCCTGGTAATGAATAGAGTATTAGTACTCTCAACAAAAAGAGGTATCAAAGCTACAGCTGTTTACTGTGTTTAAACATTTTTCAGTCAGCATGAGTTTTCAGTCAGCATGATTGAGAATCTTGACACATTCTGTCTTTCAAACTCATGGCTGCTTTATTTCCTGTCACAGTCATACTATACTTATAAAACGATATAACTCAATACCACGGTAGAAAAATACACTGGTAACCAATAGAGTATTAATACTCTCAACAAAAATAGGTACGAAAGCTACAGCTATTCACTGTGTTTCAACAGTTTTCAGTCAGCATGATAGAGAATCTTGACACATTCTGGCTCTTAAATTCATGGCTGCCTTATTTCCTGTTGCAGTTATACTATACTTAAAAAACAATATAACACAATACCATTGTTGAAAAATACCCTGGTAACGAATAGAGTATTAGTACTCTCAACAAAAATAGGTACTAAAGCTACAGCTGTTTACTGTGTTTCAACAGTTTTCAGTAAACATGAAAGAGAATCTTGATACATTCTGACTCTCAAATGGCTGCCTTATTTCCTGACACAGTCATACTACACTTATAAAATGATATAACGCAATAGCATTGGCGAAAGATACCCTGGTAACGAATAGAGTATTAGTACTCTGAACTAAAATAAGTATCAAAGCTGCAGCTGTTTACTGTGTTTCAACAGTTTTCAGTCAGCATTATAGAGAATCTTGATACATTCTGAATCTCAAATTCATGGCTGCCTTATTTTCTGTCGCAGTCATACTATAATTATAAAACGATATAACACAATGCCATTGTTGAAAAATACCCTTGTAATGAATAGGTATTAGTACTCTCACCAAAAATAGGTACCAAATCTACAACTGTTTACTGTGTTTCAACAGTTTTCAGTCAGCATGGAAGAGAATCTTGATACATTCTGACTCTCAAACTCGTGGCAGCCTTATTTCCTGTCGCAGTCATATTATACTTATGAAACGATATAACTCAATACCACGGTATAAAAATACACTGGTAACTAATAGAGTATTAGTAATCTCAATATAAATAGGTACCAAAGCTACCACTGTTATTTCAACAGTTTTCAGTCAGCATGATAGAGAATCTTGACACATTCTGATTCTAAAATCCATGTCTGCCTTATTTGCTTAGTATTAGGACTCTCATCAAAAATAGGTACCAAAGCTACAGCTGTTTACTGTGTTTCAACAGTTTTCAGTCAGCATGATAGAGAATCTTGACACATTCTGTCTTTCAAACTCATGGCTGCCTTATATCCTTTCGCAGTCATACTGTGCTTATAAAACGATATAACGCAATACCACGGTAGAAAAATACACTGGCAGCCAATAGAGTATTAGTACTCTCAACAAAAATATTTACCAATCCTACAGCTATTCACTGTGTTTCAACAGTTTTCAGTCAGCATGATAGAGAATCTTGATACATTCTGACTCTCAAATTCATGGCCGCCTTATTTCCTGTCGCATCATACTATAGTTATAAAACAATATAACGAAATACCACGGTACAAAATACCCTGGTTACGAATAAAGTATTAGTACTCTCAACAAAAATAGGTACCAAAGCTACAGCAGTTTACTGTGTTTCAACAGTTTTCAGTCAGCATGGTAGAGAATCGTGACACATTCTGACTCTCTGATTCATGGCTGCCTTATTTCCTGTTGCCATCATATTATACTTATAAAACTGTATAACTCAATACCACGGTAGACAAATACACTGGTGTCCAATAGAGTATTAGTACTCTCAACATAACTAGGTTCCAAAGCTACAGCTGTTCACTGTGTTTCAACAATTCTCAGTCAACATGATAGAGAATCTTGACACATTCTGATTCTAAAATCCATGGCTGCCTTATTTCCTATCGCAGTCATACTATAGTTATAAAACGATACAACTCAATACCATTGTTGAAAAATACCCGGGTAACGAATAAAGTATTAGTACTCTCAACAAAAATAGGTACCAAAGCTACAGCTGTTTACTGTGTTTCAACAGTTTTCAGTCAGCATGATAGAGAATCTTGACACATTCTGTCTTTCAAACTCATAGCTGCCTTATTTCCTGTCGCAGTCATACAATACTTATAAAATGATATAACTCAATGCCATTGTTGAAAAATACCCTGGTAATGAATAGAGAATTAGTACTCTCAACAAAAGTAGGTACCAAAGCTACAGCTGTTTACTATCTTTCAACAGTTTTCACTCCGCATGATAGAGAATCTTGATACATTCTGACTCTCAGATTCATGCCTGCTTTATTTCCTGTTGCAGTCATACTATACTTATAAAACGATATAACACAATACCACGGTAGAAAAAGACACTGGTAACCAACAGAATATTAGTACTCTCAACATAACTAGGCACCAAAGCTAAAGCTGTTTACTGTGTTTCAACAGTTTTCAGTCAGCATCATAGAGAATCTTGGCACATTGTGTCTTTCCATCTCATGGCTGCCTTATTTCCTGTCACAGTCATACTATACTTATAAAACGATATAACACAATACCATTGTTGAAAAATACCCTGGTAATGAATAGAGTATTAGTACTCTCAACAAAAAGAGGTACCAAAGCTACAGCTGTTTACTGTGTTTCAACAGTTTTCAGTCAGCATGATAGAGAATCTTGACACGTTCTGTCTTTCAAACTCATGGCTGCCTTATTTCCTGTCGCAGACATACTATACTTATAAAACGATATCACTCAATACCACGGCAGAAAAATACACTGGTAAGCAATAGAGTATTAATACGCTCAACAAAAATAGATACGAAAGCTACCGCTATTCACTGTGTTTCAACAGTTTTCAGTCAGCATGATAGAGAATCTTGACACATTCTGACTCTCAAACTCATGGCTGCCTTATTTCCTGTCGCAGTCATACTATACTTATGAAACGATATAACTCAATACCACGGTAGAAAAATACACTGGTAACTAATACAGTATGAGTACTCAATTTAACCAGGTACCAAAGCTACCACAGTTCACTGTGTTTGAACAGTTTTCAGTCAGCATGATAGAGAATCTTGATACATTCTGACTCTCAAATCCATGGCTGCCTTATTTCCTGTCGCAGTCATACTATACTTACTTATAAAACGATATAACTCTATACCACGGTAGAAAATACCCTGGTAACGTATAAAGTATTAGTACTCTCAACAAAAATAGGTACTGTACCAACGCTACAGCTGTTTACTGTGTTTCAACAGTTTTCAGTCCGCATTATAGAGAATCTTGACACATTCTGCCTTTCAAACTCATGGCTGCCTTATTTTCTGTCGCAGTCATACTATACTTATAAAACGATATAACGCAATACCTTTGTTGAAAAATACCCTGGTAATGAATAGAGTATTATTACTCTAAAAAAAAAGAGGTACCAAAGCTACAGCTGTTTACTGTGTTTCAACAGTTTTCAGTCAGCATGACAGTTTTCAGTCAGCATGATAGAGAATCTTGATGCATTCTGACTCTCAAATTCATGGCCGCCTTACTTCCTGACACAGTCATACTACACTTATAAAACGATATAACGCAATAGCATTGTTGGAAAATACCCTGGTAACGAATAGAGTATTAGTACTCTCGACAGAAATAGGTACCAAAGCTACAGCAGTTTACTGTGTTTCAACAGTTTTCAGTCATCACGATAGAGAATCTTGATACATTCTGACTCTCAAATTCATGGCTGCTTTATTTCCTGTCGCAGTCATACTATACTTATAAAATGATATAACACAATACCATTGTTGAAAAATACCTTCTTAACGAATAGAGTGTTAGTACTCTCCACAAAAATAGGTAACAAAGCTTCAGCTGTTTATTGTGTTTCAACAGTTTTCAGTCAGCATGGTAGAGAATCTTGACACATTCTGACCCTCTAATTCATGGCTGCCTTATTTCCTGTCGCAGTCATATTATACTTTTAAAACTGTATAACTCAATACCACGGTAGACAAATACACTGGTGACCAATAGAGTATTAGTACTCTCAACATAACTAGGTACCAAATCTACAACTGTTTACTGTGTTTCAACAGTTTTCAGTCAGCATGGAAGAGAATCTTGATACATTCTGACTCTCAAACTCATGGCAGCCTTATTTCCTGTCGCAGTCATATTATACTTATGAAACGATATAACTCAATACCACGGTATAAAAATACACTGGTAACTAATAGAGTATTAGTAATCTCAATATAAATAGGTACCAAAGCTACCACTGTTATTTCAACAGTTTTCAGTCAGCATGATAGAGAATCTTGACACATTCTGATTCTAAAATCCATGTCTGCCTTATTTGCTTAGTATTAGGACTCTCATCAAAAATAGGTACCAAAGCTACAGCTGTTTACTGTGTTTCAACAGTTTTCAGTCAGCATGATAGAGAATCTTGACACATTCTGTCTTTCAAACTCATGACTGCCTTATTTCCTCTCACTGTCAAACTATTCTTATAAAGCGATATAACTCAATACCACGGTAGAAAAATACACTGGTAACCAATACAGTATTAGTAGTCTCAACAAAAATAGTTACCAAAGCTACGACTGTTTACTGTGTTTCAACAGTTTTCAGTCAGCATGATAGAGAATCTTGACACATTCTGAATCTCAAATTCAAGGCTCCCTTATTTCCTGTCGCAGTCATACTATACTGATAAAACAATATAACACAATACGATTGTTGAAAAATACCCTGGTAATGAATAGAGTATTAGTACTCTCACCAAAAATAGGTACCAAACCTACAGCTGTTTACTGTGTTTCAACAGTTTTCAGTCAGCATGAAAGAGATTCTTGATACATTCTGACTCTCAAACTCAAGGCTGCCTTATTTCCTGTCGCAGTCATACTATACTTACAAAACGATATAACTCAATAACACGGTAGAAAAATACACTGGTAACCAATTGAGTATTATTAGTACTCTCAACATGACTAGGTACCAAAGCAACAGCTGTTCACTGTGTTTCAAGAGTTTTCAGTCAGCATGATAGAGAATCTTGACACATTCTGTCTTTCAAACTCATGACTGCCTTATTTCCTCTCACTGTGAAACTATTCTTATAAAGCGATATAACTCAATACCACGGTAGAAAAATACACTGGTAACCAATACAGTATTAGTAGTCTCAACAAAAATAGTTACCAAAGCTACGACTGTTCACTGTGTTTCAACAGTTTTCAGTCAGCATGAGAGAGAATTTTGACACATTCTGCTTCTAAAATTCATGGCTGACTTATTTCATGTCGCAGTCGTACTATACTTATGAAACGATATAACTCAATACCAATGTTGAAAAATACCCAAGTAATTGAAAAAGTATTGGTACTCTCACCAAAAATAGGTACCAAAGCTACAGCTGTTTACTGTGTTTCAACAGTTTTCCGTCAGCATGAAAGAGATTCTTGATACATTCTGACTCTCAAACTAATGGGTGCCTTATTTCCTGCCGCAGTCTTACTCTACTTATAAAACTGTATAACTCAATACCACGGTAGACAAATACACTGGTAACCAATAGAGTATTAGTTCTCTCAACATAACTAGATACCAAAGCTTGAGCTGTTCACTGTGTTTCAACTCTTTTCAGTCAGCATGGTAAAGAATCTTGACACATCCTGACTCTCAAATTCATGGCTGCCTTATATTTCCGGTCACAGTCATACTATACTTATAAAACATTATAACACAATACCATTGTTGAAACATACCCTGGCAACGAATGGAGTATTAGTACTCTGAACAAAAATAGGTACCAAAGCTACAGTTGTTTACTGTGTTTCAACAGTTTTCAGTAAGCATGATAGAGAATCTTGACACATTCTGACTCTCAACCTCATGGCAGCCTTATTTCATGTCGCAGTCGTACTATAGTTATAAAACAATATAACTTAATACCACGGTACAAAATACCCTGCTAACGAATAAAGTATTAGTAATCTCAACAAAAATAGGTACCAAAGCTACAGCTGTTTACTGTGTTTCAACAGTTTTCAGTCAGCATGATAGAGAATCTTGACACATTCTGATTCTAAAATCCATGGCTGCCTTATTTCCTGTCGCAGTCATACTATACTTATAAAACGATATAACACAATACCATTGTTGAAAAATACCCTGGTAATGAATAGAGTATTAGTACTCTCAAAAAAAATTGGTACCAAAGCTACAGCTGTTTACTGTGTTTCAACAGTTTTCAGTATGCATGATAGAGAATCTTGATCCATTCTGACTCTCAGATTCATGGCTGCTTTACTTCCTGTCGCATTCATACTATACTTATAAAATGATATAACTCACCACCACGTTAGAAAAACACACTGGTAACCAATAGAGTATTAGTACTCTCAACATAACTAGGTACCAAAGCTAAAGCTGCTGACTATGTTTCAACATTTTCAGTCAGCATGATAGAGAATCTTGACACATTGTGTCTTTCAAACTCACGGCTGACTTATTTCCTGTCGCAGTCATACTATACTTATAAAACGATATATCACAATACCATTGTTGAAAAATACCCTCTTAACGAATAGAGTATTAGTAGTCTCAACAAAAATAGGTACCACAGCTACAGCTGTTTACTGTGTTTCAACAGTTTTCAGTCAGCATGATAGAGAATCTTGACACATTCTGATTCTAAAATCCATGGCTGCCTTATTTCCTGTCGCAGTCATACTATACTTATAAAACGATACAACTCAATACCACGGTAGAAAATACCCTGGTACCAAATAAAGTATTAGTAGTCTCAACAAAAATAGGTACCAAAGCTACAGCTGTTTACTGTCTTTCAACAGTTTTTACTCAGCATGATAGAGAATCTTGACACATTCTCACTCTCAAGTTCATGGCTGCTTTTTTTCCTGTCGCAGTCATACTATACTCGTAAAACGATATAACTCAATACCACGGTAGAAAAACACACTAGTAACCAATAGAGTACTAGTACTCTCATCATAACTAGGTACCAAAGCTAAAGCTGTTTACTGTGTTTCAACAGTTTTCAGTCGGCATGATACAGAATCTTGACACATTGTGTCTTTCAAACTCGCGGCTGCCTTATTTCCTGTCGCAGTCATACTATACTTATAAAACAATATAACACAATACCATTGTTGAAAAATACCCTGGTAACGGATAGGGTATTAGTACTTTGAACAAAAATAGGTACCTAAGCTACTGCTGTTTACTGTGTTTCAACAGTTTTCAGTCAGCATGATAGAGAATCTTGATCCATTCTGACTCTCAAATTCATGGCTGCTTTATTTCCTGTTGCGGTCATACCGTACTCATAAAACGATATATCACAATACCATTGTTGAAAAATACCCTCTTAACGAATAGAGTATTAGTAGTCTCAGCAAAAATAGGTACCAAAGCTACAGCTGTTTACTGTCTTTCAACAGTTTTTAGTCAGCATGATAGAGAATCTTGACACATTCTCACTCTCAAGTTCATGGCTGCTTTTTTTCCTGTCGCAGTCATACTATACTTATAAAACAATATAACTCAATACCATTGTTGAAAAATACCCTGTTAATAAATAGAGTATTAGTACTCTCGACAAAAATAGGTACCAAAGCTTCAGCTGTTTACTGTCTTTCAACAGTTTTCAGTCAGCATGATAGAGAATCTTGACACATTGTGTCTTTCAAACTCATGGCTGCCTTATTTCCTGTCGCTGTCATACTATACTTATAAAACGATATAACTCAGTACCACAGTAGAAAAATACTCGTGTAACTAATAGAGTATTAGTACTCTCAATATAACTAGGTACCAAACTACCACTGTTCACTGTGTTTCAAGAGTTTTCAGTCAGCATGATACAGAATCTTGACACATTCTGATTCTAAAATTCATGACGGCCTTATTTCCTGTCGCAGTCATACTATACTTATGAAACGATATAACTCAATACCATTGTTGAAAAATACCTTGGTAATGAATAGAGTATTAGTACTCTCGACAAAAATAGGTACCAAAGGTACAGCTGTTTACTGTCTTTAAACAGTTTTCGGTCAGCATGATAGAGAATCTTGATCCATTCTGACTCAAATTCATGGCTGCTTTATTTCCTGTCGCAGTCATACTATACTCATAAAACGATATATCATAACAGCATTGTTGAAAAATACACTCTTAACGAATAGAGTATCAGTAGTCTCAACAAAAATAGGTACCAAAGCTACAGCTGTTTACTGTGTTTCAACAGTTTTCAGTCAGCATGATAGAGAATCTTGACACATTCTGATTCTAAAATCCATGGCTGCCTTATTTCCTGTCGCAGTCATACTATACTTATAAAACGATACAACTCAATACCACGGTAGAAAATACCCTGGTAACAAATGAAGTATTAGTAGTCTCATCAAAAACAGGTACCAAAGCTACAGCTGTTTACTGTCTTTCAACAGTTTTTAGTCAGCATGATAGAGAATCTTGACACATTGTGTCTTTCAAACTCACGGCTGCCATATTTCCTGTCGCAGTCATACTATACTTATAAAACAATATAACACAATACCATTGTTGAAAAATACCCTGGTAACGAATAGAGTATTAGTACTCTGAACAAAAATAGGTACCAAAGCTACAGTTGTTTACTGTGTTTCAACAGTTTTCAGTAAGCATGATAGAGAATCTTGACACATTCTGACTCTCAACCTCATGGCAGCCTTATTTCATGTCGCAGTCGTACTATAGTTATAAAACAATATAACTTAATACCACGGTACAAAATACCCTGCTAACGAATAAAGTATTACTAATCTCAACAAAAATAGGTACCAAAGCTACAGCTGTTTACTGTGTTTCAACAGTTTTCAGTCAGCATGATAGAGAATCTTGACACATTCAGATTCTAAAATCCATGGCTGCCTTATTTCCTGTCGCAGTCATACTATACTTATAAAACGATATAACACAATACCATTGTTGAAAAATACCCTGGTAATGAATAGAGTATTAGTACTCTCAAAAAAAATAGGTACCAAAGCTACAGCTGTTTACTGTGTTTCAACAGTTTTCAGTATGCATGATAGAGAATCTTGATCCATTCTGACTCTCTAATTCATGGCTGCCTTATTTCCTGTCGCAGTCATACTATACTTATAAAACAATATAACACAATACCATTGTTGAAAAATACCCTGGTAATGAATAGAGTATTAGTACTCTCGACAAAAATAGGTACCAAAGCTACAGCTGTTTACTGTGTTTCAACAGTTTTCTCTCAGCTTGATAGAGAATCTTGATACATTCTGACTCTCAGATTCATGGCTGCTTTACTTCCTGTCGCATTCATACTATACTTATAAAATGATATAACTCACCACCACGTTAGAAAAACACACTGGTAACCAATAGAGTATTAGTACTCTCAACATAACTAGGTACCAAAGCTAAAGCTGCTGACTATGTTTCAACATTTTCAGTCAGCATGATAGAGAATCTTGACACATTGTGTCTTTCAAACTCACGGCTGACTTATTTCCTGTCGCAGTCATACTATACTTATAAAACGATATATCACAATACCATTGTTGAAAAATACCCTCTTAACGAATAGAGTATTAGTAGTCTCAACAAAAATAGGTACCACAGCTACAGCTGTTTACTGTGTTTCAACAGTTTTCAGTCAGCATGATAGAGAATCTTGACACATTCTGATTCTAAAATCCATGGCTGCCTTATTTCCTGTCGCAGTCATACTATACTTATAAAACGATACAACTCAATACCACGGTAGAAAATACCCTGGTACCAAATAAAGTATTAGTAGTCTCAACAAAAATAGGTACCAAAGCTACAGCTGTTTACTGTCTTTCAACAGTTTTTACTCAGCATGATAGAGAATCTTGACACATTCTCACTCTCAAGTTCATGGCTGCTTTTTTTCCTGTCGCAGTCATACTATACTCGTAAAACGATATAACTCAATACCACGGTAGAAAAACACACTAGTAACCAATAGAGTACTAGTACTCTCATCATAACTAGGTACCAAAGCTAAAGCTGTTTACTGTGTTTCAACAGTTTTCAGTCGGCATGATACAGAATCTTGACACATTGTGTCTTTCAAACTCGCGGCTGCCTTATTTCCTGTCGCAGTCATACTATACTTATAAAACAATATAACACAATACCATTGTTGAAAAATACCCTGGTAACGGATAGGGTATTAGTACTTTGAACAAAAATAGGTACCTAAGCTACTGCTGTTTACTGTGTTTCAACAGTTTTCAGTCAGCATGATAGAGAATCTTGATCCATTCTGACTCTCAAATTCATGGCTGCTTTATTTCCTGTTGCGGTCATACCGTACTCATAAAACGATATATCACAATACCATTGTTGAAAAATACCCTCTTAACGAATAGAGTATTAGTAGTCTCAGCAAAAATAGGTACCAAAGCTACAGCTGTTTACTGTCTTTCAACAGTTTTTAGTCAGCATGATAGAGAATCTTGACACATTCTCACTCTCAAGTTCATGGCTGCTTTTTTTCCTGTCGCAGTCATACTATACTTATAAAACAATATAACTCAATACCATTGTTGAAAAATACCCTGTTAATAAATAGAGTATTAGTACTCTCGACAAAAATAGGTACCAAAGCTTCAGCTGTTTACTGTCTTTCAACAGTTTTCAGTCAGCATGATAGAGAATCTTGACACATTGTGTCTTTCAAACTCATGGCTGCCTTATTTCCTGTCGCTGTCATACTATACTTATAAAACGATATAACTCAGTACCACAGTAGAAAAATACTCGTGTAACTAATAGAGTATTAGTACTCTCAATATAACTAGGTACCAAACTACCACTGTTCACTGTGTTTCAAGAGTTTTCAGTCAGCATGATACAGAATCTTGACACATTCTGATTCTAAAATTCATGACAGCCTTATTTCCTGTCGCAGTCATACTATACTTATGAAACGATATAACTCAATACCATTGTTGAAAAATACCTTGGTAATGAATAGAGTATTAGTACTCTCGACAAAAATAGGTACCAAAGGTACAGCTGTTTACTGTCTTTAAACAGTTTTCGGTCAGCATGATAGAGAATCTTGATCCATTCTGACTCAAATTCATGGCTGCTTTATTTCCTGTCGCAGTCATACTATACTCATAAAACGATATATCATAACAGCATTGTTGAAAAATACACTCTTAACGAATAGAGTATCAGTAGTCTCAACAAAAATAGGTACCAAAGCTACAGCTGTTTACTGTGTTTCAACAGTTTTCAGTCAGCATGATAGAGAATCTTGACACATTCTGATTCTAAAATCCATGGCTGCCTTATTTCCTGTCGCAGTCATACTATACTTATAAAACGATACAACTCAATACCACGGTAGAAAATACCCTGGTAACAAATGAAGTATTAGTAGTCTCATCAAAAACAGGTACCAAAGCTACAGCTGTTTACTGTCTTTCAACAGTTTTTAGTCAGCATGATAGAGAATCTTGACACATTGTGTCTTTCAAACTCACGGCTGCCATATTTCCTGTCGCAGTCATACTATACTTATAAAACAATATAACACAATACCATTGTTGAAAAATACCCTGGTAACGAATAGAGTATTAGTACATTGAACAAAAATAGGTACCAAAGCTACAGCTGTTTACTGTGTTTCAGCAGTTTTCAGTCAGCATGATAGAGAATCTTGATCCATTCTGCCTCTCAAATTCATGGCTGCTTTATTTCCTGTTGCAGTCATACTATACTTATAAAACGATATATCACAATACCATTGTTGAAAAATACCCTCTTAACGAATAGAGTATTAGTAGTCTCAACAAAAATAGGTACCAAATCTACAGCTGTTTACTGTGTTTCAACAGTTTTCAGTCAGCATGATAGAGAATCTTGACACATTCTGATTCTAAAATCCATGGCTGCCTTATTTCCTGTTGCAGTCATACTATACTTACGCTTCAGCTCAATACCACGATAGAAAATACCCTGGTAACAAATAAAGTATTAGTAGTCTCAACAAAAATAGGTACCAAAGCTTCAGCTGTTTACTGTCTTTCAACAGTTTTTAGTCAGCATGATAGAGAATCTTGACACATTCTGACTCTCAAGTTCATGGCGGCTTTATTTCCTGTCGCAGTCATACTATACTTGTAAAACAATATAACTCAATACCACGGTAGAAAAACACTTGTAACCAATAGAGTGCTAAGTACTTTCGACATAACTAGGTACCAAAGCTAAAGCTGTTTACTGTGTTTCAACAGTTTTCAGTCAGCATGATAGAGAATCTTGACACACTGTGCCTTTCAAACTCATGGCTGCCTTATTTCCTGTCGCAGTCATACTATACTTATAAATCAATATAACACAATACCATTGTTGAAAAATACCCTGGTAACGAATAGAGTTTTAGTACTTTGAACAAAAATAGGTACCAAAGCTACAGCTGTTTACTGTGTTTCAACAGTTTTCAGTCAGCATGATAGAGAATCTTGATACATTCTGACTCTCAAATTCATGGCTGCCTTATTTCCTGTCGCAGCCATACTATACTTATAAAACGATATAACTCAATACCACAGTCGAAAATGCCCTGGTAACGAATAAAGTATTAGGACTCTCAACAAAAATAGGTACCAAAGCTTCAGCTGTTTACTGTGTTTCAACAATTTCCAGTCAGAGTGGTAGAGAATTTTTACACATTCTGAATCTCAAATTCATGGCTCCCTTATTTCCTGTCGCAGTCAAACTATACTGATAAAACAATATAACACAATACCATTGTTGAAAAATACCCTTGTAATGAATAGAGTATTAGTACTCTCACCAAAATGGGTACCCAAGCTACAGCTGTTTACTGTGTTTCAGCAGTTTTCAGTCAGCATGAAAGAGATTCTTGATACATTCTGACTGTCAAACTAATGGCTGCCTTATTTCCTGCCGCAGTCTTACTATACTTATAAAACTGTATAACTCAATACCACGGTAGACAAATACACTGGTGACCAATAGAGTATTAGTTCTCTCAACATAACTAGGTACCAAAGCTTGAGCTGTTCACTGTGTTTCAACAGTTTTCAGTCAGCATGATAGAGAATCTTGACACATTCTGACTCTCAAATTCATGGCTGCCTTATATTTCCTGTCACAGTCATACTATACTTATAAAACAATATAACACAATACCATTGTTGAAAAATACCCTGGCAACGAATGGAGTATTAGCACTCTGAACTAAAATAGGTACCAAAGCTACAGCTGTTTACTGTGTTTCAACAGTTTTCAGTAAGCTTGATAGAGAATCTTGACACATTCTGACTCTCAAGTTCATGGCTGCTTTATTTCCTGCCGCAGTCATACTATGCTTATAAAACGATATATCACAATACCATTGTTGAAAAATACCCTTTTAACGAATTGAGTATTAGTAGTCTCAACAAAAATAGGTACCAAAGCTACAGCTGTTTACTGTGTTTCAACAGTTTTCAGTCAGCATGATAGAGAATCTTGACACATTCTGATTCTCAAATTCATGACTGCCTTATTTCCTGTTGCAGTCATACTATACTTACAAAACGATATAACTCAATAACACGGTAGAAAAATACACTGGTAACCAATTGAGTATTATTAGTACTCTCAACATGACTAGGTACCAAAGCAACAGCTGTTCACTGTGTTTCAAGAGTTTTCAGTCAGCATGATAGAGAATCTTCACACATTCTGACTTTCAAACTCATGGCTACCTTATTTTCTGTCGCAGTCATTCTATACTTATGGAACGAAATAACTCAATACCACGGTAGAAAAATACAACAGTTTTCAGTCAGCATGAGAGAGAATTTTGACACATTCTGCTTCTAAAATTCATGGCTGACTTATTTCATGTCGCAGTCGTACTATACTTATGAAACGATATAACTCAATACCAATGTTGAAAAATACCCAAGTAATGAAAAAAGTATTGGTACTCTCACCAAAAATAGGTACCAAAGCTACAGCTGTTTACTGTGTTTCAACAGTTTTCCGTCAGCATGAAAGAGATTCTTGATACATTCTGACTCTCAAACTAATGGGTGCCTTATTTCCTGCCGCAGTCTTACTCTACTTATAAAACTGTATAACTCAATACCACGGTAGACAAATACACTGGTAACCAATAGAGTATTAGTTCTCTCAACATAACTAGATACCAAAGCTTGAGCTGTTCACTGTGTTTCAACTCTTTTCAGTCAGCATGGTAAAGAATCTTGACACATCCTGACTCTCAAATTCATGGCTGCCTTATATTTCCGGTCACAGTCATACTATACTTATAAAACATTATAACACAATACCATTGTTGAAACATACCCTGGCAACGAATGGAGTATTAGTACTCTGAACAAAAATAGGTACCAAAGCTACAGTTGTTTACTGTGTTTCAACAGTTTTCAGTAAGCATGATAGAGAATCTTGACACATTCTGACTCTCAACCTCATGGCAGCCTTATTTCATGTCGCAGTCGTACTATAGTTATAAAACAATATAACTTAATACCACGGTACAAAATACCCTGCTATCGAATAAAGTATTAGTAATCTCAACAAAAATAGGTACCAAAGCTACAGCTGTTTACTGTGTTTCAACAGTTTTCAGTCAGCATGATAGAGAATCTTGACACATTCTGATTCTAAAATCCATGGCTGCCTTATTTCCTGTCGCAGTCATACTATACTTATAAAACGATATAACACAATACCATTGTTGAAAAATACCCTGGTAATGAATAGAGTATTAGTACTCTCAAAAAAAATTGGTACCAAAGCTACAGCTGTTTACTGTGTTTCAATGTTCAGTTTTCAGTATGCATGATAGAGAATCTTGACTAATTCTGTTTTTCAAGCATATGGCTGCCTTATTTCCTGTCGCAGTCATAACTATAGTTATAAAACGATATAACTCAATACCACGGTAGAAAAATACACTGGTAACCAATAGAGTATTAGTTATCTCAACAAAAATAGGTACCAAAGCTACAGATATTCACTGTGTTTCAACAGTTTTCAGGCAGCATGATAGAGAATCTTGACACATTCTGGCTCTGAAATTCATGGCTGCTTTATTTTCTGTCGCAGTCATACTATACTTATGAAACGATATAACTCAATACCTTTGTTGAAAAATACACTGGCATCTAATAGAGTATTAGTATTCTCAACATAACTTGGTACCAAAGCTACCACTGTTCACTGTGTTTAAAAAGTTTTCAGTCAGCATGATAGAGAATCTTGATCCATTCTGACTCTCTAATTCATGGCTGCCTTATTTCCTGTCGCAGTCATACTATACTTATAAAACAATATAACACAATACCATTGTTGAAAAATACCCTGGTAATGAATAGAGTATTAGTACTCTCGACAAAAATAGGTACCAAAGCTACAGCTGTTTACTGTGTTTCAACAGTTTTCTCTCAGCTTGATAGAGAATCTTGATACATTCTGACTCTCAGATTCATGGCTGCTTTACTTCCTGTTGCATTCATACTATACTTATAAAACGATATAACTCACCACCACGTTAGAAAAACACACTGGTAACCAATAGAGTATTAGTACTCTCAACATAACTAGGTACCAAAGCTAAAGCTGCTGACTATGTTTCAACATTTTCAGTCAGCATGATAGAGAATCTTGACACATTGTGTCTTTCAAACTCACGGCTGACTTATTTCCTGTCGCAGTCATACTATACTTATAAAACGATATATCACAATACCATTGTTGAAAAATACCCTCTTAACGAATAGAGTATTAGTAGTCTCAACAAAAATAGGTACCACAGCTACAGCTGTTTACTGTGTTTCAACAGTTTTCAGTCAGCATGATAGAGAATCTTGACACATTCTGATTCTAAAATCCATGGCTGCCTTATTTCCTGTCGCAGTCATACTATACTTATAAAACGATACAACTCAATACCACGGTAGAAAATACCCTGGTAACAAATAAAGTATTAGTAGTCTCAACAAAAATAGGTACCAAAGCTACAGCTGTTTACTGTCTTTCAACAGTTTTTAGTCAGCATGATAGAGAATCTTGACACATTCTCACTCTCAAGTTCATGGCTGCTTTTTTTCCTGTCGCAGTCATACTATACTCGTAAAACGATATAACTCAATACCACGGTAGAAAAACACACTAGTAACCAATAGAGTACTAGTACTCTCAACATAACTGGGTACCAAAGCTAAAGCTGTTTACTGTGTTTCAACAGTTTTCAGTCGGCATGATACAGAATCTTGACACATTGTGTCTTTCAAACTCGCGGCTGCCTTATTTCCTGTCGCAGTCATACTATACTTATAAAACAATATAACACAATACCATTGTTGAAAAATACCCTGGTAACGGATAGGGTATTAGTACTTTGAACAAAAATAGGTACCTAAGGTACTGCTGTTTACTGTGTTTCAACAGTTTTCAGTCAGCATGATAGAGAATCTTGATCCATTCTGACTCTCAAATTCATGGCTGCTTTATTTCCTGTTGCGGTCATACCGTACTCATAAAACAATATATCACAATACCATTGTTGAAAAATACCCTCTTAACGAATAGAGTATTAGTAGTCTCAGCGAAAATAGGTACCAAAGCTACAGCTGTTTACTGTCTTTCAACAGTTTTTAGTCAGCATGATAGAGAATCTTGACACATTCTCTCTCTCAAGTTCATGGCTGCTTTTTTTCCTGTCGCAGTCATACTATACTTATAAAACAATATAACTCAATACCATTGTTGAAAAATACCCTGTTAATAAATAGAGTATTAGTACTCTCGACAAAAATAGGTACCAAAGCTTCAGCTGTTTACTGTCTTTCAACAGTTTTCAGTCAGCATGATAGAGAATCTTGACACATTGTGTCTTTCAAACTCATGGCTGCCTTATTTCCTGTCGCTGTCATACTATACTTATAAAACGATATAACTCAGTACCACAGTAGAAAAATACTCGGGTAACTAATAGAGTATTAGTACTCTCAATATAACTAGGTACCAAACTACCACTGTTCACTGTGTTTCAAGAGTTTTCAGTCAGCATGATACAGAATCTTGACACATTCTGATTCTAAAATTCATGACGGCCTTATTTCCTGTCGCAGTCATACTATACTTATGAAACGATATAACTCAATACCATTGTTGAAAAATACCCTGGTAATGAATAGAGTATTAGTACTCTCGACAAAAATAGGTACCAAAGGTGCAGCTGTTTACTGTCTTTAAACAGTTTTCAGTCAGCATGATAGAGAATCTTGATCCATTCTGACTCAAATTCATGGCTGCTTTATTTCCTGTCGCAGTCATACTATACTCATAAAACGATATATCATAACAGCATTGTTGAAAAATACACTCTTAACGAATAGAGTATCAGTAGTCTCAACAAAAATAGGTACCAAAGCTACAGCTGTTTACTGTGTTTCAACAGTTTTCAGTCAGCATGATAGAGAATCTTGACACATTCTGATTCTAAAATCCATGGCTGCCTTATTTCCTGTCGCAGTCATACTATACTTATAAAACGATACAACTCAATACCACGGTAGAAAATACCCTGGTAACAAATGAAGTATTAGTAGTCTCAACAAAAACAGGTACCAAAGCTACAGCTGTTTACTGTCTTTCAACAGTTTTTAGTCAGCATGATAGAGAATCTTGACACATTGTGTCTTTCAAACTCACGGCTGCCATATTTCCTGTCGCAGTCATACTACACTTATAAAACAATATAACACAATACCATTGTTGAAAAATACCCTGGTAACGAATAGAGTATTAGTACATTGAACAAAAATAGGTACCAAAGCTACAGCTGTTTACTGTGTTTCAGCAGTTTTCAGTCAGCATGATAGAGAATCTTGATCCATTCTGCCTCTCAAATTCATGGCTGCTTTATTTCCTGTTGCAGTCATACTATACTTATAAAACGATATATCACAATACCATTGTTGAAAAATACCCTCTTAACGAATAGAGTATTAGTAGTCTCAACAAAAATAGGTACCAAATCTGCAGCTGTTTACTGTGTTTCAACAGTTTTCAGTCAGCATGATAGAGAATCTTGACACATTCTGATTCTAAAATCCATGGCTGCCTTATTTCCTGTTGCAGTCATACTATACTTACGCTTCAACTCAATACCACGATAGAAAATACCCTGGTAACAAATAAAGTATTAGTAGTCTCAACAAAAATAGGTCCCAAAGCTTCAGCTGTTTACTGTCTTTCAACAGTTTTTAGTCAGCATGATAGAGAATCTTGACACATTCTGACTCTCAAGTTCATGGCGGCTTTATTTCCTGTCGTAGTCATACTATACTTGTAAAACAATATAACTCAATACCACAGTCGAAAATGCCCTGGTAACGAATAAAGTATTAGGACTCTCAACAAAAATAGGTACCAAAGCTTCAGCTGTTTACTGTGTTTCAACAATTTCCAGTCAGAGTGCAAACTACAGCTCTTTACTGTGTTTGAACACTTTTCAGTCAGCATGATAGACAATTTTGATCCATTCTGATTCTAAAATTCATGGCTGCTTTATTTCCTGTTGCCGTCATACTATACTTATAAAACAATATAACTCAATACCATTGTTGAAAAATACCCTGTTAATAAATAGAGTATTAGTCTTCTCGACAAAAATAGGTACCAAGGCTTCAGCTGTTTACTGTGTTTCAACAGTTTTCAGTCAGTATGATAGAGAATCTTGACACATTGTGTCTTTCAAATTGATGGCTGCCTTATTTCCTGTCGCTGTCATACTATACTTACAAAAAGATATAACTCAGTACCACAGTAGAAAAATGTCCCGGTAACTAATAGAGTATTAGTACTCTCAATATAACTAGGTACCAAACTACCACTGTTCACTGTGTTTCAAGAGTTTTCAGTCAGCATGATAGAGAATCTTGACACATTCTGATTCTAAAATTCATGACTGCCTTATTTCCTGTCACTGTCATACTATACTTATGAAACGATATAACCCAATACCATTGTTGAAAAATACCCTGGTAATGAATAGAGTATTAGTCCTCACGACAAAAATAGGTACCAAAGCTACAGCTGTTTACTGTCTTTCAACAGTTTTCAGTCAGCATGATAGAGAATCTTGATCCATTCTGACTCTCAAATTCATGGCTGCTTTATTTCCTGTCGCAGTCATACTACATTTATAAATGGATATATCACAATACCATTTTTGAAAAACACCCTCTTAACGAATAGAGTATTAGTAGTCTCAGCAAAAATAGGTTCCAAAGCTACAGCAGTTTACTGTGTTTCAACAGTTTTCAGTCAGCATGATAGAGAATCTTGACACATTCTGATTCTAAAATCCATGGCTGCCTTATTTCCTGTCGCAGTCATACTGTACTTATAAAATGATTCAACTCAATACCACGGTAGAAAATACCCTAGTAACAAATAAAGTATTAGTAGTCTCAACAAAAATAGGTACCAAAGCTACAGCTGTTTACTGTCTTTCAACAGTTTTTAGTCAGCATGATAGAGAATCTTGACACATTCTGACTCTCAAGTTCATGGCTGCTTTATTTCCTGTCACAGTCATACTATACTTGTAAAACGATATAACTCAATACCATTGTTGAAAAATACCCTGGTAATGAATAGAGTATTTGTACTCTCGACAAAAATAGATACCAAAGCTACAGCTGTTTACTGTGTTTCAACAGTTTTCACTCAGCTTGATAGAGAATCTTGATACATTCTGACTCTCAGATTCATGGCCGCTTTACTTCCTGTCGCATTCATACTATACTTATAAAACGATATAACTCAATACCACGGTAGAAAAACACACTGGTAACCAATAGAGTGTTAGTACTCTCAACATAACTAGGTACCAAAGCTAAAGCTGTTGACTGTGTTTCAACAGTTTTCAGTCAGCATGATAGAGAATCTTGACACATTCTGATTCTAAAATCCATGGCTGCCTTATTTCCTGTCGCAGTCATACTATACTTGTAAAACGATATAACTCAATACCACGGTAGAAAAACACACTAGTAACGAATAGAGTATTAGTACTCTCAACATAACTAGGTACCAAGGCTAAAGCTGTTTACTGTGTTTGAACTGTTTTCAGTCGGCATGATCGAGAATCTTGACACATTGTGTCTTTCAAACGCACCGCTGCCTTATTTCCTGTCGCAGTCATACTATACTTATAAAACAATATAACACAATACCATTGTTGAAAAATACCCTGGTAACGAATAGAGTATTAGTACTTTGAACAAAAATAGGTACCAAAGCTACAGCTGTTTACTGTGTTTCAACAGTTTTCAGTCAGCATGATAGAGAATCTTGATCCATTCTGACTCTCAAATTCATGGCTCCCTTATTTCCTGTCGCAGTCATACCATACTGATAAAACAATATAACACAATACCATTGTTGAAAAATACCCTGGTAATGAATAGAGTATTAGTTCTCTCACCAAAAATAGGTACCAAAGCTACAGCTGTTTACTGTGTTTCAACAGTTTTCAGTCAGCATGAAAGAGATTCTTGATACATTCTAACTCGCAAACTAATGGCTGCCTTATTTCCTGCCGCAGTCTTACTATACTTATAAAACTGTATAACTCAATACCACGGTAGACAAATACACTGGTAACCAATAGAGTATTAGTTCTCTCAACATAACTAGGTACCAAAGCTTGAGCTGTTCACTGTGTTTCAACAGTTTTCAGTCAGCATGATAGAGAATCTTGACACATTCTGATTCTAAAATCCACGGCTGCCTTATTTCCTGTCGCAGTCATACTATACTTATAAAACGATATAACACAATACCATTGTTGAAAAATACCCTGGTAATGAATAGAGTATTAGTCCTCTCGTCAAAAATAGGTACCAAAGCTACAGCTGTTTAATGTCTTTCAACAGTTTTCAGTCAGCATGATAGAGAATCTTGATCCATTCTAACTCTCAAATTCATGGCTGCTTTATTTCCTGTCGCAGTCATACTATATTTATAAATGGATATATCACAATACCATTTTTGAAAAACACCCTCTTAACGAATAGAGTATTAGTAGTCTCAGCAAAAATAGGTTCCAAAGCTACAGCTGTTTACTGTGTTTCAACAGTTTTCAGTCAGCATGATAGAGAATCTTGACACATTCTGATTCTAAAATCCATGGCTGCCTTATTTCCTGTCGCAGTCATACTGTACTTATAAAATGATTCAACTCAATACCACGGTAGAAAATACCCTAGTAACAAATAAAGTATTAGTAGTCTCAACAAAAATAGGTACCAAAGCTACAGCTGTTTACTGTCTTTCAACAGTTTTTAGTCAGCATGATAGAGAATCTTGACACATTGTGTCTTTCAAACTCATGGCTGCCTTATTTCCTGTCGCTGTCATACTATACTTATAAAACGATATAACTCAGTACCACAGTAGAAAAATACCCGGGTAACTAATGGAGTATTAGTACTCTCAATATAACTAGGTACCAAACTACCACTGTTCACTGTGTTTCAAGAGTTTTCAGTCAGCATGATAGAGAATCTTGACACATTCTGATTCTAAAATTCATGACTGCCTTATTTCGTGTCGCAATCATACTATACTTATGAAACGATATAACACAATACCATTGTTGAAAAATACCCTGGCAACGAATGGAGTATTAGCACTCTGAACAAAAATAGGTACCAAAGCTACAGCTGTTTACTGTGTTTCAACAGTTTTCAGTAAGCATGATAGAGAATCTTGACACATTCTGAATCTCAAATTCAAGGCTCCCTTATTTCCTGTCGCAGTCATACTATACTGATAAAACAATATAACACAATACGATTGTTGAAAAATACCCTGGTAATGAATAGAGTATTAGTACTCTCACCAAAAATAGGTACTAAACCTACAGCTGTTTACTGTGTTTCAACAGTTTTCAGTCAGCATGAAAGAGATTCTTGATACATTCTGACTCTCAAACTCAAGGCTGCCTTATTTCCTGTCGCAGTCATACTATACTTACAAAACGATATAACTCAATAACACGGTAGAAAAATACACTGGTAACCAATTGAGTATTATTAGTACTCTCAACATGACTAGGTACCAAAGCAACAGCTGTTCACTGTGTTTCAAGAGTTTTCAGTCAGCATGATAGAGAATCTTGACACATTCTGACTCTCAACCTCATGGCAGCCTTATTTCATGTCGCAGTCGTACTATAGTTATAAAACGATATAACTCAATACCACGGTAGAAAATACCCTGCTAACGAATAAAGTATTAGTACTCTCAACAAAAATGGGAACCAAAGCTTCAGCTGTTTACTATGTTTCAACAGTTTTCAGTCAGCATGATAGAGAATCTTGACACATTCTGATTCTAAAATCCATGGCTGCCTTATTTCCTGTCACAGTCATACTATACTTATAAAACGATATAACACAATACCATTGTTGAAAAATACCCTGGTAATGAATAGAGTATTAGTACTCTCAAAAAAAATTGGTACCAAACCTACTGCTGTTTACTGTGTTTCAACAGTTTTCAGTCATCATGATAGAGAATCTTGACAAATTCTGTTTTTCAAGCTCATGGCTGCCTTATTTCCTGTCGCAGTCATAACAAAAGTTATAAAACGATATAACTCAATACCACAGTCGAAAAATACACTTGTAACCGATAGAGTATTAGTTCTCTCAACAAAAACAGGTACCAAAGCTACCAATATTCACTGTGTTTCAATAGTTTTCAGTCAGCATGATAAAGAATCTTGACACATTCTGGCTCTCAAATTCATGGCTGCCTTATTTTCTGTCGCAGTCATACTATACTTATAAAGCAAAATAACTCAATACCATTGTTGAAAAATACCCTGTTAATAAATAGAGTATTAGTACTCTCGACAGAAATAGGTACCAAACTACAGCTGTTTACTGTGTTTGAACACTTTTCAGTCAGCATGATAGACAATCTTGATACATTCTGATTCTAAAATTCATGGCTGCTTTATTTCCTGTGGCAGTCATACTATTCTTATAAAACAATATAACACAATATCATTGTTGAAAAATACCCTGTTAATAAATAGAGTATTAGTATTCTCGACAAAAATAGGTACCAAAGCTTCAGCTGTTTACTGTGTTTCAACAGTTTTCAGTCAGCATGATTGAGAATCTTGACACATTGTGTCTTTCAAACTCAAGGCTGCCTTATTTCCTGTCGCAGTCATACTATACTTACAAAACGATATAACTCAATAACACGGTAGAAAAATACACTGGTAACCAATTGAGTATTATTAGTACTCTCAACATGACTAGGTACCAAAGCAACAGCTGTTCACTGTGTTTCAAGAGTTTTCAGTCAGCATGATAGAGAATCTTGACACATTCTGACTTTCAAACTCATGGCTGCCTTATTTTCTGTCGCAGTAATACTATACTTATGGAACGAAATAACTCAATACCACGGTAGAAAAATACACTGATAACTAATAGAGTATTAGTACTCTCAAGATAACTAGGTACCAAAGCTACCACTGTTCACTGTGTTTCAACAGTTTTCAGTCAGCATGAGAGAGAATTTTGACACATTCTGCTTCTAAAATTCATGGCTGCCTTATTTCATGTCGCAGTCGTACTATACTTATGAAGCGATATAACTCAATACCAATGTTGAAAAATACCCAAGTAATGGAAAAAGTATTGGTACTCTCACCAAAAATAGGTACCAAAGCTACAGCTGTTTACTGTGTTTCAACAGTTTTCCGTCAGCATGAAAGAGATTCTTGATTCATTCTGACTCTCAAACTAATGGGTGCCTTATTTCCTGCCGCAGTCTTACTATACTTATAAAACTGTATAACTCAATACCACGGTAGACAAATACACTGGTAACCAATAGAGTATTTGTTCTCTCAACATAACTAGGTACCAAAGCTTGAGCTGTTCACTGTGTTTCAACAGTTTTCAGTCAGCATGATAGAGAATCTTGACACATTCTGTCTCTCAAATTCATGGCTGCCTTATTTCCTGTCGCAGTCATACTATACTTGGAAAACAATATAACTAAATACCACGGTAGAAAATACCCTGGTAACGAATAAAGTATTAGTAATCTCAACAAAAATAGGTACCAAAGCTACAGCTGTTTACTGTGTTTCAACAGTTTTCAGTCAGCATGGTAAAGAATCTTGACACATCCTGACTCTCAAATTCGTGGCTACCTTATATTTCCGGTCACAGTCATACTATACTTATAAAACATTATAACACAATACCAGTGTTGAAACATACCCTGGCAACGAATGGAGTATTAGTACTCGGAACAAAAATAGGTACCAAAGCTACAGCTGTTTACTGTGTTTCAACAGTTTTCAGTCAGCATGATAGAGAATCTTGACACATTCTGATTCTAAAATCCATGGCTGCCTTATTTCCTGTCACAGTCATACTATACTTATAAAACGATACAACTCAATACCACGGTAGAAAATACCCTGGTAACAAATGAAGTATTAGTAGTCTCAACAAAAGCAGGTACCAAAGCTACAGCTGTTTACTGTGTTGCAACAGTTTTCAGTCAGCATGATAGAGAATTTTGACACATTCTGTCTTTCAAAGTCATGGCCGCCTTATTTCCTCTCGCAGTTATACTATACTTGTAAAACGATATAACTCTATACCATGGTAGAAAAATACACTGGTAACCAATATAGTATTAGTTCTGTCAACAAAAATAGGTACCAAACCTACAGCTATTCACTGTGTTTCAACAGTTTTCAGTCAGCATGATAGAGAATCTTGATACATTCTGACTCTCAAATTCATGGCTGCCTTATTTTCTCACGCAGGCATACTACACTTATAAAACAATATAACACAATAGCATTGGCAAAACATACCCTGGTAACGAATAGAGTATTAGTACTATAGAACAAAAATAGGTACCAAAGCTGCAGCTGTTTATTGTGTTTCAACAGTCTTCAGTCAGCATGATAGAGAATCTTGACACATTCTGACTCTCAGATTTATGGCAGCCTTATTTCCTGTCGCTGTCATACTATACTTATAAAACAGTATATCCCAATACCACTGTAGAAAATACCCTGGTAACGAATAAAGTATTAGGACTCTCAAAAAAAATAGGTACCAAAGCTACAGCTGTTTACTGTGTTTCAACAATTTCAGTCAGCGTGGTAGAGAATCTTGAAACATTCTGAATCTCAAATTCATGGCTGCCTTATTTCCTGTCGCAGTCATACTGTACTTATAAAACAATATATCACAATAACATTGTTGAAAAATGCCCTGGTAACTAATACAGTATTGGTCCTCTCAATATAACTAGGTACCAAAGCTACCACTGTTCACTGTATTTCAACAGTTTTCAGTCAGAATGATAGAGAATCTTGACACATTCTGCTTCTAAAATTCATTGCCGACTTATTTCCTGTCGCAGTCGTACTATACTTATGAAACGATTTAACTCAATACCAATGTTGAAAAATACCCTGATAATGAATAGAGTATTAGTACTCTCAACAAAAATAGGTACCAAAGCTACAGCTGTGTACTGTGTTTCAACAGTTTTCCGTCGGCATGATAGAGAATCTTGATCCATTCTGACTCAAATTCATGGCTGCTTTATTTCCTGTCGCAGTCATACTATACTCATAAAACGATATATCATAACAGCATTGTTGAAAAATACACTCTTAACGAATAGAGTATCAGTAGTCTCAACAAAAATAGGTACCAAAGCTACAGCTGTTTACTGTGTTTCAACAGTTTTCAGTCAGCATGATAGAGAATCTTGACACATTCTGATTCTAAAATCCATGGCTGCCTTATTTCCTGTCGCAGTCATACTATACTTATAAAACGATACAACTCAATACCACGGTAGAAAATACCCTGGTAACAAATGAAGTATTAGTAGTCTCAACAAAAACAGGTACCAAAGCTACAGCTGTTTACTGTCTTTCAACAGTTTTTAGTCAGCATGATAGAGAATCTTGACACATTGTGTCTTTCAAACTCACGGCTGCCATATTTCCTGTCGCAGTCATACTATACTTATAAAACAATATAACACAATACCATTGTTGAAAAATACCCTGGTAACGAATAGAGTATTAGTACATTGAACAAAAATAGGTACCAAAGCTACAGCTGTTTACTGTGTTTCAGCAGTTTTCAGTCAGCATGATAGAGAATCTTGATCCATTCTGCCTCTCAAATTCATGGCTGCTTTATTTCCTGTTGCAGTCATACTATACTTATAAAACGATATATCACAATACCATTGTTGAAAAATACCCTCTTAACGAATAGAGTATTAGTAGTCTCAACAAAAATAGGTACCAAATCTGCAGCTGTTTACTGTGTTTCAACAGTTTTCAGTCAGCATGATAGAGAATCTTGACACATTCTGATTCTAAAATCCATGGCTGCCTTATTTCCTGTTGCAGTCATACTATACTTACGCTTCAACTCAATACCACGATAGAAAATACCCTGGTAACAAATAAAGTATTAGTAGTCTCAACAAAAATAGGTACCAAAGCTTCAGCTGTTTACTGTCTTTCAACAGTTTTTAGTCAGCATGATAGAGAATCTTGACACATTCTGACTCTCAAGTTCATGGCGGCTTTATTTCCTGTCGTAGTCATACTATACTTGTAAAACAATATAACTCAATACCACGGTAGAAAAACACTTGTAACCAATAGAGTGCTAAGTACTTTCGACATAACTAGGTACCAAAGCTAAAGCTGTTTACTGTGTTTCAACAGTTTTCAGTCAGCATGATAGAGAATCTTGACACACTGTGCCTTTCAAACTCATGGCTGCCTTATTTCCTGTCGCAGTCATACTATACTTATAAATCAATATAACACAATACCATTGTTGAAAAATACCCTGGTAACGAATAGAGTTTTAGTACTTTGAACAAAAATAGGTACCAAAGCTACAGCTGTTTACTGTGTTTCAACAGTTTTCAGTCAGCATGATAGAGAATCTTGATACATTCTGACTCTCAAATTCATGGCTGCCTTATTTCCTGTCGCAGCCATACTATACTTATAAAACGATATAACTCAATACCACAGTCGAAAATGCCCTGGTAACGAATAAAGTATTAGGACTCTCAACAAAAATAGGTACCAAAGCTTCAGCTGTTTACTGTGTTTCAACAATTTCCAGTCAGAGTGCAAACTACAGCTCTTTACTGTGTTTGAACACTTTTCAGTCAGCATGATAGACAATTTTGATCCATTCTGATTCTAAAATTCATGGCTGCTTTATTTCCTGTTGCCGTCATACTATACTTATAAAACAATATAACTCAATACCATTGTTGAAAAATACCCTGTTAATAAATAGAGTATTAGTCTTCTCGACAAAAATAGGTACCAAGGCTTCAGCTGTTTACTGTGTTTCAACAGTTTTCAGTCAGTATGATAGAGAATCTTGACACATTGTGTCTTTCAAATTGATGGCTGCCTTATTTCCTGTCGCTGTCATACTATACTTACAAAAAGATATAACTCAGTACCACAGTAGAAAAATGTCCCGGTAACTAATAGAGTATTAGTACTCTCAATATAACTAGGTACCAAACTACCACTGTTCACTGTGTTTCAAGAGTTTTCAGTCAGCATGATAGAGAATCTTGACACATTCTGATTCTAAAATTCATGACTGCCTTATTTCCTGTCACTGTCATACTATACTTATGAAACGATATAACCCAATACCATTGTTGAAAAATACCCTGGTAATGAATAGAGTATTAGTCCTCACGACAAAAATAGGTACCAAAGCTACAGCTGTTTACTGTCTTTCAACAGTTTTCAGTCAGCATGATAGAGAATCTTGATCCATTCTGACTCTCAAATTCATGGCTGCTTTATTTCCTGTCGCAGTCATACTACATTTATAAATGGATATATCACAATACCATTTTTGAAAAACACCCTCTTAACGAATAGAGTATTAGTAGTCTCAGCAAAAATAGGTTCCAAAGCTACAGCAGTTTACTGTGTTTCAACAGTTTTCAGTCAGCATGATAGAGAATCTTGACACATTCTGATTCTAAAATCCATGGCTGCCTTATTTCCTGTCGCAGTCATACTGTACTTATAAAATGATTCAACTCAATACCACGGTAGAAAATACCCTAGTAACAAATAAAGTATTAGTAGTCTCAACAAAAATAGGTACCAAAGCTACAGCTGTTTACTGTCTTTCAACAGTTTTTAGTCAGCATGATAGAGAATCTTGACACATTCTGACTCTCAAGTTCATGGCTGCTTTATTTCCTGTCACAGTCATACTATACTTGTAAAACGATATAACTCAATACCATTGTTGAAAAATACCCTGGTAATGAATAGAGTATTTGTACTCTCGACAAAAATAGATACCAAAGCTACAGCTGTTTACTGTGTTTCAACAGTTTTCACTCAGCTTGATAGAGAATCTTGATACATTCTGACTCTCAGATTCATGGCCGCTTTACTTCCTGTCGCATTCATACTATACTTATAAAACGATATAACTCAATACCACGTTAGAAAAACACACTGGTAACCAATAGAGTGTTAGTACTCTCAACATAACTAGGTACCAAAGCTAAAGCTGTTGACTGTGTTTCAACAGTTTTCAGTCAGCATGATAGAGAATCTTGACACATTCTGATTCTAAAATCCATGGCTGCCTTATTTCCTGTCGCAGTCATACTATACTTGTAAAACGATATAACTCAATACCACGGTAGAAAAACACACTAGTAACGAATAGAGTATTAGTACTCTCAACATAACTAGGTACCAAGGCTAAAGCTGTTTACTGTGTTTGAACAGTTTTCAGTCGGCATGATCGAGAATCTTGACACATTGTGTCTTTCAAACGCACCGCTGCCTTATTTCCTGTCGCAGTCATACTATACTTATAAAACAATATAACACAATACCATTGTTGAAAAATACCCTGGTAACGAATAGAGTATTAGTACTTTGAACAAAAATAGGTACCAAAGCTACAGCTGTTTACTGTGTTTCAACAGTTTTCAGTCAGCATGATAGAGAATCTTGATCCATTCTGACTCTCAAATTCATGGCTCACTTATTTCCTGTCGCAGTCATACCATACTGATAAAACAATATAACACAATACCATTGTTGAAAAATACCCTGGTAATGAATAGAGTATTAGTTCTCTCACCAAAAATAGGTACCAAAGCTACAGCTGTTTACTGTGTTTCAACAGTTTTCAGTCAGCATGAAAGAGATTCTTGATACATTCTAACTCGCAAACTAATGGCTGCCTTATTTCCTGCCGCAGTCTTACTATACTTATAAAACTGTATAACTCAATACCACGGTAGACAAATACACTGGTAACCAATAGAGTATTAGTTCTCTCAACATAACTAGGTACCAAAGCTTGAGCTGTTCACTGTGTTTCAACAGTTTTCAGTCAGCATGATAGAGAATCTTGACACATTCTGATTCTAAAATCCACGGCTGCCTTATTTCCTGTCGCAGTCATACTATACTTATAAAACGATATAACACAATACCATTGTTGAAAAATACCCTGGTAATGAATAGAGTATTAGTCCTCTCGTCAAAAATAGGTACCAAAGCTACAGCTGTTTAATGTCTTTCAACAGTTTTCAGTCAGCATGATAGAGAATCTTGATCCATTCTAACTCTCAAATTCATGGCTGCTTTATTTCCTGTCGCAGTCATACTATATTTATAAATGGATATATCACAATACCATTTTTGAAAAACACCCTCTTAACGAATAGAGTATTAGTAGTCTCAGCAAAAATAGGTTCCAAAGCTACAGCTGTTTACTGTGTTTCAACAGTTTTCAGTCAGCATGATAGAAAATCTTGACACATTCTGATTCTAAAATCCATGGCTGCCTTATTTCCTGTCGCAGTCATACTGTACTTATAAAATGATTCAACTCAATACCACGGTAGAAAATACCCTAGTAACAAATAAAGTATTAGTAGTCTCAACAAAAATAGGTACCAAAGCTACAGCTGTTTACTGTCTTTCAACAGTTTTTAGTCAGCATGATAGAGAATCTTGACACATTGTGTCTTTCAAACTCATGGCTGCCTTATTTCCTGTCGCTGTCATACTATACTTATAAAGCGATATAACTCAGTACCACAGTAGAAAAATACCCGGGTAACTAATGGAGTATTAGTACTCTCAATATAACTAGGTACCAAACTACCACTGTTCACTGTGTTTCAAGAGTTTTCAGTCAGCATGATAGAGAATCTTGACACATTCTGATTCTAAAATTCATGACTGCCTTATTTCGTGTCGCAATCATACTATACTTATGAAACGATATAACACAATACCATTGTTGAAAAATACCCTGGCAACGAATGGAGTATTAGCACTCTGAACAAAAATAGGTACCAAAGCTACAGCTGTTTACTGTGTTTCAACAGTTTTCAGTAAGCATGATAGAGAATCTTGACACATTCTGAATCTCAAATTCAAGGCTCCCTTATTTCCTGTCGCAGTCATACTATACTGATAAAACAATATAACACAATACGATTGTTGAAAAATACCCTGGTAATGAATAGAGTATTAGTACTCTCACCAAAAATAGGTACTAAACCTACAGCTGTTTACTGTGTTTCAACAGTTTTCAGTCAGCATGAAAGAGATTCTTGATACATTCTGACTCTCAAACTCAAGGCTGCCTTATTTCCTGTCGCAGTCATACTATACTTACAAAACGATATAACTCAATAACACGGTAGAAAAATACACTGGTAACCAATTGAGTATTATTAGTACTCTCAACATGACTAGGTACCAAAGCAACAGCTGTTCACTGTGTTTCAAGAGTTTTCAGTCAGCATGATAGAGAATCTTGACACATTCTGACTCTCAACCTCATGGCAGCCTTATTTCATGTCGCAGTCGTACTATAGTTATAAAACGATATAACTCAATACCACGGTAGAAAATACCCTGCTAACGAATAAAGTATTAGTACTCTCAACAAAAATGGGAACCAAAGCTTCAGCTGTTTACTGTTTCAACAGTTTTCAGTCAGCATGATAGAGAATCTTGACACATTCTGATTCTAAAATCCATGGCTGCCTTATTTCCTGTCACAGTCATACTATACTTATAAAACGATATAACACAATACCATTGTTGAAAAATACCCTGGTAATGAATAGAGTATTAGTACTCTCAAAAAAAATTGGTACCAAACCTACTGCTGTTTACTGTGTTTCAACAGTTTTCAGTCATCATGATAGAGAATCTTGACAAATTCTGTTTTTCAAGCTCATGGCTGCCTTATTTCCTGTCGCAGTCATAACAAAAGTTATAAAACGATATAACTCAATACCACAGTCGAAAAATACACTTGTAACCGATAGAGTATTAGTTCTCTCAACAAAAATAGGTACCAAAGCTACCAATATTCACTGTGTTTCAATAGTTTTCAGTCAGCATGATAAAGAATCTTGACACATTCTGGCTCTCAAATTCATGGCTGCCTTATTTTCTGTCGCAGTCATACTATACTTATAAAGCAAAATAACTCAATACCATTGTTGAAAAATACCCTGTTAATAAATAGAGTATTAGTACTCTCGACAGAAATAGGTACCAAACTACAGCTGTTTACTGTGTTTGAACACTTTTCAGTCAGCATGATAGACAATCTTGATACATTCTGATTCTAAAATTCATGGCTGCTTTATTTCCTGTGGCAGTCATACTATTCTTATAAAACAATATAACACAATATCATTGTTGAAAAATGCCCTGTTAATAAATAGAGTATTAGTATTCTCGACAAAAATAGGTACCAAAGCTTCAGCTGTTTACTGTGTTTCAACAGTTTTCAGTCAGCATGATTGAGAATCTTGACACATTGTGTCTTTCAAACTCAAGGCTGCCTTATTTCCTGTCGCAGTCATACTATACTTACAAAACGATATAACTCAATAACACGGTAGAAAAATACACTGGTAACCAATTGAGTATTATTAGTACTCTCAACATGACTAGGTACCAAAGCAACAGCTGTTCACTGTGTTTCAAGAGTTTTCAGTCAGCATGATAGAGAATCTTGACACATTCTGACTTTCAAACTCATGGCTGCCTTATTTTCTGTCGCAGTAATACTATACTTATGGAACGAAATAACTCAATACCACGGTAGAAAAATACACTGATAACTAATAGAGTATTAGTACTCTCAAGATAACTAGGTACCAAAGCTACCACTGTTCACTGTGTTTCAACAGTTTTCAGTCAGCATGAGAGAGAATTTTGACACATTCTGCTTCTAAAATTCATGGCTGCCTTATTTCATGTCGCAGTCGTACTATACTTATGAAGCGATATAACTCAATACCAATGTTGAAAAATACCCAAGTAATGGAAAAAGTATTGGTACTCTCACCAAAAATAGGTACCAAAGCTACAGCTGTTTACTGTGTTTCAACAGTTTTCCGTCAGCATGAAAGAGATTCTTGATTCATTCTGACTCTCAAACTAATGGGTGCCTTATTTCCTGCCGCAGGCTTACTATACTTATAAAACTGTATAACTCAATACCACGGTAGACAAATACACTGGTAACCAATAGAGTATTTGTTCTCTCAACATAACTAGGTACCAAAGCTTGAGCTGTTCACTGTGTTTCAACAGTTTTCAGTCAGCATGATAGAGAATCTTGACACATTCTGTCTCTCAAATTCATGGCTGCCTTATTTCCTGTCGCAGTCATACTATACTTGGAAAACAATATAACTAAATACCACGGTAGAAAATACCCTGGTAACGAATAAAGTATTAGTAATCTCAACAAAAATAGGTACCAAAGCTACAGCTGTTTACTGTGTTTCAACAGTCTTCAGTCAGCATGGTAAAGAATCTTGACACATCCTGACTCTCAAATTCGTGGCTGCCTTATATTTCCGGTCACAGTCATACTATACTTATAAAACATTATAACACAATACCAGTGTTGAAACATACCCTGGCAACGAATGGAGTATTAGTACTCGGAACAAAAATAGGTACCAAAGCTACAGCTGTTTACTGTGTTTCAACAGTTTTCAGTCAGCATGATAGAGAATCTTGACACATTCTGATTCTAAAATCCATGGCTGCCTTATTTCCTGTCACAGTCATACTATACTTATAAAACGATACAACTCAATACCACGGTAGAAAATACCCTGGTAACAAATGAAGTATTAGTAGTCTCAACAAAAGCAGGTACCAAAGCTACAGCTGTTTACTGTGTTGCAACAGTTTTCAGTCAGCATGATAGAGAATTTTGACACATTCTGTCTTTCAAAGTCATGGCCGCCTTATTTCCTCTCGCAGTTATACTATACTTGTTAAACGATATAACTCTATGCCATGGTAGAAAAATACACTGGTAACCAATATAGTATTAGTTCTGTCAACAAAAATAGGTACCAAACCTACAGCTATTCACTGTGTTTCAACAGTTTTCAGTCAGCATGATAGAGAATCTTGATACATTCTGACTCTCAAATTCATGGCTGCCTTATTTTCTCACGCAGGCATACTACACTTATAAAACAATATAACACAATAGCATTGGCAAAACATACCCTGGTAACGAATAGAGTATTAGTACTATAGAACAAAAATAGGTACCAAAGCTGCAGCTGTTTATTGTGTTTCAACAGTCTTCAGTCAGCATGATAGAGAATCTTGACACATTCTGACTCTCAGATTTATGGCAGCCTTATTTCCTGTCGCTGTCATACTATACTTATAAAACAGTATATCCCAATACCACTGTAGAAAATACCCTGGTAACGAATAAAGTATTAGGACTCTCAAAAAAAATAGGTACCAAAGCTACAGCTGTTTACTGTGTTTCAACAATTTCAGTCAGCGTGGTAGAGAATCTTGAAACATTCTGAATCTCAAATTCATGGCTGCCTTATTTCCTGTCGCAGTCATACTGTACTTATAAAACAATATATCACAATAACATTGTTGAAAAATGCCCTGGTAACTAATAGAGTATTGGTCCTCTCAATATAACTAGGTACCAAAGCTACCACTGTTCACTGTATTTCAACAGTTTTCAGTCAGCATGATAGAGAATCTTGACACATTCTGCTTCTAAAATTCATTGCCGACTTATTTCCTGCCGCAGTCGTACTATACTTATGAAACGATTTAACTCAATACCAATGTTGAAAAATACCCTGATAATGAATAGAGTATTAGTACTCTCAACAAAAATAGGTACCAAAGCTACAGCTGTGTACTGTGTTTCAACAGTTTTCCGTCGGCATGATAGAGAATCTTGATCCATTCTGACTCAAATTCATGGCTGCTTTATTTCCTGTCGCAGTCATACTATACTCATAAAACGATATATCATAACAGCATTGTTGAAAAATACACTCTTAACGAATAGAGTATCAGTAGTCTCAACAAAAATAGGTACCAAAGCTACAGCTGTTTACTGTGTTTCAACAGTTTTCAGTCAGCATGATAGAGAATCTTGACACATTCTGATTCTAAAATCCATGGCTGCCTTATTTCCTGTCGCAGTCATACTATACTTATAAAACGATACAACTCAATACCACGGTAGAAAATACCCTGGTAACAAATGAAGTATTAGTAGTCTCAACAAAAACAGGTACCAAAGCTACAGCTGTTTACTGTCTTTCAACAGTTTTTAGTCAGCATGATAGAGAATCTTGACACATTGTGTCTTTCAAACTCACGGCTACCATATTTCCTGTCGCAGTCATACTATACTTATAAAACAATATAACACAATACCATTGTTGAAAAATACCCTGGTAACGAATAGAGTATTAGTACATTGAACAAAAATAGGTACCAAAGCTACAGCTGTTTACTGTGTTTCAGCAGTTTTCAGTCAGCATGATAGAGAATCTTGATCCATTCTGCCTCTCAAATTCATGGCTGCTTTATTTCCTGTTGCAGTCATACTATACTTATAAAACGATATATCACAATACCATTGTTGAAAAATACCCTCTTAACGAATAGAGTATTAGTAGTCTCAAGAAAAATAGGTACCAAATCTGCAGCTGTTTACTGTGTTTCAACAGTTTTCAGTCAGCATGATAGAGAATCTTGACACATTCTGATTCTAAAATCCATGGCTGCCTTATTTCCTGTTGCAGTCATACTATACTTACGCTTCAACTCAATACCACGATAGAAAATACCCTGGTAACAAATAAAGTATTAGTAGTCTCAACAAAAATAGGTACCAAAGCTTCAGCTGTTTACTGTCTTTCAACAGTTTTTAGTCAGCATGATAGAGAATCTTGACACATTCTGACTCTCAAGTTCATGGCGGCTTTATTTCCTGTCGCAGTCATACTATACTTGTAAAACAATATAACTCAATACCACGGTAGAAAAACACTTGTAACCAATAGAGTGCTAAGTACTTTCGACATAACTAGGTACCAAAGCTAAAGCTGTTTACTGTGTTTCAACAGTTTTCAGTCAGCATGATAGAGAATCTTGACACACTGTGCCTTTCAAACTCATGGCTGCCTTATTTCCTGTCGCAGTCATACTATACTTATAAATCAATATAACACAATACCATTGTTGAAAAATACCCTGGTAACGAATAGAGTTTTAGTACTTTGAACAAAAATAGGTACCAAAGCTACAGCTGTTTACTGTGTTTCAACAGTTTTCAGTCAGCATGATAGAGAATCTTGATACATTCTGACTCTCAAATTCATGGCTGCCATATTTCCTGTCGCAGCCATACTATACTTATAAAACGATATAACTCAATACCACAGTCGAAAATGCCCTGGTAACGAATAAAGTATTAGGACTCTCAACAAAAATAGGTACCAAAGCTTCAGCTGTTTACTGTGTTTCAACAATTTCCAGTCAGAGTGGTAGAGAATTTTTGCACATTCTGAATCTCAAATTCATGGCTCCCTTATTTCCTGTCGCAGTCAAACTATACTGATAAAACAATATAACACAATACCATTGTTGAAAAATACCCTGGTAATGAATAGAGTATTAGTACTCTCACCAAAATGGGTACCCAAGCTACAGCTGTTTACTGTGTTTCAGCAGTTTTCAGTCAGCATGAAAGAGATTCTTGATACATTCTGACTGTCAAACTAATGGCTGCCTTATTTCCTGCCGCAGTCTTACGATACTTATAAAACTGTATAACTCAATACCACGGTAGACAAATACACTGGTGACCAATAGAGTATTAGTTCTCTCAACATAACTAGGTACCAAAGCTTGAGCTGTTCACTGTGTTTCAACAGTTTTCAGTCAGCATGATAGAGAATCTTGACACATTCTGACTCTCAAATTCATGGCTGCCTTATATTTCCTGTCACAGTCATACTATACTTATAAAACAATATAACACAATACCATTGTTGAAAAATACCCTGGCAACGAATGGAGTATTAGCACTCTGAACTAAAATAGGTACCAAAGCTACAGCTGTTTACTGTCTTTCAACAGTTTTCAGTAAGCATGATAGAGAATCTTGACACATTCTGACTCTCAAGTTCATGGCTGCTTTATTTCCTGCCGCAGTCATACTATGCTTATAAAACGATATATCACAATACCATTGTTGAAAAATACCCTTTTAACGAATTGAGTATTAGTAGTCTCAACAAAAATAGGTACCAAAGCTACAGCTGTTTACTGTGTTTCAACAGTTTTCAGTCAGCATGATAGAGAATCTTGACACATTCTGATTCTCAAATTCATGACTGCCTTATTTCCTGTCGCAGTCATACTATACTTATGAAACGATATAACTCAATACCATTGTTGAAAAATACCCTGGTAATGAATAGAGTATTAGTACTCTCGACAAAAATAGGTGCCAAAGCTACAGCTGTTTACTGTCTTTCAACAGTTTTCAGTCAGCATGGTAGAGAATCTTGATCCATTCTGATTCTAAAATTCATGGCTGCTTTATTTCCTGTCGCAGTCATACTATACTTATGAAACGATATAACTCAATACCTTTGTTGAAAAATACCCTGTTAATAAATAGAGTATTAGTACTCTCGACAGAAATAGGTACCAAACTACAGCTCTTTACTGTGTTTGAACACTTTTCAGTCAGCATGATAGACAATTTTGATACATTCTGATTCTAAAATTCATGGCTGCTTTATTTCCTGTTGCCGTCATACTATACTTATAAAACAATATAACTCAATACCATTGTTGAAAAATACCCTGTTAATAAATAGAGTATTAGTCTTCTCGACAAAAATAGGTACCAAGGCTTCAGCTGTTTACTGTGTTTCAACAGTTTTCAGTCAGTATGATAGAGAATCTTGACACATTGTGTCTTTCAAATTGATGGCTGCCTTATTTCCTGTCGCTGTCATACTATACTTACAAAACGATATAACTCAGTACCACAGTAGAAAAATGTCCCGGTAACTAATAGAGTATTAGTACTCTCAATATAACTAGGTACCAAACTACCACTGTTCACTGTGTTTCAAGAGTTTTCAGTCAGCATGATAGAGAATCTTGACACATTCTGATTCTAAAATTCATGACTGCCTTATTTCCTGTCACTGTCATACTATACTTATGAAACGATATAACCCAATACCATTGTTGAAAAATACCCTGGTAATGAATAGAGTATTAGTCCTCACGACAAAAATAGGTACCAAAGCTACAGCTGTTTACTGTCTTTCAACAGTTTTCAGTCAGCATGATAGAGAATCTTGATCCATTCTGACTCTCAAATTCATGGCTGCTTTATTTCCTGTCGCAGTCATACTACATTTATAAATGGATATATCACAATACCATTTTTGAAAAACACCCTCTTAACGAATAGAGTATTAGTAGTCTCAGCAAAAATAGGTTCCAAAGCTACAGCAGTTTACTGTGTTTCAACAGTTTTCAGTCAGCATGATAGAGAATCTTGACACATTCTGATTCTAAAATCCATGGCTGCCTTATTTCCTGTCGCAGTCATACTGTACTTATAAAATGATTCAACTCAATACCACGGTAGAAAATACCCTAGTAACAAATAAAGTATTAGTAGTCTCAACAAAAATAGGTACCAAAGCTACAGCTGTTTACTGTCTTTCAACAGTTTTTAGTCAGCATGATAGAGAATCTTGACACATTCTGACTCTCAAGTTCATGGCTGCTTTATTTCCTGTCACAGTCATACTATACTTGTAAAACGATATAAATCAATACCATTGTTGAAAAATACCCTGGTAATGAATAGAGTATTTGTACTCTCGACAAAAATAGATACCAAAGCTACAGCTGTTTACTGTGTTTCAACAGTTTTCACTCAGCTTGATAGAGAATCTTGATACATTCTGACTCTCAGATTCATGGCCGCTTTACTTCCTGTCGCATTCATACTATACTTATAAAACGATATAACTCAATACCACGGTAGAAAAACACACTGGTAGCCAATAGAGTGTTAGTACTCTCAACATAACTAGGTACCAAAGCTAAAGCTGTTGACTGTGTTTCAACAGTTTTCAGTCAGCATGATAGAGAATCTTGACACATTCTGATTCTAAAATCCATGGCTGCCTTATTTCTTGTCGCAGTCATACTATACTTGTAAAACGATATAACTCAATACCACGGTAGAAAAACACACTAGTAACCAATAGAGTATTAGTACTCTCAACATAACTAGGTACCAAGGCTAAAGCTGTTTACTGTGTTTGAACAGTTTTCAGTCGGCATGATCGAGAATCTTGACACATTGTGTCTTTCAAACGCACCGCTGCCTTATTTCCTGTCGCAGTCATACTATACTTATAAAACAATATAACACAATACCATTGTTGAAGAATACCCTGGTAACGAATAGAGTATTAGTACTTTGAACAAAAATAGGTACCAAAGCTACAGCTGTTTACTGTGTTTCAACAGTTTTCAGTCAGCATGATAGAGAATCTTGATCCATTCTGACTCTCAAATTCATGGCTCCCTTATTTCCTGTCGCAGTCATACCATACTGATAAAACAATATAACACAATACCATTGTTGAAAAATACCCTGGTAATGAATAGAGTATTAGTTCTCTCACCAAAAATAGGTACCAAAGCTACAGCTGTTTACTGTGTTTCAACAGTTTTCAGTCAGCATGAAAGAGATTCTTGATACATTCTAACTCGCAAACTAATGGCTGCCTTATTTCCTGCCGCAGTCTTACTATACTTATAAAACTGTATAACTCAATACCACGGTAGACAAATACACTGGTAACCAATAGAGTATTAGTTCTCTCAACATAACTAGGTACCAAAGCTTGAGCTGTTGACTGTGTTTCAACAGTTTTCAGTCAGCATGATAGAGAATCTTGACACATTCTGATTCTAAAATCCACGGCTGCCTTATTTCCTGTCGCAGTCATACTATACTTATAAAACGATATAACACAATACCATTGTTGAAAAATACCCTGGTAATGAATAGAGTATTAGTACTCTCCAAAAAAATAGGCACCAAAGCTACAGCTGTTTACTGTGTTTCAACAGTTTTCAGTCAGCATGATAGAGAATCTCGACAAATTCTGTTTTTCAAGCTCATGGCTGCCTTATTTCCTGTCGCAGTCATAACTATAGTTATAAAACGATATAACACAATACCACGGTAGAAAAATACACTGGTAACCAATAGAGTATTAGTTCTCTCAACAAAAATAGGTACCAAAGCTACAGATATTCACTGTGCTTCAGCAGTTTTCAGTCAGCATGATAGAGAATCTCGACACATTCTGATTCTAAAATTCATGGCTGCCTTATTTCCTGCCACACTCGATTCTAAAATTCATGGCTGCCTTATTTCCTGCCACACTCATGCTATACTTACGAAACAATGTAACTCAATACCATTGTTGAAAAATATCCTGTTTATAAATAGAGTATTAGTACTCTCGACAGAAATAGGTACCAAACTACAGCTCTTGACTGTGTTTGAACAGTTTTCAGTTAGCATGATAGAGAATCTTGATATATTCTGACTCTCAAATTCATGGCTGCTTTATTTCCTGTCGCAGTCATACTATACTTATAAAACAATATAACTCAATACCATTGTTGAAAAATACCCTGTTAATAAATAGAGTATTAGTACTCTCGACAAAAATAGGTACCAAAGCTTCAGCTGTTTACTGTGTTTCAAGAGTTTTCAGTCAGCATGATAGAGAATCTTGACACATTCTGATTCTAAAATTCATGACTGCCTTATTTCCTGTCGCTGTCATACTATACTTATAAAACGATATAACCCAATACCATTGTTGAAAAATACCCTGGTAATGAATAGAGTATTAGTCCTCTCGTCAAAAATAGGTACCAAAGCTACAGCTGTTTAATGTCTTTCAACAGTTTTCAGTCAGCATGATAGAGAATCTTGATCCATTCTGACTCTCAAATTCATGGCTGCTTTATTTCCTGTCGCAGTCATACTATATTTATAAATGGATATATCACAATACCATTTTTGAAAAACACCCTCTTAACGAATAGAGTATTAGTAGTCTCAGCAAAAATAGGTTCCAAAGCTACAGCTGTTTACTGTGTTTCAACAGTTTTCAGTCAGCATGATAGAAAATCTTGACACATTCTGATTCTAAAATCCATGGCTGCCTTATTTCCTGTCGCAGTCATACTGTACTTATAAAATGATTCAACTCAATACCACGGTAGAAAATACCCTAGTAACAAATAAAGTATTAGTAGTCTCAACAAAAATAGGTACCAAAGCTACAGCTGTTTACTGTCTTTCAACAGTTTTTAGTCAGCATGATAGAGAATCTTGACACATTGTGTCTTTCAAACTCATGGCTGCCTTATTTCCTGTCGCTGTCATACTATACTTATAAAACGATATAACTCAGTACCACAGTAGAAAAATACCCGGGTAACTAATGCAGTATTAGTACTCTCAATATAACTAGGTACCAAACTACCACTGTTCACTGTGTTTCAAGAGTTTTCAGTCAGCATGATAGAGAATCTTGACACATTCTGATTCTAAAATTCATGACTGCCTTATTTCGTGTCGCAATCATACTATACTTATGAAACGATATAACACAATACCATTGTTGAAAAATACCCTGGCAACGAATGGAGTATTAGCACTCTGAACAAAAATAGGTACCAAAGCTACAGCTGTTTACTGTGTTTCAACAGTTTTCAGTAAGCATGATAGAGAATCTTGACACATTCTGAATCTCAAATTCAAGGCTCCCTTATTTCCTGTCGCAGTCATACTATACTGATAAAACAATATAACACAATACGATTGTTGAAAAATACCCTGGTAATGAATAGAGTATTAGTACTCTCACCAAAAATAGGTACCAAACCTACAGCTGTTTACTGTGTTTCAACAGTTTTCAGTCAGCATGAAAGAGATTCTTGATACATTCTGACTCTCAAACTCAAGGCTCCCTTATTTCCTGTCGCAGTCATACTATACTTACAAAACGATATAACTCAATAACACGGTAGAAAAATACACTGGTAACCAATTGAGTATTATTAGTACTCTCAACATGACTAGGTACCACAGCAACAGCTGTTCACTGTGTTTCAAGAGTTTTCAGTCAGCATGATAGAGAATCTTGACACATTCTGACTCTCAACCTCATGGCAGCCTTATTTCATGTCGCAATCGTACTATAGTTATAAAACGATATAACTCAATACCACGGTAGAAAATACCCTGCTAACGAATAAAGTATTAGTACTCTCAACAAAAATGGGAACCAAAGCTTCAGCTGTTTACTATGTTTCAACAGTTTTCAGTCAGCATGATAGAGAATCTTGACACATTCTGATTCTAAAATCCATGGCTGCCTTATTTCCTGTCACAGTCATACTATACTTATAAAACGATATAACACAATACCATTGTTGAAAAATACCCTGGTAATGAATAGAGTATTAGTACTCTCAAAAAAAATTGGTACCAAACCTACTGCTGTTTACTGTGTTTCAACAGTTTTCAGTCAGCATGATAGAGAATCTTGACAAATTCTGTTTTTCAAGCTCATGGCTGCCTTATTTCCTGTCGCAGTCATAACAAAAGTTATAAAACGATATAACTCAATACCACAGTCGAAAAATACACTTGTAACCGATAGAGTATTAGTTCTCTCAACAAAAATAGGTACCAAAGCTACCAATATTCACTGTGTTTCAATAGTTTTCAGTCAGCATGATAAAGAATCTTGACACATTCTGGCTCTCAAATTCATGGCTGCCTTATTTTCTGTCGCAGTCATACTATACTTATAAAGCAAAATAACTCAATACCATTGTTGAAAAATACCCTGTTAATAAATAGAGTATTAGTACTCTCGACAGAAATAGGTACCAAACTACAGCTGTTTACTGTGTTTGAACACTTTTCAGTCAGCATGATAGACAATCTTGATACATTCTGATTCTAAAATTCATGGCTGCTTTATTTCCTGTGGCAGTCATACTATTCTTATAAAACAATATAACACAATATCATTGTTGAAAAATACCCTGTTAATAAATAGAGTATTAGTATTCTCGACAAAAATAGGTACCAAAGCTTCAGCTGTTTACTGTGTTTCAACAGTTTTCAGTCAGCATGATTGAGAATCTTGACACATTGTGTCTTTCAAACTCAAGGCTGCCTTATTTCCTGTCGCAGTCATACTATACTTACAAAACGATATAACTCAATAACACGGTAGAAAAATACACTGGTAACCAATTGAGTATTATTAGTACTCTCAACATGACTAGGTACCAAAGCAACAGCTGTTCACTGTGTTTCAAGAGTTTTCAGTCAGCATGATAGAGAATCTTGACACATTCTGACTTTCAAACTCATGGCTGCCTTATTTTCTGTCGCAGTCATACTATACTTATGGAACGAAATAACTCAATACCACGGTAGAAAAATACACTGATAACTAATAGAGTATTAGTACTCTCAAGATAACTAGGTACCAAAGCTACCACTGTTCACTGTGTTTCAACAGTTTTCAGTCAGCATGAGAGAGAATTTTGACACATTCTGCTTCTAAAATTCATGGCTGCCTTATTTCATGTCGCAGTCGTACTATACTTATGATGCGATATAACTCAATACCACGGTAGAAAAATACACTGGTAACTAATACAGTATTAGTACTCTCAAGATAACTAGGTACCAAAGCTACCACTGTTCACTGTGTTTCAACAGTTTTCAGTCAGCATGAGAGAGAATTTTGACACATTCTGCTTCTAAAATTCATGGCTGCCTTATTTCATGTCGCAGTCGTACTATACTTATGAAGCGATATAACTCAATACCAATGTTGAAAAATACCCAAGTAATGGAAAAAGTATTGGTACTCTCCCCAAAAATAGGTACCAAAGCTACAGCTGTTTACTGTGTTTCAACAGTTTTCCGTCAGCATGAAAGAGATTCTTGATTCATTCTGACTCTCAAACTAATGGGTGCCTTATTTCCTGCCGCAGTCTTACTATACTTATAAAACTGTATAACTCAATACAACGGTAGACAAATACACTGGTAACCAATAGAGTATTTGTTCTCTCAACATAACTAGGTACCAAAGCTTGAGCTGTTCACTGTGTTTCAACAGTTTTCAGTCAGCATGATAGAGAATCTTGACACATTCTGTCTCTCAAATTCATGGCTGCCTTATTTCCTGTCGCAGTCATACTATACTTGGAAAACAATATAACTAAATACCACGGTAGAAAATACCCTGGTAACGAATAAAGTATTAGTAATCTCAACAAAAATAGGTACCAAAGCTACAGCTGTTTACTGTGTTTCAACAGTTTTCAGTCAGCATGGTAAAGAATCTTGACACATCCTGACTCTCAAATTCGTGGCTGCCTTATATTTCCGGTCACAGTCATACTATACTTATAAAACATTATAACACAATACCAGTGTTGAAACATACCCTGGCAACGAATGGAGTATTAGTACTCAGAACAAAAATAGGTACCAAAGCTACAGCTGTTTACTGTGTTTCAACAGTTTTCAGTCAGCATGATAGAGAATCTTGACACATTCTGATTCTAAAATTCATGACTGCCTTATTTCGTGTCGCAATCATACTATACTTATGAAACGATATAACACAATACCATTGTTGAAAAATACCCTGGCAACGAATGGAGTATTAGCACTCTGAACAAAAATAGGTACCAAAGCTACAGCTGTTTACTGTGTTTCAACAGTTTTCAGTAAGCATGATAGAGAATCTTGACACATTCTGAATCTCAAATTCAAGGCTCCCTTATTTCCTGTCGCAGTCATACTATACTGATAAAACAATATAACACAATACCATTGTTGAAAAATACCCTGGTAATGAATAGAGTATTAGTACTCTCACCAAAATGGGTACCCAAGCTACAGCTGTTTACTGTGTTTCAGCAGTTTTCAGTCAGCATGAAAGAGATTCTTGATACATTCTGACTGTCAAACTAATGGCTGCCTTATTTCCTGCCGCAGTCTTACGATACTTATAAAACTGTATAACTCAATACCACAGTAGACAAATACACTGGTGACCAATAGAGTATTAGTTCTCTCAACATAACTAGGTACCAAAGCTTGAGCTGTTCACTGTGTTTCAACAGTTTTCAGTCAGCATGATAGAGAATCTTGACACATTCTGACTCTCAAATTCATGGCTGCCTTATATTTCCTGTCACAGTCATACTATACTTATAAAACAATATAACACAATACCATTGTTGAAAAATACCCTGGCAACGAATGGAGTATTAGCACTCTGAACTAAAATAGGTACCAAAGCTACAGCTGTTTACTGTGTTTCAACAGTTTTCAGTAAGCATGATAGAGAATCTTGACACATTCTGACTCTCAAGTTCATGGCTGCTTCATTTCCTGCCGCAGTCATACTATGCTTATAAAACGATATATCACGATACCATTGTTGAAAAATACCCTTTTAACGAATTGAGTATTAGTAGTCTCAACAAAAATAGGTACCAAAGCTACAGCTGTTTACTGTGTTTCAACAGTTTTCAGTCAGCATGATAGAGAATCTTGACACATTCTGATTCTCAAATTCATGACTGCCTTATTTCCTGTCGCAGTCATACTATACTTATGAAACGATATAACTCAATACCATTGTTGAAAAATACCCTGGTAATGAATAGAGTATTAGTACTCTCGACAAAAATAGGTGCCAAAGCTACAGCTGTTTACTGTCTTTCAACAGTTTTCAGTCAGCATGGTAGAGAATCTTGATCCATTCTGATTCTAAAATTCATGGCTGCTTTATTTCCTGTCGCAGTCATACTATACTTATGAAACGATATAACTCAATACCTTTGTTGAAAAATACCCTGTTAATAAATAGAGTATTAGTACTCTCGACAGAAATAGGTACCAAACTACAGCTCTTTACTGTGTTTGAACACTTTTCAGTCAGCATGATAGACAATTTTGATACATTCTGATTCTAAAATTCATGGCTGCTTTATTTCCTGTTGCCGTCATACTATACTTATAAAACAATATAACTCAATACCATTGTTGAAAAATACCCTGTTAATAAATAGAGTATTAGTCTTCTCGACAAAAATAGGTACCAAGGCTTCAGCTGTTTACTGTGTTTCAACAGTTTTCAGTCAGTATGATAGAGAATCTTGACACATTGTGTCTTTCAAATTGATGGCTGCCTTATTTCCTGTCGCTGTCATACTATACTTACAAAACGATATAACTCAGTACCACAGTAGAAAAATGTCCCGGTAACTAATAGAGTATTAGTACTCTCAATATAACTAGGTACCAAACTACCACTGTTCACTGTGTTTCAAGAGTTTTCAGTCAGCATGATAGAGAATCTTGACACATTCTGATTCTAAAATTCATGACTGCCTTATTTCCTGTCACTGTCATACTATACTTATGAAACGATATAACCCAATACCATTGTTGAAAAATACCCTGGTAATGAATAGAGTATTAGTCCTCACGACAAAAATAGGTACCAAAGCTACAGCTGTTTACTGTCTTTCAACAGTTTTCAGTCAGCATGATAGAGAATCTTGATCCATTCTGACTCTCAAATTCATGGCTGCTTTATTTCCTGTCGCAGTCATACTACATTTATAAATGGATATATCACAATACCATTTTTGAAAAACACCCTCTTAACGAATAGAGTATTAGTAGTCTCAGCAAAAATAGGTTCCAAAGCTACAGCAGTTTACTGTGTTTCAACAGTTTTCAGTCAGCATGATAGAGAATCTTGACACATTCTGATTCTAAAATCCATGGCTGCCTTATTTCCTGTCGCAGTCATACTGTACTTATAAAATGATTCAACTCAATACCACGGTAGAAAATACCCTAGTAACAAATAAAGTATTAGTAGTCTCAACAAAAATAGGTACCAAAGCTACAGCTGTTTACTGTCTTTCAACAGTTTTTAGTCAGCATGATAGAGAATCTTGACACATTCTGACTCTCAAGTTCATGGCTGCTTTATTTCCTGTCACAGTCATACTATACTTGTAAAACGATATAAATCAATACCATTGTTGAAAAATACCCTGGTAATGAATAGAGTATTTGTACTCTCGACAAAAATAGATACCAAAGCTACAGCTGTTTACTGTGTTTCAACAGTTTTCACTCAGCTTGATAGAGAATCTTGATACATTCTGACTCTCAGATTCATGGCCGCTTTACTTCCTGTCGCATTCATACTATACTTATAAAACGATATAACTCAATACCACGGTAGAAAAACACACTGGTAGCCAATAGAGTGTTAGTACTCTCAACATAACTAGGTACCAAAGCTAAAGCTGTTGACTGTGTTTCAACAGTTTTCAGTCAGCATGATAGAGAATCTTGACACATTCTGATTCTAAAATCCATGGCTGCCTTATTTCTTGTCGCAGTCATACTATACTTGTAAAACGATATAACTCAATACCACGGTAGAAAAACACACTAGTAACCAATAGAGTATTAGTACTCTCAACATAACTAGGTACCAAGGCTAAAGCTGTTTACTGTGTTTGAACAGTTTTCAGTCGGCATGATCGAGAATCTTGACACATTGTGTCTTTCAAACGCACCGCTGCCTTATTTCCTGTCGCAGTCATACTATACTTATAAAACAATATAACACAATACCATTGTTGAAAAATACCCTGGTAACGAATAGAGTATTAGTACTTTGAACAAAAATAGGTACCAAAGCTACAGCTGTTTACTGTGTTTCAACAGTTTTCAGTCAGCATGATAGAGAATCTTGATCCATTCTGACTCTCAAATTCATGGCTCCCTTATTTCCTGTCGCAGTCATACCATACTGATAAAACAATATAACACAATACCATTGTTGAAAAATACCCTGGTAATGAATAGAGTATTAGTTCTCTCACCAAAAATAGGTACCAAAGCTACAGCTGTTTACTGTGTTTCAACAGTTTTCAGTCAGCATGAAAGAGATTCTTGATACATTCTAACTCGCAAACTAATGGCTGCCTTATTTCCTGCCGCAGTCTTACTATACTTATAAAACTGTATAACTCAATACCACGGTAGACAAATACACTGGTAACCAATTGAGTATTATTAGTACTCTCAACATGACTAGGTACCACAGCAACAGCTGTTCACTGTGTTTCAAGAGTTTTCAGTCAGCATGATAGAGAATCTTGACACATTCTGACTCTCAACCTCATGGCAGCCTTATTTCATGTCGCAGTCGTACTATAGTTATAAAACGATATAACTCAATACCACGGTAGAAAATACCCTGCTAACGAATAAAGTATTAGTACTCTCAACAAAAATGGGAACCAAAGTTTCAGCTGTTTACTATGTTTCAACAGTTTTCAGTCAGCATGATAGAGAATCTTGACACATTCTGATTCTAAAATCCATGGCTGCCTTATTTCCTGTCACAGTCATACTATACTTATAAAACGATATAACACAATACCATTGTTGAAAAATACCCTGGTAATGAATAGAGTATTAGTACTCTCAAAAAAAATTGGTACCAAACCTACTGCTGTTTACTGTGTTTCAACAGTTTTCAGTCAGCATGATAGAGAATCTTGACAAATTCTGTTTTTCAAGCTCATGGCTGCCTTATTTCCTGTCGCAGTCATAACAAAAGTTATAAAACGATATAACTCAATACCACAGTCGAAAAATACACTTGTAACCGATAGAGTATTAGTTCTCTCAACAAAAATAGGTACCAAAGCTACCAATATTCACTGTGTTTCAATAGTTTTCAGTCAGCATGATAAAGAATCTTGACACATTCTGGCTCTCAAATTCATGGCTGCCTTATTTTCTGTCGCAGTCATACTATACTTATAAAGCAAAATAACTCAATACCATTGTTGAAAAATACCCTGTTAATAAATAGAGTATTAGTACTCTCGACAGAAATAGGTACCAAACTACAGCTGTTTACTGTGTTTGAACACTTTTCAGTCAGCATGATAGACAATCTTGATACATTCTGATTCTAAAATTCATGGCTGCTTTATTTCCTGTGGCAGTCATACTATTCTTATAAAACAATATCTTATAAAACAATATAACACAATATCATTGTTGAAAAATACCCTGTTAATAAATAGAGTATTAGTATTCTCGACAAAAATAGGTACCAAAGCTTCAGCTGTTTACTGTGTTTCAACAGTTTTCAGTCAGCATGATTGAGAATCTTGACACATTGTGTCTTTCAAACTCAAGGCTGCCTTATTTCCTGTCGCAGTCATACTATACTTACAAAACGATATAACTCAATAACACGGTAGAAAAATACACTGGTAACCAATTGAGTATTATTAGTACTCTCAACATGACTAGGTACCAAAGCAACAGCTGTTCACTGTGTTTCAAGAGTTTTCAGTCAGCATGATAGAGAATCTTGACACATTCTGACTTTCAAACTCATGGCTGCCTTATTTTCTGTCGCAGTCATACTATACTTATGGAACGAAATAACTCAATACCACGGTAGAAAAATACACTGATAACTAATAGAGTATTAGTACTCTCAAGATAACTAGGTACCAAAGCTACCACTGTTCACTGTGTTTCAACAGTTTTCAGTCAGCATGAGAGAGAATTTTGACACATTCTGCTTCTAAAATTCATGGCTGCCTTATTTCATGTCGCAGTCGTACTATACTTATGAAGCGATATAACTCAATACCACGATAGAAAAATACACTGGTAACTAATACAGTATTAGTACTCACAAGATAACTAGGTACCAAAGCTACCACTGTTCACTGTGTTTCAACAGTTTTCAGTCAGCATGAGAGAGAATTTTGACACATTCTGCTTCTAAAATTCATGGCTGCCTTATTTCATGTCGCAGTCGTACTATACTTATGAAGCGATATAACTCAATACCAATGTTGAAAAATACCCAAGTAATGGAAAAAGTATTGGTACTCTCACCAAAAATAGGTACCAAAGCTACAGCTGTTTACTGTGTTTCAACAGTTTTCCGTCAGCATGAAAGAGATTCTTGATTCATTCTGACTCTCAAACTAATGGGTGCCTTATTTCCTGCCGCAGTCTTACTATACTTATAAAACTGTATAACTCAATACAACGGTAGACAAATACACTGGTAACCAATAGAGTATTTGTTCTCTCAACATAACTAGGTACCAAAGCTTGAGCTGTTCACTGTGTTTCAACAGTTTTCAGTCAGCATGATAGAGAATCTTGACACATTCTGTCTCTCAAATTCATGGCTGCCTTATTTCCTGTCGCAGTCATACTATACTTGGAAAACAATATAACTAAATACCACGGTAGAAAATACCCTGGTAACGAATAAAGTATTAGTAATCTCAACAAAAATAGGTACCAAAGCTACAGCTGTTTACTGTGTTTCAACAGTTTTCAGTCAGCATGGTAAAGAATCTTGACACATCCTGACTCTCAAATTCGTGGCTGCCTTATATTTCCGGTCACAGTCATACTATACTTATAAAACATTATAACACAATACCAGTGTTGAAACATACCCTGGCAACGAATGGAGTATTAGTACTCAGAACAAAAATAGGTACCAAAGCTACAGCTGTTTACTGTGTTTCAACAGTTTTCAGTCAGCATGATAGAGAATCTTGACACATTCTGATTCTAAAATTCATGACTGCCTTATTTCGTGTCGCAATCATACTATACTTATGAAACGATATAACACAATACCATTGTTGAAAAATACCCTGGCAACGAATGGAGTATTAGCACTCTGAACAAAAATAGGTACCAAAGCTACAGCTGTTTACTGTGTTTCAACAGTTTTCAGTAAGCATGATAGAGAATCTTGACACATTCTGAATCTCAAATTCAAGGCTCCCTTATTTCCTGTCGCAGTCATACTATACTGATAAAACAATATAACACAATACGATTGTTGAAAAATACCCTGGTAATGAATAGAGTATTAGTACTCTCACCAAAAATAGGTACCAAACCTACAGCTGTTTACTGTGTTTCAACAGTTTTCAGTCAGCATGAAAGAGATTCTTGATACATTCTGACTCTCAAACTCAAGGCTGCCTTATTTCCTGTCGCAGTCATACTATACTTACAAAACGATATAACTCAATAACACGGTAGAAAAATACACTGGTAACCAATTGAGTATTATTAGTACTCTCAACATGACTAGGTACCACAGCAACAGCTGTTCACTGTGTTTCAAGAGTTTTCAGTCAGCATGATAGAGAATCTTGACACATTCTGACTCTCAACCTCATGGCAGCCTTATTTCATGTCGCAGTCGTACTATAGTTATAAAACGATATAACTCAATACCACGGTAGAAAATACCCTGCTAACGAATAAAGTATTAGTACTCTCAACAAAAATGGGAACCAAAGCTTCAGCTGTTTACTATGTTTCAACAGTTTTCAGTCAGCATGATAGAGAATCTTGACACATTCTGATTCTAAAATCCATGGCTGCCTTATTTCCTGTCACAGTCATACTATACTTATAAAACGATATAACACAATACCATTGTTGAAAAATACCCTGGTAATGAATAGAGTATTAGTACTCTCAAAAAAAATTGGTACCAAACCTACTGCTGTTTACTGTGTTTCAACAGTTTTCAGTCAGCATGATAGAGAATCTTGACAAATTCTGTTTTTCAAGCTCATGGCTGCCTTATTTCCTGTCGCAGTCATAACAAAAGTTATAAAACGATATAACTCAATACCACAGTCGAAAAATACACTTGTAACCGATAGAGTATTAGTTCTCTCAACAAAAATAGGTACCAAAGCTACCAATATTCACTGTGTTTCAATAGTTTTCAGTCAGCATGATAAAGAATCTTGACACATTCTGGCTCTCAAATTCATGGCTGCCTTATTTTCTGTCGCAGTCATACTATACTTATAAAGCAAAATAACTCAATACCATTGTTGAAAAATACCCTGTTAATAAATAGAGTATTAGTACTCTCGACAGAAATAGGTACCAAACTACAGCTGTTTACTGTGTTTGAACACTTTTCAGTCAGCATGATAGACAATCTTGATACATTCTGATTCTAAAATTCATGGCTGCTTTATTTCCTGTGGCAGTCATACTATTCTTATAAAACAATATAACACAATATCATTGTTGAAAAATACCCTGTTAATAAATAGAGTATTAGTATTCTCGACAAAAATAGGTACCAAAGCTTCAGCTGTTTACTGTGTTTCAACAGTTTTCAGTCAGCATGATTGAGAATCTTGACACATTGTGTCTTTCAAACTCAAGGCTGCCTTATTTCCTGTCGCAGTCATACTATACTTACAAAACGATATAACTCAATAACACGGTAGAAAAATACACTGGTAACCAATTGAGTATTATTAGTACTCTCAACATGACTAGGTACCAAAGCAACAGCTGTTCACTGTGTTTCAAGAGTTTTCAGTCAGCATGATAGAGAATCTTGACACATTCTGACTTTCAAACTCATGGCTGCCTTATTTTCTGTCGCAGTCATACTATACTTATGGAACGAAATAACTCAATACCACGGTAGAAAAATACACTGATAACTAATAGAGTATTAGTACTCTCAAGATAACTAGGTACCAAAGCTACCACTGTTCACTGTGTTTCAACAGTTTTCAGTCAGCATGAGAGAGAATTTTGACACATTCTGCTTCTAAAATTCATGGCTGCCTTATTTCATGTCGCAGTCGTACTATACTTATGAAGCGATATAACTCAATACCACGGTAGAAAAATACACTGGTAACTAATACAGTATTAGTACTCACAAGATAACTAGGTACCAAAGCTACCACTGTTCACTGTGTTTCAACAGTTTTCAGTCAGCATGAGAGAGAATTTTGACACATTCTGCTTCTAAAATTCATGGCTGCCTTATTTCATGTCGCAGTCGTACTATACTTATGAAGCGATATAACTCAATACCAATGTTGAAAAATACCCAAGTAATGGAAAAAGTATTGGTACTCTCACCAAAAATAGGTACCAAAGCTACAGCTGTTTACTGTGTTTCAACAGTTTTCCGTCAGCATGAAAGAGATTCTTGATTCATTCTGACTCTCAAACTAATGGGTGCCTTATTTCCTGCCGCAGTCTTACTATACTTATAAAACTGTATAACTCAATACCACGGTAGACAAATACACTGGTAACCAATAGAGTATTTGTTCTCTCAACATAACTAGGTACCAAAGCTTGAGCTGTTCACTGTGTTTCAACAGTTTTCAGTCAGCATGATAGAGAATCTTGACACATTCTGTCTCTCAAATTCATGGCTGCCTTATTTCCTGTCGCAGTCATACTATACTTGGAAAACAATATAACTAAATACCACGGTAGAAAATACCCTGGTAACGAATAAAGTATTAGTAATCTCAACAAAAATAGGTACCAAAGCTACAGCTGTTTACTGTGTTTCAACAGTTTTCAGTCAGCATGGTAAAGAATCTTGACACATCCTGACTCTCAAATTCGTGGCTGCCTTATATTTCCGGTCACAGTCATACTATACTTATAAAACATTATAACACAATACCAGTGTTGAAACATACCCTGGCAACGAATGGAGTATTAGTACTCGGAACAAAAATAGGTACCAAAGCTACAGCTGTTTACTGTGTTTCAACAGTTTTCAGTCAGCATGATAGAGAATCTTGACACATTCTGATTCTAAAATCCATGGCTGCCTTATTTCCTGTCACAGTCATACTATACTTATAAAACGATACAACTCAATACCACGGTAGAAAATACCCTGGTAACAAATGAAGTATTAGTAGTCTCAACAAAAGCAGGTACCAAAGCTACAGCTGTTTACTGTGTTGCAACAGTTTTCAGTCAGCATGATAGAGAATTTTGACACATTCTGTCTTTCAAAGTCATGGCCGCCTTATTTCCTCTCGCAGTTATACTATACTTGTAAAACGATATAACTCTATACCATGGTAGAAAAATACACTGGTAACCAATAAAGTATTAGTACTGTCAACAAAAATAGGTACCAAACCTACAGCTATTCACTGTGTTTCAACAGTTTTCAGTCAGCATGATAGAGAATCTTGATACATTCTGACTCTCAAATTCATGGCTGCCTTATTTTCTCACGCAGGCATACTACACTTATAAAACAATATAACACAATAGCATTGGCAAAACATACCCTGGTAACGAATAGAGTATTAGTACTATAGAACAAAAATAGGTACCAAAGCTGCAGCTGTTTATTGTGTTTCAACAGTCTTCAGTCAGCATGATAGAGAATCTTGACACATTCTGACTCTCAGATTTATGGCAGCCTTATTTCCTGTCGCTGTCATACTATACTTATAAAACAGTATATCCCCATACCACTGTAGAAAATACCCTGGTAACGAATAAAGTATTAGGACTCTCAAAAAAAATAGGTACCAAAGCTACAGCTGTTTACTGTGTTTCAACAATTTCAGTCAGCGTGGTAGAGAATCTTGAAACATTCTGAATCTCAAATTCATGGCTGCCTTATTTCCTGTCGCAGTCATACTGTACTTATAAAACAATATATCACAATAACATTGTTGAAAAATGCCCTGGTAACTAATACAGTATTGGTCCTCTCAATATAACTAGGTACCAAAGCTACCACTGTTCACTGTATTTCAACAGTTTTCAGTCAGCATGATAGAGAATCTTGACACATTCTGCTTCTAAAATTCATTGCCGACTTATTTCCTGTCGCAGTCGTACTATACTTATGAAACGATTTAACTCAATACCAATGTTGAAAAATACCCTGATAATGAATAGAGTATTAGTACTCTCAACAAAAATAGGTACCAAAGCTACAGCTGTGTACTGTGTTCAAACAGTTTTCATTGAGCATGATAGAGAATCTTGATATATTCTGACTCTCAAATTCATGGCCGCCTTATTTCCTGTCGCAGTCATACTATACTTACGAAACGATATAACACAATACCATTGTTGAAAAATACCCTCGTGACGAATAGAGTATTAGTCCTCTCAACATAACTAGGTACCAAAGCTACAGCTGTTCACTGTGTGTTTCAACAGTTTTCAGTCAGCATGATAGAGAATCTTGACACATTCTGACTCTCAAACTCATGGCCGCCTTATTTCCTGTCGCAGTCATTCTATACTTATAAAACAATATAACTCAATACCACGGTAGAAAATACCCTGGTAACAAATAAAGTATTAGTACTCTCAACAAAAATAGGTACCAAAGCTGCAGCTGTTTACTGTCTTTCAACAGTTTTCAGTCAGCATGATAGAGAATCTTCACACATTCTGTCTTTCAAACTCATGGCTGCCTTATTTCCTGTCACAGTCATACTATACTTATAAAACGATATAACTCAATACCACGGTAGAAAAATACACTGGTAACCAATAGAGTATTAGTACTCTCAACAAAAATAGGTACGAAAGCTACAGCTATTCACTGTTTTTCAACAGTTTTCATTCAGCATGATAGAGAATCTTGACACATTCTGGCTCTCAAATTCATGGCTGCCTTATTTCCTGTTGCAGTTAAACTATATTTAAAAAACAATATAACACAATAACATTGTTGAAAAATACCCTGGTAACTAATAGAGTATTAGTACTCTCAATATAACTAGGTCCCAAAGCTACCACTGTTATTTCAACAGTTTTCAGTCAGCATGATAGAGAATCTTTACACATTCTGACTCTCAAACTCATGGCTGCCTTATTTCCTGTCGCAGTCATACTATACTTAAGAAACGATATAACTCAATACCACAGTAGAAAAATACACAGGTAACTAATAGAGTATTAGTACTCTCAACGTAACTAGGTACCAAAGCTAACACTATTCACTGTGTTTCAAAAGTGTTCAGTCAGCATGATAGCGAATCTTAACACATTCTGATTCTAAAATCCATGGCTGCCTTATTTCCTGTCACAGTCATACTATACATATAAAATGATATAACTGAATACCACGGTAGAAAATACCCTGGTAACGAATAAAGTATTAGTACTCTCAACAAAGACGTTTACCAAATCTACAGCAGTTTGTTGTGCTTCAACAGCTTTCAGTCAGCATGGTAGAGAATCTTCACACATTCTGACTCTCAATCTCATGGCTGCCATTTTTCCTGTCACAGTCATACTATACTTATAAAACGATATAACTCAATAGAACGGTAGAAAATACCCTGGTAACGAATAAAGTATTAGTACTCTCAAGAAAAATAGGTACCAAAACTACAGCTGTTTACTGTGTTTCAACAGTTTTCAGTCCGCATGATACAGAATCTTGACACATTCTGCCTTTCAAACTCATGGCTGCCTTAATTCCTGTCGCACTAATACTAGACTTATAAAACGATATAACACAATACCATTGTTGAAAAATACCCTTGTAATGAATAGAGTATTAGTAGTCTCACCAAAAATAGGTACCAAATCTACAGCTCTTTACTGTGTTTCAACAGTTTTCAGTAAACATGAAAGAGAATCTTGATACATTCTGACTCTCAAACACATGGCTGCCTTATTTCCTGTCACAGTCATACTATACTTATGAAACGATATAACTCAATACCACGGTATAAAAATACACTGGTAACTAATAGAGTATTAGTACTCTCAGTATAACTAGGTACCAAAGCTACCACTGTTATTTCAACAGTTTTCAGTCAGCATGATAGAGAATCTTGACACATTCTGATTCGAAAATCCATGGCTGCCTTATTTGCTGTCACAGTCATACTATACTTATAAAATGATATAACTCAATGTCACGGTTGAAAAGACCATGGTAACGAATAAAGTATTAGGACTCTCACCAAAAATAGGTACCAAAGCTACATCTGTTTACTGTGTTTCAACAGTTTTCAGTCAGCATGATAGAGAATGTTGACACATTCTGTCTTTCAAACTCATGGCTGCCTTTTATCCTTTCGCAGTCATACTGTGCTTATAAAACGATATAACTCAATACCACGGTAGAAAAATACACTGGTAACCAATTGTGTATTAGTACTCTCAACAAAAATAGTTACCAATCCTACCGCTATTCACTGTCTTTCAACAGTTTTCAGTCTGCATGATAGAGAATCTTGATATATTCTGACTCTCAAATTCATGGCTGCCTTATTTCCTGATGCAGTCATACTATACTTATAAAATGATATAATTCAATACCACAGTAGAAAATACCTTGGTAAGGGACAAAGTATTTGTACTCAGAACAAAAATATGTACCAAAGCTACAGCTGTTTACTGTGTTTCAACAGTTTTCAATTCGCATGATAGAGAATCTTGACACATTCTGCCTTTCAAACTCATGGCTGCCTTATTTCCTGTCGCAGTCATACTATACTTATAAAACTGTATAACTCAATACCACTGTAGACAAATACACTGGTAACCAATAGAGTATTAGTACTCTCAACATAACTAGGTTCCAAAGCTACAGCTGTTCACTGTGCTTCAACAGTTCTCAGTCAACATGATGGAGAATCTTGACACATTCTGACTCTCAAATTCATGGCCGCGTTATTTCCTGTCGCAGTCATACTATAGTTATAAAACAATATAACTCAATACCATGGTAGAAAATACCATGGTAACAAATAAAGTATTAGTACTCTCAACAAAAAAAGGTAGCAAAGCTACAGCTGTTTACTGTGTTTCAACAGTTTTCAGTCAGCATGATAGAGAATCTTGATACATTCTGAGTGTCAAATTCATGGCTGCCTTATTTCCTGACACAGTCATACTACTCTTATAAAACGATATAACAAAATACCATTGGCGAAACATACCCTGGTAAGGAATAGAGTATGAGCACTCTCAACAAAAATAGGTACCAAAGCTAGTTGTTTACTGTATTTCAACAGTTTTCAGTCAGCATGATAGAGAATCTTTACACATTCTGACTCTCGAACTCATGGCCGCCTTATTTCCTGTCGCAGTCATCCTATACTTATAAAACAATATAACTCAATACCACGGTAGAAAATACCCAGGTAACAAATAAAGTATTAGTACTCTCAACAAAAATAGGTACCAAAGCTGCAGCTGTTTACTGTCTTTCAACAGTTTTCAGTCAGCATGATAGAGAATCTTCACACATTCTGTCTTTCAAACTCATGGCTGCCTTATTTTCTGTCGCAGTCATACTATACTTATAAAACTTACTTATACTTATGAAACGATATAACTCAATACCACAGTAGAAAAATACACAGGTAACTAATAGAGTATTAGTACTCTCAACATAACTAGGTACCAAAGCTAACACTGTTCACTGTGTTTCAAAAGTTTTCAGTCAGCATGATAGCGAATCTTAACACATTCTGATTCTAAAATCCATGGCTGCCTTATTTCCTGTCACAGTCATACTATACATATAAAATGATATAACTGAATACCACAGTAGAAAATACAGTAGAATCTTGACACATTCTGATTCTAAAATTCATGGCTGTCGTATTTCCTGTCGCAGTCATACTATAGTTATAAGACGTTATAACTCAGTACCACGGTAGAAAATACCCTGGTAACGAATAAAGTATTAGTACTCTCAACAAAGACGTGTACCAAATCTACAGCAGTTTGTTGTGCTTCAACTGCTTTCAGTCAGCATGGTATAGAATCTTGACACATCCTAACTCTCAAATTCATGGCTGCCTTATTTCCTGTCGCAGAATACTATACTTATAAAACGATATAGCACAATACCATTGTTGAAAAATACCCTTGTAATGAATAGAGTATTAGTACTCTCACCAAAAATAGGTACCAAATCTACAACTGTTTACTGTGTTTCAACAGTTTTCAGTCAGCATGGAAGACAATCTTGATACATTCTGACTCTCAAACACATGGCTGCCTTATTTCCTCTCACAGTCATACTATTCTTATAAAGCGATATAACTCAATACCACGGTAGAAAAATACACTGGTAACCAATAGAGTATTAGTATTCTTAACAAAAATAGTTACCAATCCTACAGCTATTCACTGTGTTTCAACAGTTTTCAGTCAGCATGATAGAGAATCTTGATACATTCTGACTCTCATTTTCATGGCTGCCTTATTTCGTGACGCAGTCTTACTACACTTATAAAACGATATAACACAATAGCATTGGCGAAAGATACCCTGGTAACGAATAGAGTATTAATACTCTGAACAAAAATAAGTATCAAAGCTACAGCTGTTTACTGTGTTTCAACAGTTTTCAGTCAGCATGATAGAGAATCTTGATACATTCTGACTCTCAAATTCATGGCTGCCTTATTTTCTGTGGCAGTCATACTATATTTATGAAACGATATAACTCAATACCATTATTGAAAAATACCCTGGTAACTAATAGAGTATTAGTATTCTCAACATAACTAGGTACCAAAGCTACGTCTGTTCACTGTGTTTCAACAGTTTTCAGTCAGCATGATAGGGAATCTTGACACATTCTGATTCTAAAATTCATGGCTGCCTTATTTTCTGTCGCAGTCATACTACACTTACGAAACGATGTAACTCAATACCATTGTTGAAAAATACCCTGGTAATGAATAGAGTATTAGTACTCTCCACAGAAATAGGTACCAAAGCTACAGCAGTTTACTGTGTTTCGACAGTTTTCAGTCAGCATGGTAGAGAATCTTGACACATCCTAACTCTCAAATTTATGGCTGCCTTCTTTCCTGTCGCAGTTATACTATACTTATAAAACGATATAACACAAATACCATTGTTGAAAAATACCCTGGTAATGAATAGAGTATCAGTACTCTGAACAAAAATGGGTACCAAAGCTACAGCTGTTTACTGTGTTTCAACAGTTTTCAGTCAGCATGATAGAGAATCTTGACAAATTCTGATTCTAAAATTCATGGCTGCCTTATTTCCTATCGCAGTCATACAATTCTTATAAAATGATATAACTCATTACCACAGTAGAGAAAGACACTGGTAACCAATAGAGTATTAGTCCTCTCAACATAACTAGGTACCAAAGCTAGAGCTGTTTACTGTGTTTCAACAGTTTTCAGTCAGCATGATAGAGAATCTTGACACATTGTGTCTTTCAAACTGATGGCTGCCTTTTTTCTTATCGCAGTCATACAATACTCATAAAATGATATAACTCAATACCATTGTGAAAAATACCCTGGTAATGAATAGAGTATTAGTACTCTCCACAGAAATAGGTACCAAAGCTACAGCAGTTTACTGTGTTTCGACAGTTTTCAGTCAGCATGGTAGAGAATCTTGACACATCCTAACTCTCAAATTTATGGCTGCCTTCTTTCCTGTTGCAGTTATACTATACTTATAAAACGATATAACACAAATACCATTGTTGAAAAATACCCTGGTAATGAATAGAGTATCAGTACTCTGAACAAAAATGGGTACCAAAGCTACAGCTGTTTACTGTGTTTCAACAGTTTTCAGTCAGCATGATAGAGAATCTTGACAAATTCTGATTCTAAAATTCATGGCTGCCTTATTTCCTATCGCAGTCATACAATTCTTATAAAATGATATAACTCATTACCACAGTAGAGAAAGACACTGGTAACCAATAGAGTATTAGTCCTCTCAACATAACTAGGTACCAAAGCTAGAGCTGTTTACTGTGTTTCAACAGTTTTCAGTCAGCATGATAGAGAATCTTGACACATTGTGTCTTTCAAACTGATGGCAGCCTTTTTTCTTATCGCAGTCATACAATACTCATAAAATGATATAACTCAATACCATTGTGAAAAATACCCTGGTAATGAATAGAGTATTAGTACTCTCAACAAAAATAGGTACCAAAGCTACAGCTGTTTACTGTCTTTCAACAGTTTTCACTCAGCATGATAGAGAGTCTTGATACATTCTGACTCTCAGATTCATGCCTGCTTTATTTCCTGTTGCAGTCATACTATACTTATAAAACGATATAACCCAATACCACGGTCGAAAAAGACACTGGTAACCAATAGTATATTAGTACTCTCAACATAACTAGGCACCAAAGCTAAAGCTGTTTACTGTATTTCAACAGTTTTCAGTCAGCATGATAGAGAATCTTGGCACATTGTGTCTTTCAAACTCATGGCTGCCTTATTTCCTGTCGCAGTCATAGTATACTTATAAAACGATACAACACAATACCATTGTTGAAAAATACCCTGGTAATGAATAGAGTATTAGTACTCTCAACAAAAAGAGGTACCAAAGCTACAGCTGTTTACTGTGTTTCAACAGTTTTTAGTCCGCATGACAGTTTTCTGTCAGAATGATAGAAAATCTTGACACATTCTGTCTTTCAAACTCATGGCTGTCTCATTTCCTATCACAGTCATACTATACTTATAAAACGATATAACTCAATACCACGGTAGAAAAATACACTGGTAACCAATAGAGTATTAATACTCTCAACAAAAATAGGTACGAAAGCTACAGCTATTCACTGTGTTTCAACAGTTTTCAGTCAGCATGATAGAGAATCTTGACACATTCTGACTCTCAAATTCATGGCTGCCTTGTTTTCTATCGCAGTCATACTATACTTATGAAACGATATAACTCAATACCATTGTTGTAAAATACCCTGGTAACTAATAGAGTATTAGTACTCTGAACATAACTAGGTACCAAAGCTACCACTGTTCACTGTTGTTTCAACAGTTTTCAGTCATCATGATAGAGAATCTTGATACATTTTGACTCTCAAATTCATGGCTGCCTTATTTCCTGTTGCAGTTATACTATACTTAAAAAACAATATAACACAATACCATTGTTGAAAAATACCCTGGTAACGAATAGAGTATTTGTACTCTCAACAAAAATAGGTACTAAAGCTACAGCTGTTTACTGTGTTTCAACAGTTTTCAGTAAACATGAAAGAGAATCTTGATACATTCTAACTCTCAAACTCATGGCTGCCTTATTTCCTGTCACAGTCATACTATAGTTATGAAACGATATAACTCAATACCACGGTATAAAAATACACTGGTAACTAATAGAGTATTAGTACTCTCAGTATAACTAGGTACCAAAGCTACCACTGTTATTTCAACAGTTTTCAGTCAGCATGATAGAGAATCTTCACACATTCTGATTCGAAAATCCATGGCTGCCTTATTTGCTGTCACAGTCATACTATACTTATAAAACTATATAACCCAATGCCACGGTAGAAAAGACCCTGGTAACGAATAAAGTATTACGACTCTCACCAAAAATAGGTACCAAAGCTACATCTGTTTACTGTGTTTCGACAGTTTTCACTCAGCATGATAGAGAATCTTGACACATTCTGTCTTTCAAACTCATGGCTGCCTTTTATCCTTTCGCAGTCATACTGTGCTTATAAAACGATATAACTCAATACCACGGTAGAAAAATACACTGGTAACCAATTGAGTATTAGTACTCTCAACAAAAATAGTTACCAATACTACCGCTATTCAATGTCTTTCAACAGTTTTCAGTCAGCATGATAGAGATTCTTGATATATTCTGTCTCTCAAATTCATGGCTGCCTGATTTCCTGACGCAGTCATACTATACTTATAAAACGATATAACTCAATACCACGGTAGAAAATACCCTGGTAAGGAACAAAGTATTTGTACTCACAACAAAAATAGGTACCAAAGCTATAGCTGTTTATTGTGTTTCAACAGTTTTCAATCTGCATGATAGAGAATCTTGACACATTCTGCCTTTCAAACTCATGGCTGCCTTATTTCCTGTCGCAGTCTTACTATACTTATAAAACTGTATAACTCAATACCACGGTAGACAAATACACTTGTAACCAATAGAGTATTAGTACTCTCAGCATAACTAGGTTCCAAAGCTACAGCTGTTCACTGTGTTTCAACAGTTTTCAGTCAGCATGATAGAGATTCTTGATATATTCTGTCTCTCAAATTCATGGCTGCCTTATTTCCTGTCGCAGTCATACTATAGTTATAAAACAATATAACTCAATACCACGGTAGAAAATACCCTGGTAACGAATAAAGTATTAGTACTCTCAACAAAAATAGGTACCAAAGCTACAGCTGTTTACTGTGTTTCAACAGTTTTCAGTCAGCATAGTAGAGAATCTTGACACATCCTAACTCTCAAATTCATGGCTGCCTTATTTCCTGTCGCAGTCATACTATACTTATAAAACGATATAACACAATACCATTGTTGAAAAATACCCTTGTAATGAATAGAGTATTAGTACTCTAACCAAAAATAGGTACCAAATCTACAACTGTTTACTGTGTTTCAACAGTTTTCAGTCAGCATGGAAGAGAATCTTGATACATTCTGACTCTCAAACTCATGGCAGCCTTATTTCCTGTCGCAGTCATACTATACGTATGAAATGATATATCTCAATACCACGGTATAAAAATACACTGGTAACTAAGAGTGTGTTAGTACTCTCAATATAACTAGGTACCAAAGCTGCCACTGTTATTTCAACAGTTTTCAGTCAGCATGATAGAGAATCTTGACACATTCTGATTCTAAAATCCATGGCTGCCTTACTTGCTTAGTATTAATACTCTCGCCAAAAATAGGTACCAAAGCTACAGCTGTTTACTGTGTTTCAACAGTTTTCAGTCAGCATGATAGAGAATCTTGACACATTCTGTCTTTCAAACTCATGACTGCCTTATTTCCTCTCACAGTCATACTATTCTTATAAAGCGATATAACTCAATACCACGGTAGAAAAATACACTGGTAACCAATAGAGTATTAGTACTCTCAACAAAAATAGTTACCAATCCTACAGCTATTCACTGTGTTTCAACAGTTTTCAGTCAGCATGATAGAGAATCTTGATACATTCTGACTCTCAAATTCATGGCTGCCTTATTTCCTGACAGTCATACTACACTTATAAAACGATATAACACAATAGCATTGGTGAAAGATACCCTGGTAACGAATAGAGTATTAGTACCCTGAACAAAAATAAGTATCAAAGCTACAGCTGTTTACTGTGTTTCAACAGTTTTCAATCCGCATGATAGAGAATCTTGACACATTCTGCCTTTCAAACTCATGGCTGCCTTATTTCCTGTCGCAGTCATACTATACTTATAAAACTGTATAACTCAATACCACGGTAGACAAATACACTGGTAACCAATAGAGTATTAGTACTCTCAACATAACTAGGTTCCAAAGCTACAGCTGTTCACTGTGTTTCAACAGTTCTCAGTCAACATGATGGAGAATCTTGACACATTCTGACTCTCAAATTCATGGCCGCCTTATTTCCTGTCGCAGTCATACTATAGTTATAAAACAATATAACTCGATACCACGGTAGAAAATACCATGGTAACGAATAAAGTATTAGTACTCTCAACAAAAATAGGTACCAAGGCTACAGCTGTTTACTGTGGTACAACAGTTTTCAGTCAGCATGGTAGAGAATCTTGACACATCCTAACTCTCAAATTCATGTCTGCCTTATTTCCTGTCGCAGTCATACTATACTTATGAAACGAAATAAGTCAATACCACGGTATAAAAATACACTGGTAACTAATAGAGTATTAGTACTCTCAATATAACTAGGTACCAAAGCTACCACTGTTATTTCAACAGTTTTCAGTCAGCATGATAGAGAATCTTGACACATTCTGATTCTAAAATCCATGGCTGCCTTATTTGCTTAGTATTAGGACTCTCACCAAAAATAGGTACCAAAGCTACAGCTGTTTACTGTGTTTCAACAGTTTTCAGTCAGCATGATAGAGAATCTTGACACATTCTGTCTTTCAAACTCATGACTGCCTTATTTCCTCTCACAGTCATACTATTCTTATAAAGCGATATAACTCAATACCACGGTAGAAAAATACACTGGTAACCAATAGAGTATTAGTACTCTCAACAAAAATAGTTACCAATCCTACAGCTATTCACTGTGTTTCAACAGTTTTCAGTCAGCATGATAGAGAATCTTGATACATTCAGACTCTCAAATTCATGGCTGCCTTATTTCCTGACACAGTCATACTACACTTATAAAACGATATAACACAATAGCATTGGCAAAAGATACCCTGGTAACGAATAGAGTATTAGTACTCTGAACAAAAATAAGTATCAAAGCTACAGCTGTTTACTGTGTTTCAACAGTTTTCAGTCAGTATGATAGAGAATCTTGACACATTCCGACTCTCAAATTCATGGCCACCTTATTTCCTGTCGCATCATACTATAGTTATAAAACAATATAACGAAATACCACGGTACAAAATACCCTGGTAACGAATAAAGTATTAGTACTCTAACAAAAATAGGTACCAAAGCTACAGCAATTTACTGTGTTTCAACAGTTTTCAGTCAGCATGGTAGAGAATCTTGACACATTCTGACTCTCTAATTCATTGCTGCCTTATTTCCTGTGCAGTCATTTTATACTTATAAAACTGTATAAATCAATACCACGGTAGACAAATACACTGGTGACCAATAGAGTATTAGTACTCTCAACATAACTAGGTTCCAAAGCTACAGCTGTTCACTGTGTTTCAACAATTCTCAGTCAACAAGATAGAGAATCTTGACACATTCTGATTCTCAAATTCATGGCAGCCTTATTTCCTGTCGCAGTCATACTATACGTATGAAACGATATAACTCAATACCACGGTATAAAAATACACTGGTAACTAATAGTGTGTTAGTACTCTCAATATAACTAGGTACCAAAGCTACCACTGTTATTTCAACAGTTTTCAGTCAGCATGATAGAGAATCTTGACACATTCTGATTCTAAAATCCATGGCTGCCTTACTTGCTTAGTATTAATACTCTCGCCAAAAATAGGTACCAAAGCTACAGCTGTTTACTGTGTTTCAACAGTTTTCAGTCAGCATGATAGAGAATCTTGACACATTCTGTCTTTCAAACTCATGACTGCCTTATTTCCTCTCACAGTCATACTATTCTTATAAAGCGATATAACTCAATACCACGGTAGAAAAATACACTGGTAACCAATAGAGTATTAGTACTCTCAACAAAAATAGTTACCAATCCTACAGCTATTCACTGTGTTTCAACAGTTTTCAGTCAGCATGATAGAGAATCTTGATACATTCTGACTCTCAAATTCATGGCTGCCTTATTTCCTGACAGTCATACTACACTTATAAAACGATATAACACAATAGCATTGGTGAAAGATACCCTGGTAACGAATAGTGTATTAGTACCCTGAACAAAAATAAGTATCAAAGCTACAGCTGTTTACTGTGTTTCAACAGTTTTCAATCCGCATGATAGAGAATCTTGACACATTCTGCCTTTCAAACTCATGGCTGCCTTATTTCCTGTCGCAGTCATACTATACTTATAAAACTGTATAACTCAATACCATGGTAGACAAATACACTGGTAACCATTGAGTATTAGTACTCTCAACATAACTAGGTTCCAAAGCTACAGCTGTTCACTGTGTTTCAACAGTTCTCAGTCAACATGATGGAGAATCTTGACACATTCTGACTCTCAAATTCTTGGCCGCCTTATTTCCTGTCGCTGTCATACTATAGTTATAAAACAATATAACTCGATACCACGGTAGAAAATACCATGGTAACGAATAAAGTATTAGTACTCTCAACAAAAATAGGTACCAAAGCTACAGCTGTTTACTGTGGTACAACAGTTTTCAGTCAGCATGGTAGAGAATCTTGACACATCCTAACTCTCAAATTCATGGCTGCCTTATTTCCTGTCGCAGTCATACTATACTTATGAAACGAAATAAGTCAATACCACGGTATAAAAATACACTGGTAACTAATGGAGTATTAGTACTCTCAATATAACTAGGTACCAAAGCTACCACTGTTATTTCAACAGTTTTCAGTCAGCATGATAGAGAATCTTGACACATTCTGATTCTAAAATCCATGGCTGCCTTATTTGCTTAGTATTAGGACTCTCACCAAAAATAGGTACCAAAGCTACAGCTGTTTACTGTGTTTCAACAGTTTTCAGTCAGCATGATAGAGAATCTTGACACATTCTGTCTTTCAAACTCATGACTGCCTTATTTCCTCTCACAGTCATACTATTCTTATAAAGCGATATAACTCAATACCACGGTAGAAAAATACACTGGTAACCAATAGAGTATTAGTACTCTCAACAAAAATAGTTACCAATCCTACAGCTATTCACTGTGTTTCAACAGTTTTCAGTCAGCATGATAGAGAATCTTGATACATTTAGACTCTCAAATTCATGGCTGCCTTATTTCCTGACACAGTCATACTACACTTATAAAACGATATAACACAATAGCATTGGCAAAAGATACCCTGGTAACGAATAGAGTATTAGTACTCTGAACAAAAATAAGTATCAAAGCTACAGCTGTTTACTGTGTTTCAACAGTTTTCAGTCAGCATGATAGAGAATCTTGATACATTCTGACTCTCAAATTCATGGCTGCCTTATTTTCTGTCGCAGTCATACTATATTTATGAAACGATATAACTCAATACCATTGTTGAAAAATACCCTGGTGACTAATAGAGTATTAGTATTCTCAACATAACTAGGTTCCAAAGCTACGACTGTTCACTGTGTTTCAACAGTTTTCAGTCAGCATGATAGGGAATCTTGACACATTCTGATTCTAAAATTCATGGCTGCCTTATTTTCTGTCGCAGTCATACTACACTTACGAAACGATGTAACTCAATACCATTGTTGAAAAATACCCTGGTATTGAATAGAGTATTAGTACTCTCGACAGAAATAGGTACCAAAGCTACAGCTGTTTACTATGTTTGAACAGTTTTCAGTCAGCATGATAGAGAATCTTGATACATTGTGACTCTCAAATTCATCGCTGCTTTATTTCCTGTCGCAGTCATACTATATTTATGAAACGATATAACTCAATACCATTGTTGAAAAATACCCTGGTGACTAATAGAGTATTAGTATTCTCAACATAACTAGGTTCCAAAGCTACCACTGTTCACTGTGTTTCAACAGTTTTCAGTCAGGATGATAGAGAATCTTGACACATTCGGATTCTAAAATCCATGGCTGCCTTATTTCCTGTCGCAGTCATACTATACTTACGAAACGATATAACTCAATACCATTGTTGAAAAATACCCTGGTAATGAATAGAGTATTTGTACTCTCGACAGAAATAGGTACCAAAGCTGCATCTGTTTTCTGTGTTTGAACAGTTTTCAGTCAGCATGATAGAGAATCTTGGTACATTCTGACTCTCATTTTCATGCCAGCTTTATTTCCTGTCGCAGTCATACTATACTTATAAAACGATATAACACAATACCATTGTTGAAAAATACCTTCTTAACGAATAGAGTATTAGTACTCTCAACAAAAATAGGTACCAAAGCTTCAGCTGTTTACTGTGTTTCAACAGTTTTCAGTCAGCATGGTAGAGAATCTTGGCACATTCTGACTGAAATTCATGGCTGCCTTATTTCCTGTCACAGTCCTACTATACTTATAAAACAATATTACAGGATAGCATTGTTGAAAAATACCCTGGTAACGAGTAGAGTATTAGTACTCTGAACAAAAATGGGTACCGAAGCTACAGCTGTTTACTGTGTTTCAGCAGTTTTCAGTCAGCATGATAGAGAACCTTGACGAATTCTGATTCTAAAATTCATGGCTGCCTTATTTCCTGTCGCAGTCATACGATACTTATAAAACGATATAAATCAATACCTCGGTAGAAAATACCCTGGTAACGAATAAAGTATTAGGACTGTCACCAAAAATAGGTACCAAAGCTGCAGCTGTTTACTGTGTTTCAACAGTTTTCAGTCAGCATGATAGAGAATCTTGACACATTCTGTCTTTCAAACTCATGGCTGCCTTATATCCTTTCGCAGTCATACTGTGCTTATAAAACGATATAACGCAATACCACGGTAGAAAAATACACTGGTAACCAATAGAGTATTTGTACTCTCAACAAAAATAGTTACCAATCCTACAGCTATTCACTGTGTTTCAACAGTTTTCAGTCAGCTTGATAGAGAATCTTGATGCATTCTGACTCTCAAATTCATGGCCGCCTTACTTCCTGACACAGTCATACTACACTTATAAAACGATATAACGCAATAGCATTGTTGAAAAATACCCTGGTAACGAATAGAGTATTAGCACTCTCGACAGAAATAGGTACCAAAGCTACAGCTGTTTACTGTGTTTCAACAGTTTTCAGTCATCACGATAGAGAATCTTGATACATTCTGACTCTCAAATTCATGGCTGCTTTATTTCCTGTCGCAGTCATACTATACTTATAAAATGATATAACACAATACCATTGTTGAAAAATACCTTCTTAACGAATAGAGTGTTAGTACTCTCCACAAAAATAGGTAACAAAGCTTCAGCTGTTTATTGTGTTTCAACAGTTTTCAGTCAGCATGGTAGAGAATCTTGACACATTCTGACTCTCTAATTCATGGCTGCCTTATTTCGTGTCGCAGTCATATTATACTTTTAAAACTGTATAACTCAATACCACGGTAGACAAATACACTGGTGACCAATAGAGTATTAGTACTCTCAACATAACTAGGTTCCAAAGCTACCACTGTTCACTGTGTTTGAACAGTTTTCAGTCAGCATGATAGAGAATCTTGATACATTCTGACGCTCAAATCCATGGCTGCCTTATTTCCTGTCGCAGTCATACTATACTTATGAAACGATATAACTCAATACCACGGTATAAAAATACACTGGTAACTAATAGAGTATTAGTACTCTCAATATAACTAGGTACCAAAGCTACCACTGTTATTTCAACAGTTTTCATTCAGCATGATAGAGAATCTTGACACATTCTGATTCTAAAATCCATGGCTGCCTTATTTGCTTAGTATTAGGACTCTCACCAAAAATAGGTACCAAAACTACAGCTGTTTACTGTGTTTCAACAGTTTTCAGTCAGCATGATAGAGAATCTTTACACATTCTGACTCTCAAACTCATGGCTGCCTTATTTCCTGTCGCAGTCATACTATACTTATAAAACGATATAACTCAATACCACGGTAGAAAAATACACTGGTAACTAATACAGTATGAGTACTCAATTTATCCAGGTACCAAAGCTACCACTGTTCACTGTGTTTGAACAGTTTTCAGTCAGTATGATAGAGAATCTTGATACATTCTGACTCTCAAATCCATGGCTGCCTTATTTCCTGTCGCAGTCATACTATACTTATAAAACGATATAACTCAATACCACGGTAGAAAATACCCTGGTAACGTATAAAGTATTAGTACTCTCAACAAAAATAGGTACGGTACCAACGCTACAGCGGTTTACTGTGTTTCAACAGTTTTCAGTCCGCATTATAGAGAATCTTGACACATTCTGCCTTTCAAACTCATGGCTGCCTTATTTCCTGTCGCAGTCATACTATACTTACAAAACGATATAACCGAACACCATGGTAGAAAAAGACACTGGTAACCAATAGTATATTAGTACTCTCAACATAACTAGGCACCAAAGCTAAAGCTGTTTACTGTATTTCAACAGTTTTCAGTCAGTATGATAGAGAATCTTGGCACATTGTGTCTTTCAAACTCATGGCTGCCTTATTTTCTGTCGCAGTCATACTATACTTATAAAACGATATAACACAATACCTTTGTTGAAAAATACCCTGGTAATGAATAGAGTATTAGTACTCTCAACAAAAAGAGGTACCAAAGCTACAGCTGTTTACTGTGTTTCAACAGTCTTCAGTCAGCATGACAGTTTTCAGTCAGCATGATAGAGAATCTTGACACATTCTGTCTTTCAAACTCATGGCTGCCTTATTTCCTGTCACAGTCATACTATACTTATAAAACGATATAACTCAATACCACGGTAGAAAAATACACTGGTAACCAATAGAGTATTAGTACTCGCAACAAAAATAGGTACGAAAGCTACAGCTATTCACTGTGTTTCAACAGTTTTCAGTCAGCATGATAGAGAATCTTGACACATTCTGACTCTCAAATTCATGGCTGCCTTATTTCCTGTTGCAGTTATACTATACTTAAAAAACAATATAACACAATACCATTGTTGAAAAATACCCTGGTAACGAATAGAGTATTAGTACTCTCAACAAAAATAGGTACTAAAGCTACAGCGGTTTACTGTGTTTCAACAGTTTTCAGTAAACATGAAAGAGAATCTTGATGCATTCTGACTCTCAAATTCATGGCTGCCTTATTTCCTGACACAGTCATACTACACTTATAAAACAATATAACACAATAGCATTGGCGAAAGATACCCTGGTAACGAATAGAGTATTAGTACTCTGAACAAAAATAAGTATCAAAGCTACAGCTGTTTACTGTGTTTCAACAGTTTTCAGTCAGCATTATAGAGAATCTTGATACATTCTGACTCTCAAATTCATGGCTGCCTTATTTTCTGTCGCAGTCATACTGTACTTTTGAAACGATATAACTCAATACCATTGTTGAAAAATACCATAGTAACTAATAGAGTATTAGTATTCTCAACATAACTAGGTACCAAAGCTACGACTGTTTACTGTGTTTCAACAGTTTTCAGTCAGCATGATAGGGAATCTTGACACATTCTGATTCTAAATTTCATGGCTGCCTTATTTTCTGTCGCAGTCATACTACACTTACGAAACGATGTAACTCAATACCATTGTTGAAAAATACTCTGGTAATGAATAGAGTATTAGTACTCTCGACAGAAATAGGTACCAAAGCTACAGCTGTTTACTATGTTTGAACAGTTTTCAGTCAGCATGATAGAGAATCTTGATACATTGTGACTCTCAAATTCATCGCTGCTTTATTTCCTGTCGCAGTCATACTATACTTATGAAACGATATAACTCAATACCACAGTAGAAAAATACACTGGTAACTAATACAGTATTAGTACTCTCAATATAACTAGGTACCAAAGCTACCACTGTTCACTGTGTTTCAACAGTTTTCAGTCAGGATGATAGAGAATCTTGACACATTGTGTCTTTCAAACTCATGGCTGCCTTATTTCCTGTCGCAATCATACTATACTTATTAAACGATATAACTCAATAGCACGGTAGACAATACCCTGGTAACGAATAAAGTATTAGTACTCTCAATATAACTAGGTCCCAAAGCTACCACTGTTATTTCAACAGTTTTCAGTCAGCATGATAGAGAATCTTGACACATTCTAATTCTAAAATCCATGGCTGCCTTATTTGCTTACTATTAGGACTCTCACCAAAAATAGGTGCCAAAGCTACAGCTGTTTACTGTGTTTCAACAGTTTTCAGTCAGCATGACAGTTTTCAGTCAGCATGATAGAGAATCTTGACACATTCTGTCTTTCAAAATCATGACTGCCTTATTTCCTCTCGCAGTCATACTATTCTTATAAAACGATATAACTCAATACAACGGTACAAAAATACACTGGTAACCAATAGAGTATTAGAACTCTCTACATTACTAGGTACCAAAGCTACACCTATTCACTGTGTTTCAACAGTTTTCAGTCAGCATGATAGAGAATCTTAATACATTCTGACTCTCAAATTCATGGCTGCCTTATTTCCTGTTGCAGTTATACGATACTTATAAAACGATATAACACAATACCTTTGTTGAAAAATACCCTGGTAACGAATAGAGTATTCGTACTCTCAACAAAAATAGGTACTAAAGCTACAGCTGTTTACTGTGTTTCAACAGTTTTCAGTCAGCATGATAGAGAATCTTGACACATTCTGACTCGCAAACTCATGGCTGCCTTATTTCCTGTCGCAGTCATACTATACTTATGAAACGATATAACTCAATACCACAGTAGATAAATACACTGGTAACTAATAGAGTATTAGTACTCTCAATATAACTAGGTACCAAAGCTACCACTGTTCACTGTGTTTCAACAGTTTTCAGTCAGCATGATAGAGAATCTTGACACATTCGGATTCTAAAATCCATGGCTGCCTTATTTCCTGTTGCAGTCATACTATACTTATAAATCGATATAACTCAATAGCACGGTAGAAAATAACCTGGTAAAGAATAATGTTTTAGTACTCTCAATAAAAATAGGTACCAAAGCTACAGCTGTTTACAGTGTTTCAACAGTTTTCAGTAAAGATGAAAGAGAATCTTGATACATTCTGACTTTCAAACTCTTGGCTGCCTTATTTCCTGTCGCAGTCATACTATACTTATGAAACGATATAACACAATACCACGGTATAAAAATACACTTGTAACTAATAGAGTATTAGTACTCTCAATATAACTAGGTACCAAAGCTACCACTGTTATTTCAACAGTTTTCAGTCAGCATGATAGAGAATCTTGACACATTCTGATTCGAAAATCCATGGCTGCCTTATTTGCTGTCACAGTCATACTATACTTATAAAACAATATAATTCAATGCCACAGTAGAAAAGGCCCTGGTAATGAATGAAGTATTAGGACTCTCACCAAAAATAGGTTCCAAAGTTACCGCTGTTTACTGTGTTTCAACAGTTTTCAGTCAGCATGAAAGAGAATCTTGACACATTCTGTCTTTCAAACTCATGGCTGCCTTATTTCCTTTCGTAGTCATACTGTGCTTATAAAACGATATAACTCAATGCCACGGTAGAAAAATACACTGGTAACCAATTGAGTATTAGTACTCTCAACAAAAATAGTTACCAATCCTACCGCTATTCACTGTTGTTTCAACAGTTTTCAGTCAGCATGATAGAGAATCGTGATATATTCTGACTCTCAAATTCATGGCTGCCTTATTTCCTGATGCAGTCATACTACACTTATTTATTTATTATTTATTGGTGTTTAAGGTCACATACTTATGCACAATGGCTAATCGTGACCGTGACAGTTTTACGGGTGGAGGAAGCCAGAGTACCCGGAGAGAACCACCGAGCAACGACGAGCAGCTGTCAGCTCTCCAACATCATAACTCTGAACTCTGCACCGCAGCACAGGCAGGGCTAGATTGGTTGAAGACGTGTGCACCATCGACGTGCAGTACGCCTCAGTACACAGCGTCATCGTGCCCCCATGTAGGCAATCGGGGTGAAGTGTCTTGCCCAAGGACACAACGCGGTTGCCGCAGGTGGGATTCGAACCGAGGACCTCTCGGCTTGCAGCCTGCACCTCTACCAACTGAGCCACCGCGCCCCCATGCTACACTTATAAAACGATATAACACAATAGTATTGGAGAAAGATACCCTGGTAACGAATAGAGTATTAGTACTCTTAACAAAAATAGGTAACAAAGCTACAGCTCTTTACTGTGTTTCAACTGTTTTCAGTCAGCATGATAGAGAATCTTGATACATTCTGACTCTCAAATTCATGGCTGCCTTATTTCCTGTCGCAGTCATAGTATACTTACGAAACGATATAACTCAATACCATTGTTGAAAAATACCCTGGTAATGAATAGAGTATTTGTACTCTCGGCGGAAATAGGTACCAAAGCTACAGCTGTTTACTGTGTTTGAACAGTTTTCAGTCAGCATGATAGAGAATCTTGGTACATTCTGACTCTCAAATTCATGGCAGCTTTATTTCCTGTTGCAGTCATACTATACTTATAAAACGATATAACACAATACCATTGTTGAAAAATACCTTCTTAACGAATAGAGTATTAGTACTCTCAACAGAAATAGGTACCAAAGCTTCAGCTGTTTACTGTGTTTCAACAGTTTTCAGTCAGCATGGTAGAGAATCTTGACACATTCTGACTCTCAAATTCATGGCTGCCTTATTTGCTGTCACAGTCCTACTATACTTATAAAACAATATAACAGGATACCATTGTTGAAAAATACCATGGTAATGAGTAGAGTATTAGCACTCTCAACAAAAATGGGTACCGAAGGTACAGCTGTTTACTGTGTTTCAACAGTTTTCAGTCAGCATGATAGAGAACCTTCACAAATTCTGATTCTAAAATTCATGGCTGCCTTATTTCCTGTTGCAGTCAAACTATACTTATAAAACGATATAACTCAATACTGCGTTCGAAAATACCCTGGTAACGAATAAAGTATCAGTACCCTCAACAAAAATAGGTACCAAAGCTTCGGCTGTTTACTGTGTTTCAACAGTTTTCAGTCAGTATGATAGAGAATCTTGACACATTCTGTCTTTCAAACTCATGGCTGCCTTATTTCCTGTCACAGTCATACTATACTTATAAAACGATATAACTGAATACCACAGTAGAAAATACCCTGGTAACGAATAAAGTATCAGTACCCTCAACAAAAATAGGTACCAAACCTACAGCTGTTTACTGCGTTGCAACAGTTTTCAGTCAGCATGATAGAGAATTTTGACACATTCTGTCTTTCAAAGTCATGGCCGCCTTATTTCCTCTCGCAGTTATACTATACTTGTAAAACGATATAACTCTATACCATGGTAGAAAAATACACTGGTAACCAATATAGTATTAGTACTGTCAACAAAAATAGGTACCAAACCTACAGCTATTCACTGTGTTTCAACAGTTTTCAGTCAGCATGATAGAGAATCTTGATACATTCTGACTCTCAAATTCATGGCTGCCTTATTTTCTCACGCAGGCATACTACACTTATAAAACAATATAACACAATAGCATTGGCAAAACATACCCTGGTAACGAATAGAGTATTAGTACTATAGAACAAAAATAGGTACCAAAGCTGCAGCTGTTTATTGTGTTTCAACAGTCTTCAGTCAGCATGATAGAGAATCTTGACACATTCTGACTCTCAGATTTATGGCAGCCTTATTTCCTGTCGCTGTCATACTATACTTATAAAACAGTATATCCCAATACCACTGTAGAAAATACCCTGGTTACGAATAAAGTATTAGGACTCTCAAAAAAAATAGGTACCAAAGCTACAGCTGTTTACTGTGTTTCAACAATTTCAGTCAGCGTGGTAGAGAATCTTGAAACATTCTGAATCTCAAATTCATGGCTGCCTTATTTCCTGTCGCAGTCATACTGTACTTATAAAACAATATATCACAATAACATTGTTGAAAAATGCCCTGGTAACTAATACAGTATTGGTCCTCTCAATATAACTTGGTACCAAAGCTACCACTGTTCACTGTATTTCAACAGTTTTCAGTCAGCATGATAGAGAATCTTGACACATTCTGCTTCTAAAATTCATTGCCGACTTATTTCCTGTCGCAGTCGTACTATACTTATGAAACGATTTAACTCAATACCAATGTTGAAAAATACCCTGATAATGAATAGAGTATTAGTACTCTCAACAAAAATAGGTACCAAAGCTACAGCTGTGTACTGTGTTCAAACAGTTTTCATTGAGCATGATAGAGAATCTTGATATATTCTGACTCTCAAATTCATGGCCGCCTTATTTCCTGTCGCAGTCATACTATACTTACGAAACGATATAACACAATACCATTGTTGAAAAATACCCTCGTCACGAATAGAGTATTAGTCCTCTCAACATAACTAGGTACCAAAGCTACAGCTGTTCACTGTGTGTTTCAACAGTTTTCAGTCAGCATGATAGAGAATCTTGACACATTCTGATTCTAAAATTAATGGCTGCCTTATTTCCTGTCGCAGTCATACTATACTTATGAAACGAAATAAGTCAATACCACGGTATAAAAATACACTGGTAACTAATGGAGTATTAGTACTCTCAATATAACTAGGTACCAAAGCTACCACTGTTATTTCAACAGTTTTCAGTCAGCATGATAGAGAATCTTGACACATTCTGATTCTAAAATCCATGGCTGCCTTATTTGCTTAGTATTAGGACTCTCACCAAAAATAGGTACCAAAGCTACAGCTGTTTACTGTGTTTCAACAGTTTTCAGTCAGCATGATAGAGAATCTTGACACATTCTGTCTTTCAAACTCATGACTGCCTTATTTCCTCTCACAGTCATACTATTCTTATAAAGCGATATAACTCAATACCACGGTAGAAAAATACACTGGTAACCAATAGAGTATTAGTACTCTCAACAAAAATAGTTACCAATCCTACAGCTATTCACTGTGTTTCAACAGTTTTCAGTCAGCATGATAGAGAATCTTGATACATTCAGACTCTCAAATTCATGGCTGCCTTATTTCCTGACACAGTCATACTACACTTATAAAACGATATAACACAATAGCATTGGCAAAAGATACCCTGGTAACGAATAGAGTATTAGTACTCTGAACAAAAATAAGTATCAAAGCTACAGCTGTTTACTGTGTTTCAACAGTTTTCAGTCAGCATGATAGAGAATCTTGACACATTCCGACTCTCAAATTCATGGCCACCTTATTTCCTGTCGCATCATACTATAGTTATAAAACAATATAACGAAATACCACGGTACAAAATACCCTGGTAACGAATAAAGTATTAGTACTCTAACAAAAATAGGTACCAAAGCTACAGCAATTTACTGTGTTTCAACAGTTTTCAGTCAGCATGGTAGAGAATCTTGACACATTCTCACTCTCTAATTCATTGCTGCCTTATTTCCTGTGCAGTCATATTATACTTATAAAACTGTATAAATCAATACCACGGTAGACAAATACACTGGTGACCAATAGAGTATTAGTACTCTCAACATAACTAGGTTCCAAAGCTACAGCTGTTCACTGTGTTTCAACAATTCTCAGTCAACAAGATAGAGAATCTTGACACATTCTGATTCTCAAATTCATGGCCGCCTTATTTCCTGTCGCAGTCATACAATAGTCATAAAACAATATAACTCAACACCACGGTAGAAAATACCCTGGTAACGAATAAAGTATTAGTACTCTCAACAAAAATAGGTACCAAAGCTACAGCTGTTTACTGTGTTTCAACAGTTTTCAGTCAGCATGATAGAGAATCTTGACACATTCTGTCTTTCAAACTCATGACTGCCTTATTTCCTCTCACAGTCATACTATTCTTATAAGAGGATATAACTCAATACCACGGTAGAAAAATACACTGGTAACCAATAGAGTATTAGTACTCTCAACAAAAATAGTTACCAATCCTACAGCTATTCACTGTGTTTCAACAGTTTTCAGTCAGCATGATAGAGAATCTTGATACATTCTGACTCTCAAATTCATGGCTGCCTTATTTCCTGACACAGTCATACTACACTTATAAAACGATATAACACAATAGTATTGGCGAAAGATACCCTGGTAACGAATAGAGTATTAGTACTCTGAACAAAAATAAGTATCAAAGCTACAGCTGTTTAATGTGTTTCAACAGTTTTCAGTCAGGATGTTAGAGAATCTTGATGCATTCTGGCTCTCAAATTCATGGCTGCCTTATTTCCTGTCGCAGTCATATTATGCTTATAAAACTGTATAACTCATTACCACGGTAGACAAATACACTGGTAACCAATAGAGTATTAGTACTCTCAATGTAACTAGGTTCCAAAGCTGCAGCTGTTCACTGTGTTTCAACAGTTCTCAATCAACATGATAGAGAATCTTGACACATTGCGACTCTCAAATTCATGGCCGCCTTATTTCCTGTCGCATCATACTATAGTTTTAAAACAATATAACGAAATACCACGGTACAAAATACCCTGGTTACGAATAAAGTATTAGTACTCTCAACAAAAATAGGTACCAAAGCTACAGCAGTTTACTGTGTTTCAACAGTTTTCAGTCAGCATGGTAGAGAATCGTGACACATTCTGACTCTCTGATTCATGTCTGCCTTATTTCCTGTTGCCATCATATTATACTTATAAAACTGTATAACTCAATACCACGGTAGACAAATACACTGGTGTCCAATAGAGTATTAGTACTCTCAACATAACTAGGTTCCAAAGCTACAGCTGTTCACTGTGTTTCAACAATTCTCAGTCAACATGATAGAGAATCTTGAGACATTCTGATTCTGAAATCCATGGCTGCCTTATTTCCTATCGCAGTCATACTATAGTTATAAAACGATACAACTCAATACCATTGTTGAAAAATACCCGGGTAACGAATAAAGTATTAGTACTCTCAACAAAAATAGGTACCAAAGCTTCAGCTGTTTACTGTGTTTCAACAGTTTTCAGTCAGCATGGTAGAGAATCATGGCACATTCTGACTCAAATTCATGGCTGCCTTATTTCCTGCCACAGTCGTACTATACTTATAAAACAATATAACAGGATAGCATTGTTGAAAAATACCCTGGTAACGAGTAGAGTATTAGTACTCTGAACAAAAATGGGTACCGAAGCTACAGCTGTTTACTGTGTTTCAACAGTTTTCAGTCAGCATGATAGAGAACCTTGACGAATTCTGATTCTAAAATTCATGGCTGCCTTATTTCCTGTCGCAGTCATACGATACTTATAAAACGATATACATCAATACCACGGTAGAAAATACCTTGGTAACGAATAAAGTATTAGGACTGTCACCAAAAATAGGTACCAAAGCTGCAGCTGTTTACTGTGTTTCAACAGTTTTCAGTCAGCATGATAGAGAATCTTGACACATTCTGTCTTTCAAACTCATGGCTGCCTTATATCCTTTCGCAGTCATACTGTGCTTATAAAACGATATAATGCAATACCACGGTAGAAAAATACACTGGTAACCAATAGAGTATTAGTACTCTCAACAAAAATAGTTACCAATCCTACAGCTATTCACTGTGTTTCAACAGTTTTCAGTCAGCTTGATAGAGAATCTTGATGCATTCTGACTCTCAAATTCATGGCCGCCTTACTTCCTGACACAGTCATACTACACTTATAAAACGATATAACGCAATAGCATTGTTGAAAAATACCCTGGTAACGAATAGAGTATTAGTACTCTCGACAGAAATAGGTACCAAAGCTACAGCTGTTTACTGTGTTTGAACAGTTTTCAGTCATCACGATAGAGAATCTTGATACATTCTGACTCTCAAATTCATGGCTGCTTTATTTCCTGTCGCAGCCATACTATACTTATAAAATGATATAACACAATACCATTGTTGAAAAATACCTTCTTAACGAATAGAGTGTTAGTACTCTCCACAAAAATAGGTAACAAATCTTCAGCTGTTTATTGTGTTTCAACAGTTTTCAGTCAGCATGGTAGAGAATCTTGACACATTCTGACTCTCTAATTCATGGCTGCCTTATTTGCTGTCGCAGTCCTACTATACTTATAAAACAATATAACAGGATACCATTGTTGAAAAATACCATGGTAATGAGTAGAGTATTAGCACTCTCAACAAAAATGGGTACCGAAGGTACAGCTGTTTACTGTGTTTCAACAGTTTTCAGTCAGCATGATAGAGAACCTTCACAAATTCTGATTCTAAAATTCATGGCTGCCTTATTTCCTGTTGCAGTCATATTATACTTTTAAAACTGTATAACTCAATACCACGGTAGACAAATACACTGGTGACCAATAGAGTATTAGTACTCTCAACATAACTAGGTTCCAAAGCTACCACTGTTCACTGTGTTTGAACAGTTTTCAGTCAGCATGATAGAGAATCTTGATACATTCTGACGCTCAAATCCATGGCTGCCTTATTTCCTGTCGCAGTCATACTATACTTATGAAACGATATAACTCAATACCACGGTATAAAAATACACTGGTAACTAATAGAGTATTAGTACTCTCAATATAACTAGGTACCAAAGCTACCACTGTTATTTCAACAGTTTTCATTCAGCATGATAGAGAATCTTGACACATTCTGATTCTAAAATCCATGGCTGCCTTATTTGCTTAGTATTAGGACTCTCGCCAAAAATAGGTACCAAAACTACAGCTGTTTACTGTGTTTCAACAGTTTTCAGTCAGCATGATAGAGAATCTTTACACATTCTGACTCTCAAACTCATGGCTGCCTTATTTCCTGTCGCAGTCATACTATACTTATGAAACGATATAACTCAATACCACGGTAGAAAAATACACTGTTAACTAATACAGTATGAGTACTCAATTTAACCAGGTACCAAAGCTACCACTGTTCACTGTGTTTGAACAGTTTTCAGTCAGCATGATAGAGAATCTTGATACATTCTGACTCTCAAATCCATGGCTGCCTTATTTCCTGTCGCAGTCATACTATACTTATAAAACGATATAACTCAATACCATGGTAGGAAATACCCTGGTAACGTATAAAGTATTAGTACTCTCAACAAAAATAGGTACGGTACCAACGCTACAGCTGTTTACTGTGTCTCAACAGTTTTCAGTCCGCATTATAGAGAATCTTGACACATTCTGCCTTTCAAACTCATGGCTGCCTTATTTCCTGTCGCAGTCATACTATACTTATAAAACGATATAACCCAATACCATTGTAGAAAAAGACACTGGTAACCAATAGTATATTAGTACTCTCAACATAACTAGGCACCAAAGCTAAAGCTGTTTACTGTATTTCAACAGTTTTCAGTCAGCATGATAGAGAATCTTGGCACATTGTGTCTTTCAAACTCATGGCTGCCTTATTTTCTGTCGCAGTCATACTATACTTATAAAATGATATAACACAATACCTTTGTTGAAAAATACAGCATATAACCCAATATAACCCAATACCATTGTAGAAAAAGACACTGGTAACCAATAGTATATTAGTACTCTCAACATAACTAGGCACCAAAGCTAAAGCTGTTTACTGTATTTCAACAGTTTTCAGTCAGCATGATAGAGAATCTTGGCACATTGTGTCTTTCAAACTCATGGCTGCCTTATTTTCTGTCGCAGTCATACTATACTTATAAAACGATATAACACAATACCTTTGTTGAAAAATACCCTGGTAATGAATAGAGTATTAGTACTCTCAACAAAAAGAGGTACCAAAGCTACAGCTGTTTACTGTGTTTCAACAGTTTTCAGTCAGCATGACAGTTTTCAGTCAGCATGATAGAGAATCTTGACACATTCTGTCTTTCAAACTCATGGCTGCCTTATTTCCTGTCACAGTCATACTATACTTATAAAACGATATAACTCAATACCACGGTAGAAAAATACACTGGTAACTAATACAGTATTAGTACTCTCAATTTAACCAGGTACCAAAGCTACCACTGTTCACTGTGTTTGAACAGTTTTCAGTCAGCATGATAGAGAATCTTGATACATTCTGACTCTCAAATCCATGGCTGCCTTATTTCCTGTCGCAGTCATACTATACTTATAAAACGATATAACTCAATACCACGGTAGAAAATACCCTGGTAACGCATAAAGTATTAGTACTCTCAACAAAAATAGGTACGGTACCAACGCTACAGCTGTTTACTGTGTTTCAACAGTTTTCAGTCTGCATGATAGAGAATCTTGACATACTGTGTCTTTGAAACTCTTGGCTGCCTTATTTCCTGTCGCAGTCATACTATACTTATAAAACGATATAACACAATACCTTTGTTGAAAAATACCCTGGTAATGAATAGAGTATTAGTACTCTCAACAAAAAGAGGTACCAAAGCTACAGCTGTTTACTGTGTTTCAACAGTTTTCAGCCAGCATGACAGTTTTCAGTCAGCATGATAGAGAATCTTGACACATTCTGTCTTTCAAACTCATGGCTGCCTTATTTCCTGTCACAGTCATACTATACTTATAAAACGATATAACTCAATACCACGGTAGAAAAATACACTGGTAACCAATAGAGTATTAGTACTCTCAACAAAAATAGGTACGAAAGCTACAGCTATTCACTGTGTTTCAACAGTTTTCAGTCAGCATGATAGAGAATCTTGACACATTCTGGCTCTCAAATTCATGGCTGCCTTATTTCCTGTTGCAGTTATACTATACTTAAAAAACAATATAACACAATACCATTGTTGAAAAATACCCTGGTAACGAATAGAGTATTAGTACTCTCAACAAAAATAGGTACTAAAGCTACAGCTGTTTACTGTGTTTCAACAGTTTTCAGTAAACATGAAAGAGAATCTTGATGCATTCTGACTCTCAAATTCATGGCTGCCTTATTTCCTGACACAGTCATACTACACTTATGAAACGATATAACACAATAGCATTGGCGAAAGATACCCTGGTAACGAATAGAGTATTAGTACTCTGAACAAAAATAAGTATCAAAGCTACAGCTGTTTACTGTGTTTCAACAGTTTTCAGTCAGCATTATAGAGAATCTTGATACATTCTGACTCTCAAATTCACGCTGCCTTATTTTCTGTCGCAGTCATACTATACTTATGAAACGATATAACTCAATACCATTGTTGAAAAATACGATAGTAACCAATAGAGTATTAGTATTCTCAACATAACTAGGTACCAAAGCTGCGACTGTTTACTGTGTTTCAACAGTTTTCAGTCAGCATGATAGAGAATCTTGACACATTCTGTCTTTCAAACTCATGACTGCTTTATTTCCTCTCGCACTCATACTATTCTTATAAAACGATATAACTCAATACCACGGTAGAAAAATACACTGGTAAACAATAGAGTATTAGTACTCTCAACAAAAACAGTTACCAATCCTAAAGCTATTCACTGTGTTTCAACAGTTTTCAGTCACCATGATAGGGAATCTTGACACATTCTGATTCTAAAATTCATGGCTGCCTTATTTCCTGTCGCAGTCATACTATACTTACGAAATGATATAACTCAATACCATTGTTGAAAAATACCCTGGTAATGAATAGAGTATTAGGACTCTCGATAGAAATAGGTACCAAAGCTACAGCTGTTTACTGTGTTTGAACAGTTTTCAGTCAGCATGATAGAGAATCTTGATACATTCTCACTCTCATATTCATGGCTGCTTTATTTCCTGTCGCAGTCATACTATACTTATAAAACGATATAACACAATACCATTGTTGAAAAATACCTTCTTAACGAATAGAGTATTAGTACTCTCTACAAAAATAGGTACCAAAGCTTCAGCTGTTTACTGTGTTTCAACAGTTTTCAGTCAGCATGGTAGAGAATCTTGACACATTGTGACTCTCAAATTCATGGATGCCTTATTTCATGTCACAGTCCTACTATACTTATCAAACGATATAACTCAATACCACTATATATAAATACACTGGTAACTAATAGAGTATTAGTACTCTCAATATAACTAGGTACCAAAGCTACCACTTATTTCAACAGTTTTCAGTCAGCATGATAGAGAATCTTGACACATTCTATGTTTCAAACTCATGGCTGCCTTATTTCCTTTCGCAGTCACACTATACTTATAAAACGATATAACTCAATACCACAGTACAAAAATACACTGGTGACCAATAGAGTATTAGTACTCTCAACAAAAATAATTACCAATCCTACCGCTATTCACTGTGTTTCGACAGTTTTCCGTCAGCATGATAGCGAATCTTGATACATTCTGACTCTCAAATTCATGGCTGCCTTATTTCCTGACACAGTCATACTACACTTATAAAACGATATAACACAATAGCATTGGCGAACGATACCCTGGTAACGAATAGTGTATTAGTAATCTGAACAAAAATAGGAAACAAAGCTACAGCTCTATACTGTGTTTCAACAGTTTTCAGTCAGCATGATAGAGAATCTCGATACATTTTGACTCTCAAATTCATGACTGCCTTATTTTCTGTCGCAGTCATACTATATTTATGAAACGATATAACACAATACCATTGTTGAAAAATACCCAGGTAATGAATAGAGTATTTGTACTCTCGACATAAATAGGTACCAAAGCTACAGCTGTTTACTGTGTTTGAACAGTTTTCAGTCAGCATGATAGAGAATCTTGGTACATTCTGACTCTCAATTTCATGGCTGCTTTATTTCCTGTCGCAGTCGTACTATAGTTATGAAACGATATAACACAATACCATTGTTGAAAAATACCTTCTTAACGAATAGAGTATTAGTAATCTCAACAAAAATAGGTACCAAAGCTACAGCTGTTTACTGTGTTTCAACAGTTTTCAGTCAGCATGGTAAAGAATCTTGACACATCCTGACTCTCAAATTCATGGCTGCCTTATTTCCTGTCACAGTCCTACTATACTTATAAAACAATATAGCAGGATACCATTGTTGAAAAATACCCTGGTAACGAGTAGAGTATTAGTACTCTGAACAAAAATGGGTACCGAAGCTACAGCTGTTTACTGTTTTTCAACAGTTTTCAGTCAGCATGATAGAGAACCTTGACAAATTCTGATTCTAAAATTCATGGCTGCCTTATTTCCTGTCGCAGTCATACTATACTTATAAAACGATATAACTCAATACCGCGGTAGAAAATACCCTGGTAACGAATAAAGTATTTGGACTCTCACCGAAAATAGGTACCAAAGCTACAGCTGTTTACTGTGTTTCAACAGTTTTCAGTCAGCATGATAGAGAATCTTGACACATTCTGTCTTTCAAACTCATGACTGCCTTATTTCCTCTCACAGTCATACTATTCTTATAAAGCGATATAACTCAATACCACGGTAGAAAAATACACTGGTAACCAATAGAGTATTAGTAGTCTCAACAAAAATAGTTACCAATCCTACAGCTATTCACTGTGTTTCAACAGTTTTCAGTCAGCATGATAGAGAATCTTGATACATTCTGACTCTCAAATTCATGGCTGCCTTATTTCCTGACACAGTCATACTACACTTATAAAACAATATAACACAATAGCATTGGCGAAAGATACCCTGGCAACGAATAGAGTATTAGTACTCTGAACAAAAATAAGTATCAAAGCTACAGCTGTTTACTGTGTTTCAACAGTTTTCAGTCAGCATGATAGAGAATCTTGATACATTGTTACTCTAAAATTCATGGCTGCCTTATTTTCTGCCGCAGTCATACTATATTTATGAAACGATATAACTCAATACCATTGTTGAAAAATACCCTGGTAACTAATAGAGTATTAGTATTCTCAACATAACTAGGTACCAAAGCTACGACTGTTCACTGTGTTTCAACAGTTTTCAGTCAGCATGATAGGGAATCTTGACACATTCTGATTCTAAAATTCATGGCTGCCTTATTATACCCCCGCTTCGAAGAAGTGGGGGCTATATAGGAATCGCCCTGTACGTCCGTACGTCCGTCCGTCCGTCCGTCTGTCCATCCGTCCGTACGTCCGTCCGTACGTCTTTCCGGACATGAAATTCTTGTGTGTGCAACTCCTCCTACATTTATCAATCAATTTGGACAAAACTTTTCAGACATCATCACTACTAAGTGAACATGCGCATATTCCAAGATTTTTGATCTGCGACAATTTTAACCAGGTTTTCTCCCTTTGACTTAGATTTATTGTGTCTTTCCATCCGAACAAATTCTTGTGTGCGCAACTCCTCCTACATCTACATTAATGAACCGATTTTGATGAAACCTTTCAAACATCATCTCTACTAAGTGAACATGTGCATATTCCAAACTTTTTAATCTGCGACAATTTTAACCAGGTTATCTCTCTTGAACTTTGATTTAATATGGGTTTCTACATGAAATTCTTGTGTGCGCAACTCCTCCTACATTTATCAATCAATTTGGACAAAACTTTTCAGACATCATCACTACTAAGTGAACATGCGCATATTCCAAGATTTTTGATCTGTGACAATTTTAACCAGGTTATCTCCCTTTGACTTAGATTTATTATGTCTTTCTGTTCGAACAAATTCTTGTGTGCGCAACTCCTCCTACATTAATGAACCGATTTTGATGAAACCTTTCAAACATCATCTCTACTAAGTGAACATGTGCATATTCCAAACTTTTTGATCTGCGACAATTTTAACCAGGTTATCTCTCTTGAACTTTGATTTAATATGGGTTTCGGCATGAAATTCTTGTGTGCGCAACTCCTCCTACATTTATCAATCAATTTGGACGAAAGTTTACAGACATCATCACTACTAAGTGAACATGCGCATATTCCAAAATTTTTGAGCTGTGGCAATTTTAACTAGGTTATCTCCCTTTAACTTAGATTTATTATGGGTTTCTACATGAAATTCTTGTGCGTGCAACTCCTCCTACATTTATCAGTCAATTTGGACAAAACTTTTCAGACATCATCACTACTAAGTGAACATGGGCATATTCCAAGATTTTTGATCTGCGACAATTTTAACCAGGTTATCTCCCTTTGACTTAGATTTATTATGTCTTTCCGTTCGAACAAATTCTTGTGTGCGCAACTCCTCCTACATTAATGAACCGATTTTGATGAAACCTTTCAAACATCATCTCTACTAAGTGAACATGTGCATATTCCAAACTTTTTGATCTGCGACAATTTTAACCAGGTTATCTCTCTTGAACTTTGATTTAATATGGGTTTCTGCATGAAATTCTTGTGTGCGCAACTCCTCCTACTTTTATCAATCAATTTGGACAAAAGTTTACAGACATCATCACTACTAAGTAAACATGCGCATATTCCAAAAATTTTAGAGCTGTGGCAATTTTAATTAGGTTATCTCCCTTTAACTTAGATTTATTATGGGTTTCTACATGAAATTCTTGTGCGTGCAACTCCTCCTACATTTATCAATCAATTTTGACGAAACCTTTCAAACATTATCACAACTAAGTGAACATACGCATATTCCCAAATTTTTGATCTGCGACAATTTTAACCAGGTTATCTCCCTTTAACTTGTTATCTGTCGCAGTCATACTTCACTTACGGAACGATGTAACTCAATACCATTGTTGCAAAATACCCTGGTAATGAATAGAGTATTAGTACTCTCGACAAAAATATGTACCAAAGCTACAGCTGTTTACTGTGTTTGAACAGTTTCCAGTCAGCATGATAGAGAATCTTGATACATTCTGACTCTCAAATTCATGGCTGCTTTATTTCCTGTCGCAGTCATACTATACTTATGAAACGATATAACTCAATACCACGGTAGAAAAATACACTGGTAACTAATACAGTATTAGTACTCTCAATATAACTAGGTACCAAAGCTACCACTGTTCACTGTGTTTCAACAGTTTTCAGTCAGGATGATAGAGAATCTTGACACATTCGGATTCTAAAATCCATGGCTACCTTATTTCCTGTCGCAGTCATACTAATAAAACGATATAACTCAATAGCACGGTAGACAATACCCTGGTAACGAGTAGAGTATTAGTACTCTGAACAAAAATAGGTACCAAAGCTACAGCTGTTTACTGTGTTTCAACAGTTTTCAGTCAGCATAGTAGAGAATCTTGACACATCCTAACTCTCAAATTCATGGCTGCCTTATTTCCTGTCGCAGTCATACTATACTTATAAAATGATATAACACAATACCATTGTTGAAAAATACCCTTGTAATGAATAGAGTATTAGTACTCTCACCAAAAATAGGTACCAAATCTACAACTGTTCACTGTGTTTCAACAGTTTTCAGTCAGGATGATAGAGAATCTTGACACATTCGGATTCTAAAATACATGGCTGCCTTATTTCCTGTCGCAGTCATACTATACTCATAAAACGATATAACTCAATAGCACGGTATAAAACAACCTGGTAACGAATGAAGTATTAGTACTCTCAACAAAAATAGGTTGCAAAGCTACAGCTATTTACTGTGTTTCAACAGTTTTCAGTAAACATGAAAGAGAATCTTGATACATTCTGACTTTCAAACTCATGGCTGCCTTATTTCCTGTCGCTTTCATACTATACTTATGAAACGATATAACTCAATACCACGGTATAAAAATACACTGGTAACTAATAGAGTATTAGTACTCTCAATATAACTTGGTCCCAAAGCTACCACTGTTATTTCAACAGTTTTCAGTCAGCATGATAGAGAATCTTGACACATTCTGATCCTAAAATCCATGGCTGCCTTATTTGCTTAGTATTAGGACTCTCACCAAAAATAGGTACCACAGCTACAGCTGTTTACTGTGTTTCAACAGATTTCTGTCAGCATGATAGAGAATCTTGACACATTCTGTCTTTCAAACTCATGACTGCCTTATTTCCCCTCTCAGTCATACTATTCTTATAAAACGATATAACTCAGTACCACGGTAGAAAAATACACTGGTAACCAATAGAGTATTAGTACTCTCTACATTACTAGGTACCAAAGCTACAGCTATTCACTGTGTTTCAACAGTTTTCAGTCAGCATGATAGAGAATCTTAATACATTCTGACTCTCAAATTCATGGTTGCCTTATTTCCTGTTGCAGTGATACTATACTTATAAAACGATATAACACAATACCATTGTTGAAAAATACCCTGGTAACGAATAGAGTATTAGTACTCTCAACAAAAATAGGTACTAAAGCTACAGCTGTTTAATGTGTTTCAACAGTTTTCAGTCAGCATGATAGAGAATCTTTACACATTCTGACTCTCAAACTCATGGCTGCCTTATTTCCTGTCGCAGTCATACTATACTTATGAAATGATATAACTCAATACACAGTAGAAAAATACACTGGTAACTAATAGAGTATTAGTACTCTCAATATAACTAGGTACCAAAGCTACCACTGTTCACTGTGTTTCAACAGTTTTCAGTCAGCATGGTAGAGAATCTTGATACATTTGGATTCTAATATCCATGGCTGCCTTATTTCCTGTCGCAGTCATACTATACTTATAAGACGATATAACTCAATAGCACGGTAGAAAATAATCTGGTAACGAATAAAGTATTAGTGCTCTCAACAAAAATAGGTACCAAAGCTACAGCTGTTTACTGTGTTTCAACAGTTTTCAGTAAACATGAAAGAGAATCTTGATACATTCTGACTTTCAAACTCATGGCTGCCTTATTTCCTGTTGTAGTCATACTATACTTATGAAACGATATAACTCAATACCACGTTATAAAAATACACTGGTAACTAATATTAGAGTATTAGAACTCTCAATATAACTAGGTACCAAAGCTACCACTGTTATTTCAACAGTTTTCAGTTTCAGTTTCTGTGTTTCAACAGTTTTCAGTCAGCATGATAGAGAATCTTGACACATTCTGACTCTCAACCTCATTGCAGCCTTATTTCATGTCGCAGTCATACTATAATTATAAAACGATATAACTCAAAACCACGGTAGAAAATACCCTGCTAACGAATAAAGTATTAGTACTCTCAACAAAAATAGGTACCAAAGCTTCAGCTGTTTACTATGTTTCAACAGTTTTCAGTCAGCATGATAGAGAATCGTGACACATTCTGATTCGAAAATCCATGGCTGCCTTATTTGCTGTCATAGTCATACTATACTTATAAAACGATATAACTCAATGCCACGGTAGAAAAGACCCTGGTAACGAATAAAGCATTAGGACTCTCACCAAAAATAGGTACCAAAGTTACAGCTGTTTACTGTGTTTCAACAGTTTTCAGTCAGCATGATAGAGAATCTTGACACATTCTGCCTTTCAAACTCATGGGTGCCTTATTTCCTGACGCAGTCATAGTACACTTATAAAACGATATAACACAATAGCATTGACGAAAGATACCCTGGTAACAAATAGAGTATTAGTACTCTGAACAAAAATAGGTAACAAAGCTACAGCTCTTTACTGTGTTTCAACTGTTTTCAGTCAGCATTATAGAGAATCTTGATACATTCTAACTCTCAAATTCATGGCTGCCTTATTTTCTGTCGCAGTCATACTATATTTATGAAACGATATAACACAATACCACGGTAGAAAAATACACTGGTAACTAATAGAGTATTAGTAGTCTCAATATAACCAGGTACCAAAGCTACCACTGTTCACTGTGTTTGAACAGTTTTCAGTCAGCATGATAGAGAATCTTGATACATTCTGACTCTCAAATCCATGGCTGCCTTATTTCCTGTCGCAGTCATACTATACTTATAAAAGAATATAACTCAATACCACAGTAGAAAATACCCCGGTAACGTATAAAGTATTAGTACTCTCAACAAAAATAGGTACCAAATCTACAACTGTTTACTGTGTTTCAAGAGTTTTGAGTCAGCATGATAGAGAATCTTGACACATTCTGCCTTTCAAACTCATGGCTGCCTTATTTCCTGTCGCAGTCATACTATACTTATAAATCAATATAACACAATACCATTGTTGGAAAATACCCTGGTAACGAATAGAGTATTAGTACTTTGAACAAAAATAGGTACCAAAGCTACAGCTGTTTACCGTGTTTCAGCAGTTTTCAGTCAGCATGATAGAGAATCTTGATACATTCTGACTCTCAAATTCATGGCCGCCTTATTTCCTGTCGCAGTCATACTATACTTATGAAACGATATAACTCAATACCACAGTAGGAAATGCCCTGGTAACGAACAAAGTATTAGGACTCTCAACAAAATCAAGTACCAAAGCTTCAGCTGTTTACTGTGTTTCAACAATTTCCAGTCAGCATGGTAGAGAATCTTGACACATTCTGAATCTGAAATTCATGGCTCCCTTATTTCCTGTCGCAGTCATACTATACTGATAAAACAATATAACACAATACCATTGTTGAAAAATACCCTGGTAATGAATAGAGTATTAGTACTGTCACCAAAAATAGGTACCAAAGCTACAGCGGTTTACTGTGTTTCAACAGTTTTCAGTCAGCATGAAAGAGATTCTAGATACATTCTGACTCTCAAACTAATGGCTGCCTTATTTCCTGCCGCAGTCTTACTATACTTATAAAACTGTATAACTCAATACCACGGTGGACAAATACACTGGTAACCAATAGAGTATTAGTTCTCTCAACATAACTAGGGACCAAAGCTAAAGCTGTTGACTGTGTTTCAACATTTTCAGTCAGCATGATAGAGAATATTGACACAATGTGTCTTTCAAACTCATGGCTGCCTTATTTCCTGTCGCAGTTATACTATACTTATAAAACGATATATCACAATACCATTGTTGAAAAATACCCTCTTAACGAATAGAGTATTAGTAGTCTCAACAAAAATAGGTACCAAAGCTACAGCTGTTTACTGTGTTTCAACAGTTTTCAGTCAGCATGATAGAGAATCTTGACACATTCTGATTCTAAAATCAATGGCTGCCTTATTTCCTGTTGCAGTCATACGATACTTATAAAACGATACAACTCAATACCACGGTAGAAAATACCCTGGTAACAAATAAAGTATTAGTAGTTTCAACAAAAATAGGTACCAAAGCTACAGCTGTTTACTGTCTTTCAACAGTTTTTAGTCAGCATGATAGAGAATCTTGACACATTCTGACTCTCAAGTTCATGGCTGCTTTTTTTCCTGTCGCAGTCATACTATACTTATAAAACAATATAACTCAATACCATTGTTGAAAAATACTCTGTTAATAAATAGAGTATTAGTACTCTCGACAAAAATAGGTACCAAATCTTCAGCTGTTTACTGTGTTTCAACAGTTTTCAGTCAGCATGATAGAGAATCTTGACACATTGTGTCTTTCAAACTCATGGCTGCCTTATTTCCTGTCGCTGTCATACTATACTTATAAAACGATATAACTCAGTACCACAGTAGAAAAATACCCGGGTAACTAATAGAGTATTAGTACTCTCAATATAACTAGGTACAAACTACCACTGTTCACTGTGTTTCAAGAGTTTTCAGTCAGCACAATAAAGAATCTTGACACATTCTGATTCTAAAATTCATGACTGCCTTATTTCCTGTCGCAGTCATACTATACTTATGAAACGATATAACTCAATACCATTGTTGAAAAATACCCTGGTAATGAATAGAGTATTAGTATTCTCGACAAAAATAGGTACCAAAGCTACAGCTGTTTACTGTCTTTAAACAGTTTTCAGTCAGCATGATAGAGATTCTTGATTCATTCTGACTCTCAAATTCATGGCTGCTTTATTTCCTGTCGCAGTCATACTATACTTATGAAACGATATATCATAACACCATTGTTGAAAAATACCCTCTTAACAAATAGAGTATCAGTAGTCTCAACAAAAATAGGTACCAAAGCTACAGCTGTTTACTGTGTTTCAACAGTTTTCAGTCAGCATGATAGAGAATCTTAACACATTCTGATTCTAAAATCCATGGCTGCCTTATTTCCTGTCGCAGTCATACTATACTTACAAAATGATACAACTCAATACCACGGTAGAAAATACCCTGGTAACAAATGAAGTATTAGTAGTCTCAACAAAAACAGGTACCAAAGCTACAGCTGTTTACTGTCTTTCAACAGTTTTTAGTCAGCATGATAGAGAATCTTGACACATTCTGACTCTCAAGTTCATGGCTGCTTTATTTCCTGTCGCAGTCATACTATACTTGTAAAACGATATAACTCAATACCACGGTAGAAAAACACATTAGTAACCAATAGAGTATTAGTACTCTCAACATATCTAGGTACCAAAGCTAAAGCTGTTTACTGTGTCTCAACAGTTTTCAATCGGCATGATCGAGAATCTTGACACATTGTGTCTTTCAAACTCACGGCTGCCATATTTCCTGTCGCAGTCATACTATACTTATAAAACAATATAACACAATACCATTGTTGAAAAATACCCTTGTAACGAATAGAGTATTAGTGCATTGAACAAAAATAGGTACCAAAGCTACAGCTGTTTACTTTGTTTCAGCAGTTTTCAGTCAGCATGATAGAGAATCTTGATCCATTCTGACTCTCAAATTCATGGCTGCTTTATTTCCTGTTGCAGTCACACTTTACTTATAAAACGATATATCACAATACCATTGTTGAAATATACCCTCTTAACGAATAGAGTATTAGTACTCTCGACAAAAATAGGTACCAAATCTTCAGCTGTTTACTGTGTTTCAACAGTTTTCAGTCAGCATGATAGAGAATCTTGACACATTGTGTCTTTCAAACTCATGGCTGCCTTATTTCCTGTCGCTGTCATACTATACTTATAAAACGATATAACTCAGTACCACAGTAGAAAAATACCCGGGTAACTAATAGAGTATTAGTACTCTCAATATAACTAGGTACAAACTACCACTGTTCACTGTGTTTCAAGAGTTTTCAGTCAGCAAGATAAAGAATCTTGACACATTCTGATTCTAAAATTCATGACTACCTTATTTCCTGTCGCAGTCATACTATACTTATGAAACGATATAACTCAATACCATTGTTGAAAAATACCCTGGTAATGAATAGAGTATTAGTACTCTCGACAAAAATAGGTACCAAATCTACAGCTGTTTACTGTGTTTAAACAGTTTTCAGTCAGCATGATAGAGAATCTTGACACATTCTGATTCTAAAATCCATCGCTGCCTTATTTCCTGTTGCAGTCATACTATACTTATAAAACGCTTCAACTCAATACCACGATAGAAAATACCCTGGTAACAAATAAAGTATTAGCAGTCTCAACAAAAATAGGTACCAAAGCTGCAGCTGTTTACTGTCTTTCAACAGTTTTTAGTCAGCATGATAAAGAATCTTGATACCATCTGACTCTCGGATTCATTTCTGCTTTACTTCCTGTCGTAGTCATACTATACTTGTAAAACAGTGTAACTCAATACCACGGTAGAAAAACACTAGTAACCAATAGAGTACTAGTACTTTCGACATAACTAGGTTCCAAAGCTAAAGCTGTTTACTGTGTTTCAACAGTTTTCAGTCGGCATGATAGAGAATCTTGACACATTGTGCCTTTCAAACTCATGGCTGCCTTATTTCCTATCGCAGTCATACTATACTTATAAATCAATATAACACAATACCATTGTTGAAAAATACCCTGGTAACGAATAGAGTTTTAGTACTTTGAACAAAAATAGGTCCCAAAGCTACAGCTGTTTACTGTGTTTCAACAGTTTTCAGTCAGCATGATAGAGAATCTTGACACATTCTGATTCTAAAATCCATGGCTGCCTTATTTCCTGTCACAGTCATACTATACTTATAAAACGATACAACTCAATACCACGGTAGAAAATACCCTGGTAACAAATGAAGTATTAGTAGTCTCAACAAAAGCAGGTACCAAAGCTACAGCTGTTTACTGTCTTTCAACAGTTTTTAGTCAGCATGATAGAGAATCTTGACACATTCTGACTCGCAACCTCATGGCAGCCTTATTTCATGTCGCAGCCGTACTATAGTTATAAAACGATATAACTCAATACCATGGTAGAAAATACCCTGCTAACGAATAAAGTATTAGTACTCTCAACAAAAATGGGTACCAAAGCTTCAGCTGTTTACTATGTTTCAACAGTTTTCAGTCAGCATGATAGAGAATCTTGAAACATTCTGACTCTCAAATTCATGGCTGCCTTATTTCCTGTCGCAGTCATACTATACTTATAGAACAATATAACTCAATACCACAGTAGAAAATGCCCTGGTAATGAATAAAGTATTAGGACTTTCAACAAAAATAGGTACCAAAGCTTCAGCTGTTTACTGTGTTTCAACAATTTCCAGTCTGCGTGGTAGAGAATCTTGACACATTCTGAATCTCAAATTCAACGCTCCCTTATTTCCTGTCGCAGTCATACTATACTGATAAAACAATATAACACAATACGATTGTTGAAAAATACCCTGGTAATGAATAGAGTATTAGTACTCTCTCCAAAAATAGGTACCAAACCTACAGCTGTTTACTGTGTTTCAACAGTTTTCAGTCAGCATGATAGAGAATCTTCACACATTCTGACTTTCAAACTCATGGCTGCCTTATTTCCTGTCGCAGTCATACTATACTTACAAAACGATATAACTCAATAACACGGTAGAAAAATACACTGGTAACCAATAGAGTATTAGTACTCTCAACATAACTAGGTTCCAAAGCAACAGCTGTTCACTGTGTTTCAAGAGTTTTCAGTCAGCATGATAGAGAATCTTCACACATTCTGACTTTCAAACTCATGGCTGCCTTATTTTCTGTCGCAGTCATTCTATACTTATGGAACGAAATAACTCAATACCACGGTAGAAAAATACAACAGTTTTCAGTCAGCATGAGAGAGAATTTTGACACATTCTGCTTCTAAAATTCATGGCTGACTTATTTCATGTCGCAGTCGTACTATACTTATGAAACGATATAACTCAATACCAATGTTGAAAAATACCCAAGTAATGGAAAAAGTATTGGTACTCTCACCAAAAATAGGTACCAAAGCTACAGCTGTTTACTGTGTTTCAACAGTTTTCCGTCAGCATGAAAGAGATTCTTGATACATTCTGACTCTCAAACTAATGGGTGCCTTCTTTCCTGCCGCAGTCTTACTCTACTTATAAAACTGTATAACTCAATACCACGGTAGACAAATACACTGGTAACCAATAGAGTATTAGTTCTCTCAACATAACTAGATACCAAAGCTTGATCTGTTCACTGTGTTTCAACACTTTTCAGTGAGCATGGTAAAGAATCTTGACACATCCTGACTCTCAAATTCATGGCTGCCTTATATTTCCGGTCACAGTCATACTATACTTATAAAACATTATAACACAATACCATTGTTGAAACATACCCTGGCAACGAATGGAGTATTAGTACTCTGAACAAAAATAGGTACCAAAGCTACAGCTGTTTACTGTGTTTCAACAGTTTTCAGTAAGCATGATAGAGAATCTTGACACATTCTGACTCTCAACCTCATGGCAGCCTTATTTCATGTCGCAGTCGTACTATAGTTATAAAACAATATAACTTAATACCACGGTACAAAATACCCTGCTAACGAATAAAGTATTAGTAATCTCAACAAAAATAGGTACCAAAGCTACAGCTGTTTACTGTGTTTCAACAGTTTTCAGTCAGCATGATAGAGAATCTTGACACATTCTGATTCTAAAATCCATGGCTGCCTTATTTCCTGTCGCAGTCATACTATACTTATAAAACAATATAACACAATACCATTGTTGAAAAATACCCTGGTAATGAATAGAGTATTAGTACTCTCAAAAAAAATTGGTACCAAAGCTACAGCTGTTTACTGTGTTTCAACAGTTTTCAGTATGCATGATAGAGAATCTTGACTAATTCTGTTTTTCAAGCATATGGCTGCCTTATTTCCTGTCGCAGTCATAACTATAGTTATAAAACGATATAACTCAATACCACGGTAGAAAAATACACTGGTAACCAATAGAGTATTAGTTATCTCAACAAAAATAGGTACCAAAGCTACAGATATTCACTGTGTTTCAACAGTTTTCAGGCAGCATGATAGAGAATCTTGACACATTCTGGCTCTGAAATTCATGGCTGCCTTATTTTCTGTCGCAGTCATACTATACTTATGAAACGATATAACTCAATACCTTTGTTGAAAAATGCACTGGCATCTAATAGAGTATTAGTATTCTCAACATAACTTGGTACCAAAGCTACCACTGTTTACTGTGTTTGAACAGTTTTCAGTCAGCATGATAGAGAATCTTGATACATTCTCACTCTCATATTCATGGCTGCTTTATTTCCTGTCGCAGTCATACTATACTTATAAAACGATATAACACAATACCATTGTTGAAAAATACCTTCTTAACGAATAGAGTATTAGTACTCTCAACAAAAATAGGTACCAAAGCTTCAGCTGTTTACTGTGTTTCAACAGTTTTCAGTCAGCATGGTAGAGAATCTTGACACATTCTGACTCTCAAATTCATGGATGCCTTATTTCCTGTCACAGTCCTACTATACTTATCAAACGATATAACTCAATACCACTATATATAAATACACTGGTAACTAATACAGTATCAGTACTCTCAATATAACTAGGTACCAAAGCTACAGCTGTTCACTGTGTTTCAACAGTTTTCAGTCAGCATGATAGAGAATCTTGACACATTCTGATTCTAAAATCCTTGGCTGCCTTATTTGCTGTCACAGTCATACTATACTTGTAAAACGATATAACTCATTGCCACGGTAGAAAAGACCCTGGTAACGAATAAAGTATTAGGACTCTCTCCAAAAATAGGTTCCAAAGCTGCAGCTGTTTAATGTGTTTCAACAGTTTTCAGTCAGCATGATAGAGAATCTTGACACATTCTATGTTTCAAACTCATGGCTGCCTTATTTCCTTTCGCAGTCACACTATACTTATAAAACGATATAACTCAATACCCCAGTACAAAAATACACTGGTGACCAATAGAGTATTAGTACTCTCAACAAAAATAATTACCAATCCTACCGCTATTCACTGTGTTTCGACAGTTTTCCGTCAGCATGATAGCGAATCTTGATACATTCGGACTCTCAAATTCATGGCTGCCTTATTTCCTGACACAGTCATACTACACTTATAAAACGATATAACACTATAGCATTGGCGAACGATACCCTGGTAACGAATAGTGTATTAGTAATCTAAACAAAAATAGGAAACAAAGCTACAGCTCTTTACTGTGTTTCAACAGTTTTCAGTCAGCATGATAGAGAATCTCGATACATTTTGACTCTCAAATTCATGACTGCCTTATTTTCTGTCGCAGTCATAGTGTATTTACGAAACCATATAACTCAATACCATTGTTGAGAAATACCCTGGTAACTAATAGAGTATTAGTATTCTCGACATAACTAGGTATCAAAGCTGCGACTGTTCACTGTGTTTCAACAGTTTTCAGTCAGCATGATAGGGAATCTTGACACATTCTGATTCTAAAATTCATGGCTGCCTTATTTCCTGTTGCAGTCATACTATACTTACGAAACGATATAACTCAATACCATTGTTGAAAAATACCCAGGTAATGAATAGAGTATTTGTACTCTCGACAGAAATAGGTACCAAAGCTACAGCTGTTTACTGTGTTTGAACAGTTTTCAGTCAGCATGATAGAGAATCTTGGTACATTTTGACTCTCAATTTCATGGCTGCTTTATTTCCTGTCGCAGTCATACTATAGTTATGAAACGATATAACACAATACCATTGTTGAAAAATACCTTCTTAACGAATAGAGTATTAGTATTCTCAACAAAAATAGGTACCAAAGCTACAGCTGTTTACTGTGTTTCAACGGTTTTCAGTCAGCATGGTAAAGAATCTTGACACATCCTGACTCTCAAATTCATGGCTGCCTTATTTCCTGTCACAGTCCTACTATACTTATAAAACAATATAGCAGGATACCATTGTTGAAAAATACCCTGGTAACGAGTAGAGTATTAGTACTCTGAACAAAAATGGGTACCGAAGCTACAGTTGTTTACTGTGTTTCAACAGTTTTCAGTCAGCATGATAGAGAACCTTGACAAATTCTGATTCTAAAATTCATGGCTGCCTTATTTCCTCTCACAGTCATACTATTCTTATAAGAGGATATAACTCAATACCACGGTAGAAAAATACACTGGTAACCAATAGAGTATTCGTGCTTTCAACAAAAATAGGTACCAAAGCTACAGCTGTTTACTGTGTTTCAACAGTTTTCAGTCAGCATGATAGAGAATCTTGACACATTCTGTCTTTCAAATTCATGACTGCCTTATTTCCTCTCACAGTCATACTATTCTTATAAGAGGATATAACTCAATACCGCGGTAGAAAAATACACTGGTAACCAATAGAGTATTAGTTGTCTCAACAAAAATAGTTACCAATCCTACAGCTATTCACTGTGTTTCAACAGTTTTCAGTCAGCATGATAGAGAATCTTGATACATTCTGACTCTCAAATTCATGGCTGCCTTATTTCCTGACACAGTCATACTACACTTATAAAACGATATAACACAATAGTATTGGCGAAAGATACCCTGGTAACGAATAGAGTATTAGTACTCTGAACAAAAATAAGTATCAAAGCTACAGCTGTTTAATGTGTTTCGACAGTTTTCAGTCAGGATGTTAGAGAATCTTGACACATTCCGACTCTCAAATTCATGGCCGCCTTATTTCCTGTCGCATCATACTATAGTTATAAAACAATATAACGAAATACCACGGTACAAAATACCCTGGTTACGAATAAAGTATTAGTACTCTCAACAAAAATAGGTACCAAAGCTACAGCAGTTTACTGTGTTTCAACAGTTTTCAGTCAGCATGGTAGAGAATCGTGACACATTCTGACTCTCTGATTCATGGCTGCCTTATTTCCTGTTGCCATCATATTATACTTATAAAACTGTATAAGTCAATACCACGGTAGACAAATACACTGGTGTCCAATAGAGTATTAGTACTCTCAACATAACTAGGTTCCAAAGCTACAGCTGTTCACTGTGTTTCAACAATTCTCAGTCAACATGATAGAGAATCTTGACACATTCTGATTCTAAAATCCGTGGCTGCCTTATTTCCTATCGCAGTCATACTATAGTTATAAAACGATACAACTCAATACCATTGTTGAAAAATACCCGGGTAACGAATAAAGTATTAGTACTCTCAACAAAAATAGGTACCAAAGCTACAGCTGTTTACTGTGTTTCAACAGTTTTCAGTCAGCATGATAGAGAATCTTGACACATTGTGTCTTTCAAACTCATGGCTGCCTTATGTCCTGTCGCAGTCATACAATACTTATAAAATGATATAACTCAATGCCATTGTTTAAAAATACCCTGGTAATGAATAGAGAATTAGTACTCTCAACAAAAGTAGGTACCAAAGCTACAGCTGTTTACTATCTTTCAACAGTTTTCACTCCGCATGATAGAGAATCTTGATATATTCTGACTCTCAGATTCATGCCTGCTTTATTTCCTGTTGTAGTCATACTAAACTTATAAAACGATATAACACAATACCACGGTAGAAAAAGACACTGGTAACCAACAGAATATTAGTACTCTCAACATAACTAGGCACCAAAGCTAAAGCTGTTTACTGTGTTTCAACAGTTTTCAGTCAGCATCATAGAGAATCTTGGCACATTGTGTCTTTCCATCTCATGGCTGCCTTATTTCCTGTCACAGTCATACTATACTTATAAAACGATATAACACAATACCATTCTTGAAAAATACCCTGGTAATGAATAGAGTATTAGTACTCTCAACAAAAAGAGGTACCAAAGCTACAGCTGTTTACTGTGTTTCAACAGTTTTCAGTCAGCATGATAGAGAATCTTGACACGTTCTGTCTTTCAAACTCATGGCTGCCTTATTTCCTGTCACAGACATACTATACTTATAAAACGATATAACTCAATACCACTGCAGAAAAATACACTGGTTACCAATAGAGCATTAATACGCTCAACAAAAATAGATACAAAAGCTACAGCTATTCACTGTGTTTCAACAGTTTTCAGTCAGCCTGATAGAGAATCTTGACACATTCTGGCTCTCAAATTCATGGCTGCCTTATTTTCTGTCGCTGTCATACTATACTTATGAAACGATATAACTCAATACCATTGTTGAAAAATACCCTGGTAGCTAATAGAGTATTAGTACTCTCAACAAAAATAGGTACCAAAGTTACAGCTGTTTACTGTGTTTCAACAGTTTTCAGTCAGCATGATAGAGAATCTTGACACATTCTGTCTTTCAAACTGATGGCTGCCTTATTTCCTTACGCAGTCATACTGTGCTTATAAAACGATATAACTCAGTACCACGGTAGAAAAATACACTGGTAACCAATTGAGTATTAGTACTCTCAACAAAAATAGTTACCAATCCTAAAGCTATTCACTGTGTTTCAACAGTTTCAGTCAGCATGATAGAGAATCTTGATATATTCTGACTCTCAAATTCTTGGCTGCCTTATTCCCTGACGCAGTCATACTACACTTATAAAACGATATAACACAATAGCATTGGCGAAAGATACCCTGGTAACGAATAGAGTATTAGTACTCTGAACAAAAAATAGGTAGCAAAGCTACAGCTGTTTACTGTGTTTCAACTGTTTTCAGTCAGCATGATAGAGAATCTTGATACATTCTGACTCTCAAATTCATGGCTGCCTTTCTTTCTGCCGCAGTCATACTATATTTATGAAACAATATAACTCAATACCATTGTTGAAAAATACCCTGGTAACTAAGAGAGTATTAGTATTCTCAACATAACTAGGTACCAAAGCTACCAGTGTTCACTGTGTTTCAACAGTTTTCAGTCAGCATGACAGGGAATCTTGACACATTCTGATTCTAAAATTCATGGCTGCCTTATTCCTGTCACAGTCATACAATAGTTCCAAAACGATATAACTCAATACCATTGTTGAAAAATACCCTGGTAATGAATAGAGTATTAGTACCCTCGACAGAAATAGGTACCAAAGCTACAGCTGTTTACTGTGTTTGAACAGTTTTCAGTCAGCATGATAGAGAATCTTGATACATTCTGACTCTCAAATTCATGGCTGCCTTATTTTCTGACACAGTCATACTGTATTTACGAAACCATATAACTCAATACCATTGTTGAGAAATACCCTGGTAACTAATAGAGTATTAGTATTCTCAACATAACTAGATATCAAAGCTACCACTGTTCACTGTGTTTCAACAGTTTTCAGTCAGCATGATAGGGAATCTTGACACATTCTGATTCTAAAATTCATGGCTGACTTATTTCCTGTCGCAGTCATACTATACTTATGAAACGATATAACTCAATACCATTGTTGAAAAATACCCTGGTAATGAATAGAGTATTTGTACTCTCGACAGAAATAGGTACCAAAGCTACATCTGTTTTCTGTGTTTGAACAGTTTTCAGTCAGCATGATAGAGAATCTTGGTACATTCTGACTCTCAATTTCATGGCAGCTTTATTTCCTGTCGCAGTCATACTATACTTATAAAACGATATAACACAATACCATTGTTGAAAAATACCTTCTTAACGAATAGAGTAATAGTACTCTCAACAAAAATAGGTACCAAAGCTTCAGCTGTTTACTGTGTTTCAACAGTTTTCAGTCAGCATGGTAGAGAATCTTGGCACATTCTGACTCAAATTCATGGCTGCCTTATTTCCTGTCACAGTCCTACTGTACTTATAAAACAATATAACAGGATAGCATTGTTGAAAAATACCCTCGTAACAAGTAGAGTATTAGTACTCTGAACAAAAATGGGTACCGAAGCTACAGCTGTTTACTGTGTTTCAACAGTTTTCAGTCAGCATGATAGAGAACCTTGACGAATTCTGATTCTAAAATTCATGGCTGCCTTATTTCCTGTCGCAGTCATACGATACTTATAAAACGATTTAAATCAATACCACGGTAGAAAATACCCTGGTAACGAATAAAGTATTAGGACTGTCACCAAAAATAGGTACCAAAGCTTCAGCTGTTTACTGTGTTTCAACAGTTTTCAGTCAGCATGATAGAGAATCTTGACACATTCTGTCTTTCAAACTCATGGCTGCCTTATATCCTTTCGCAGTCATACTGTGCTTATAAAACGATATAACGCAATACCACGGTAGAAAAATACACTGGTAACCAATAGAGTATTAGTACTCTCAACAAAAATAGTTACCAATCCTACAGCTATTCACTGTGTTTCAACAGTTTTCAGTCAGCTTGATAGAGAATCTTGATGCATTCTGACTCTCAAATTCATGGCCGCCTTACTTCCTGACACAGTCATACTACACTTATAAAACGATATAACGCAATAGCATTGTTGAAAAATACCCTGGTAACGAATAGAGTATTAGTACTCTCGACAGAAATAGGTACCAAAGCTACAGCTGTTTACTGTGTTTCAACAGTTTTCAGTCATCACGATAGAGAATCTTGATACATTCTGACTCTCAAATTCATGGCTGCTTTATTTCCTGTCGCAGTCATACTATACTTATAAAATGATATAACACAATACCATTGTTGAAAAATACCTTCTTAACGAATAGAGTGTTAGTACTCTCCACAAAAATACGTAACAAAGCTTCAGCTGTTTATTGTGTTTCAACAGTTTTCAGTCAGCATGGTAGAGAATCTTGACACATTCTGACTCTGAAATTCATGGCTGCCTTATTTCGTGTCGCAGTCATATTATACTTTTAAAACTGTATAACTCAATACCACGGTAGACAAATACACTGGTGACCAATAGAGTATTAGTACTCTCAACATAACTAGGTTCCAAAGCTACCACTGTTCACTGTGTTTGAACAGTTTTCAGTCAGCATGATAGAGAATCTTGATACATTCTGACGCTCAAATCCATGGCTGCCTTATTTCCTGTCGCAGTCATACTATACTTATGAAACGATATAATTCAATACCACGGTATAAAAATACACTGGTAACTAATAGAGTATTAGTACTCTCAATATAACTAGGTACCAAAGCTACCACTGTTATTTCAACAGTTTTCATTCAGCATGATAGAGAATCTTGACACATTCTGATTCTAAAATCCATGGCTGCCTTATTTGCTTAGTATTAGGACTCTCACCAAAAATAGGTACCAAAACTACAGCTGTTTACTGTGTTTCAACAGTTTTCAGTCAGCATGATAGAGAATCTTTACACATTCTGACTCTCAAACTCATGGCTGCCTTATTTCCTGTCGCAGTCATACTATACTTATGAAACGATATAACTCAATGCCACGGTAGAAAAATACACTGGTAACTAATACAGTATGAGTACTCAATTTAACCAGTTACCAAAGCTACCACTGTTCACTGTGTTTGAACAGTTTTCAGTCAGCATGATAGAGAATCTTGACACATTCTGATTCTAAAATTCATGGCTGCCTTATTTCCTGTCGCAGTCATACTATACTTATAAAACGATATAACTCAATACCACAGTAGAAAATACCCTGGTAACGTATAAAGTATTAGTACTCTCAACAAAAATAGGTACGGTACCAATGCTACAGCTGTTTACTGTGTTTCAACAGTTTTCAGTCCGCATTATAGAGAATCTTGACACATTCTGCCTTTCAAACTCATGGCTGTCTTATTTCCTGTCGCAGTCATACTATACTTATAAAACGATATAACCCAATACCATGGTAGAAAAAGACACTGGTAACCAATAGTATATTAGTACTCTCAACATAACTAGGCCCCAAAGCTAAGGCTGTTTACTGTATTTCAACAGTTTTCAGTCAGTATGATAGAGAATCTTGGCACATTGTGTCTTTCAAACTCATGGCTGCCTTATTTTCTGTCGCAGTCATACTATACTTATAAAACGATATAACACAATACCTTTGTTGAAAAATACCCTGGTAATGAATAGAGTATTAGTACTCTCAACAAAAAGAGGTACCAAAGCTACAGCTGTTTACTGTGTTTCAACAGTTTTCAGTCAGCATGACAGTTTTCAGTCAGCATGATAGAGAATCTTGACACATTCTGTCTTTCAAACTCATGGCTGCCTTATTTCCTGTCACAGTCATACTATACTTATAAAACGATATAACTCAATACCACAGTAGAAAAATACACTGGTAACCAATAGAGTATTAGTACTCTCAACAAAAATAGGTACGAAAGCTACAGCTATTCACTGTGTTTCAACAGTTTTCAGTCAGCATGATAGAGAATCTTGACACATTCTGGCTCTCAAATTCATGGCTGCCTTATTTCCTGTTGCAGTTATACTATAATTAAAAAACAATATAACACAATACCATTGTTGAAAAATACCCTGGTAATGAATAGAGTATTAGTACTCTCAACAAAAATAGGTACTAAAGCTACAGCTGTTTACTGTGTTTCAACAGTTTTCAGTAAACATGAAAGAGAATCTTGATGCATTCTGACTCTCAAATTCATGGCTGCCTTATTTCCTGACACAGTCATACTACACTTATAAAACGATATAACACAATAGCATTGGCGAAAGATACCCTGGTAACGAATAGAGTATTAGTACTCTGAACAAAAATAAGTATCAAAGCTACAGCTGTTTACTGTGTTTCAACAGTTTTTAGTCAGCATTATAGAGAATCTTGATACATTCTGACTCTCAAATTCATGGCTGCCTTATTTTCTGTCGCAGTCATACTGTACTTATGAAACGATATAACTCAATACCATTGTTGAAAAATACCATAGTAACTAATAGAGTATTAGTATTCTCAACATAACTAGGTACCAAAGCTACGACTGTTTACTGTGTTTCAACAGTTTTCAGTCAGCATGATAGGGAATCTTGACACATTCTGATTCTAAATTTCATGGCTGCCTTATTTTCTGTCGCAGTCATACTACACTTACGAAACGATGTAACTCAATACCATTGTTGAAAAATACCCTGGTAATGAATAGAGTATTAGTACTCTCGACAGAAATAGGTACCAAAGCTACAGCTGTTTACTATGTTTGAACAGTTTTCAGTCAGCATGATAGAGAATCTTGATACATTGTGACTCTCAAATTCATCGCTGCTTTATTTCCTGTCGCAGTCATACTATACTTATGAAACGATATAACTCAATACCACAGTAGAAAAATACACTGGTAACTAATACAGTATTAGTACTCTCAATATAACTAGGTACCAAAGCTACCACTGTTCACTGTGTTTCAACAGTTTTCAGTCAGGATGATAGAGAATCTTGACACATTGTGTCTTTCAAACTCATGGCTGCCTTATTTCCTGTCGCAATCATACTATACTTATAAAACGATATAACTCAATAGCACGTTAGACAATACCCTGGTAACGAATAAAGTATTAGTACTCTCAAGAAAAATAGGTACCAAAGCTACAGCTGTTTACTGTGTTTCAACAGTTTTCAGTCAGCATAGTAGAGAATCTTGACACATCTTAACTCACAAATTCATGGCTGCCTTATTTCCTGTCGCAGTCATACTATACTTATAAAATGATATAACACAATACCATTGTTGAAACATACCCTTGGAATGAATAGAGTATTAGTACTCTCACCAAAAATAGGTACCAAATCTGCAACTGTGTACTGTGTTTCAACAGTTTTCAGTCAGCATGGAAGAGAATCTTGTTACATTCTGACTCTCAAACTCGTGGCAGCCTTATTTCCTGTCGCAGTCATACTATACTTATGAAACGTTATAACTCAATACCACGGTATAAAAATACACTGGTAACTAATAGAGTATTAGTACTCTCAATATAACTAGGTACCAAAGCTACCACTGTTATTTCAACAGTTTTCAGTCAGCATGATAGAGAATCTTGACACATTCTGATTCTAAAATCCATGGCTGCCTTATTTGCTTAGTATTAGGACTCTCACCAAAAATAGGTACCAAAACTACAGCTGTTTACTGTGTTTCAACAGTTTTCAGTCAGCATGATAGAGAATCTTTACACATTCTGACTCTCAAACTCATGGCTGCCTTATTTCCTGTCGCAGTCATACTATACTTAAGAAACGATATAACTCAATACCACGGTAGAAAAATACACTGGTAACTAATACAGTATTAGTACTCTCAATTTAACCAGGTACCAAAGCTACCACTGTTCACTGTGTTTGAACAGTTTTCAGTCAGCATGATAGAGAATCTTGATACATTCTGACTCTCAAATCCATGGCTGCCTTATTTCCTGTCGCAGTCATACTATACTTATAAAACGATATAACTCAATACCACGGTAGAAAATACCCTGGTAACGCATAAAGTATTAGTACTCTCAACAAAAATAGGTACGGTACCAACGATACAGCTGTTTACTGTGTTTCAACAGTTTTCAGTCTGCATGATAGAGAATCTTGACATACTGTGTCTTTGAAACTCTTGGCTGCCTTATTTCCTGTCGCAGTCATACTATACTTATAAAACGATATAACACAATACCTTTGTTGAAAAATACTCTGGTAATGAATAGAGTATTAGTACTCTCAACAAAAAGAGGTACCAAAGCTACAGCTGTTTACTGTGTTTCAACAGTTTTCAGTCAGCATGACAGTTTTCAGTCAGCATGATAGAGAATCTTGACACATTCTGTCTTTCAAACTCATGGCTGCCTTATTTCCTGTCACAGTCATACTATACTTATAAAACGATATAACTCAATACCACGGTAGAAAAATACACTGGTAACCAATAGAGTATTAGTACTCTCAACAAAAATAGGTACGAAAGCTACAGCTATTCACTGTTTTTCAACAGTTTTCATTCAGCATGATAGAGAATCTTGACACATTCTGGCTCTCAAATTCATGGCTGCCTTATTTCCTGTTGCAGTTAAACTATATTTAAAAAACAATATAACACAATAACATTGTTGAAAAATACCCTGGTAACTAATAGAGTATTAGTACTCTCAATATAACTAGGTCCCAAAGCTACCACTGTTATTTCAACAGTTTTCAGTCAGCATGATAGAGAATCTTTACACATTCTGACTCTCAAACTCATGGCTGCCTTATTTCCTGTCGCAGTCATACTATACTTAAGAAACGATATAACTCAATACCACGGTAGAAAAATACACTGGTAACTAATACAGTATTAGTACTCTCAATTTAACCAGGTACCAAAGCTACCACTGTTCACTGTGTTTGAACAGTTTTCAGTCAGCATGATAGAGAATCTTGATACATTCTGACTCTCAAATCCATGGCTGCCTTATTTCCTGTCACAGTCATACTATACTTATAAAACGATATAACTCAATACCACGGTAGAAAATACCCTGGTAACGCATAAAGTATTAGTACTATCAACAAAAATAGGTACGGTACCAACGCTACAGCTGTTTACTGTGTTTCAACAGTTTTCAGTCTGCATGATAGAGAATCTTGACATACTGTGTCTTTGAAACTCTTGGCTGCCTTATTTCCTGTCGCAGTCATACTATACTTATAAAACGATATAACACAATACCTTTGTTGAAAAATACTCTGGTAATGAATAGAGTATTAGTACTCTCAACAAAAAGAGGTACCAAAGCTACAGCTGTTTACTGTGTTTCAACAGTTTTCAGTCAGCATGACAGTTTTCAGTCAGCATGATAGAGAATCTTGACACATTCTGTCTTTCAAACTCATGGCTGCCTTATTTCCTGTCACAGTCATACTATACTTATAAAACGATATAACTCAATACCACGGTAGAAAAATACACTGGTAACCAATAGAGTATTAGTACTCTCAACAAAAATAGGTACGAAAGCTACAGCTATTCACTGTTTTTCAACAGTTTTCATTCAGCATGATAGAGAATCTTGACACATTCTGGCTCTCAAATTCATGGCTGCCTTATTTCCTGTTGCAGTTAAACTATATTTAAAAAACAATATAACACAATAACATTGTTGAAAAATACCCTGGTAACTAATAGAGTATTAGTACTCTCAATATAACTAGGTCCCAAAGCTACCACTGTTATTTCAACAGTTTTCAGTCAGCATGATAGAGAATCTTGACACATTCTAATTCTAAAATCCATGGCTGCCTTATTTGCTTAGTATTAGGACTCTCACCAAAAATAGGTGCCAAAGCTACAGCTGTTTACTGTGTTTCAACAGTTTTCAGTCAGCATGATAGAGAATCTTGACACATTATGTCTTAGAAAATCATGACTGCCTTATTTCCTCTCGCAGTCATACTATTCTTATAAAACGATATAACTCAATACAACGGTAGAAAAATACACTGGTAACCAATAGAGTATTAGAACTCTCTACATTACTAGGTACCAAAGCTACACCGATTCACTGTGTTTCAACAGTTTTCAGTCAGCATGATAGAGAATCTTAATACATTCTGACTCTCAAATTCATGGCTGCCTTATTTCCTGTTGCAGTTATACTATACTTATAAAACGATATAACACAATACCTTTGTTGAAAAATACCCTGGTAACGAATAGAGTATTCGTACTCTCAACAAAAATAGGTACTAAAGCTACAGCTGTTTACTGTGTTTCAACAGTTTTCAGTCAGCATGATAGAGAATCTTGACACATTCTGTCTTTCAAAATCATGACTGCCTTATTTCCTCTCGCAGTCATACTATTCTTATAAAACGATATAACTCAATGCCACGGTAGAAAAATACACTGGTAACCAATTGAGTATTAGTACTCTCAACAAAAATAGTTACCAATCCTACCGCTATTCACTGTTGTTTCAACAGTTTTCAGTCAGCATGATAGAGAATCGTGATATATTCTGACTCTCAAATTCATGGCTGCCTTATTTCCTGATGCAGTCATACTACACTTATTTATTTATTATTTATTGGTGTTTAAGGTCACATACTTATGCACAATGCCTAATCGTGACCGTGACAGTTTTACGGGTGGAGGAAGCCGGAGTACCCGGAGAGAACCACCGAGCAACGACGAGCAGCTGTCAGCTCTCCAACATCATAACTCTGAACTCTGCACCGCAGCACAGGCAGGGCTAGATTGGTTGAAGACGTGTGCACCATCGACGTGCAGTACGCCTCAGTACACAGCGTCGTCGTGCCCCCATGTAGGCAATCGGGGTGAAGTGTCTTGCCCAAGGACACAACGCGGTTGCCGCAGGTGGGATTCGAACCGAGGACCTCTCGGCTTGCAGCCTGCACCTCTACCAACTGAGCCACCGCGCCCCCATGCTACACTTATAAAACGATATAACACAATAGCATTGGAGAAAGATACCCTGGTAACGAATAGAGTATTAGTACTCTGAACAAAAATAGGTAACAAAGCTACAGCTCTTTACTGTGTTTCAACTGTTTTCAGTCAGCATGATAGAGAATCTTGATACATTCTGACTCTCAAATTCATGGCTGCCTTATTTTCTGCCGCAGTCATACTATATTTATGAAACGATATAACTCAATACCATTGTTGAAAAATACCCTGGTAACTAATAGAGTATTAGTATTCTCAACATAACTAGGTACCAAAGCTACCAGTGTTCACTGTGTTTCAACAGTTTTCAGTCAGCATGACAGGGAATCTTGACACATTCTGATTCTAAAATTCATGGCTGCCTTATTTCCTGTCGCAGTCATAGTATACTTACGAAACGATATAACTCAATACCATTGTTGAAAAATACCCTGGTAATGAATAGAGTATTTGTACTCTCGGCGGAAATAGGTACCAAAGCTACAGCTGTTTACTGTGTTTGAACAGTTTTCAGTCAGCATGATAGAGAATCTTGGTACATTCTGACTCTCAAATTCATGGCAGCTTTATTTCCTGTTGCAGTCATACTATACTTATAAAACGATATAACACAATACCATTGTTGAAAAATACCTTCTTAACGAATAGAGTATTAGTACTCTCAACAGAAATAGGTACCAAAGCTTCAGCTGTTTACTGTGTTTCAACAGTTTTCAGTCAGCATGGTAGAGAATCTTGACACATTCTGACTCTCAAATTCATGGCTGCCTTATTTGCTGTCGCAGTCCTACTATACTTATAAAACAATATAACAGGATACCATTGTTGAAAAATACCATGGTAATGAGTAGAGTATTAGCACTCTCAACAAAAATGGGTACCGAAGGTACAGCTGTTTACTGTGTTTCAACAGTTTTCAGTCAGCATGATAGAGAACCTTCACAAATTCTGATTCTAAAATTCATGGCTGCCTTATTTCCTGTTGCAGTCAAACTATACTTATAAAACGATATAACTCAATACTGCGTTCGAAAATACCCTGGTAACGAATAACGTATCAGTACCCTCAACAAAAATAGGTACCAAAGCTTCGGCTGTTTACTGTGTTTCAACAGTTTTCAGTCAGAATAATAGAGAATCTTGACACATTCTGTCTTTCAAACTCATGGCTGCCTTATTTCCTGTCACAGTCATACTATACTTATAAAACGATATAACTGAATACCACAGTAGAAAATACCCTGGTAACGAATAAAGTATCAGTACCCTCAACAAAAATAGGTACCAAACCTACAGCTGTTTACTGTGTTGCAACAGTTTTCAGTCAGCATGATAGAGAATTTTGACACATTCTGTCTTTCAAAGTCATGGCCGCCTTATTTCCTCTCGCAGTTATACTATACTTGTAAAACGATATAACTCTATACCATGGTAGAAAAATACACTGGTAACCAATATAGTATTAGTACTGTCAACAAAAATAGGTACCAAACCTACAGCTATTCACTGTGTTTCAACAGTTTTCAGTCAGCATGATAGAGAATCTTGATACATTCTGACTCTCAAATTCATGGCTGCCTTATTTTCTCACGCAGGCATACTACACTTATAAAACAATATAACACAATAGCATTGGCAAAACATACCCTGGTAACGAATAGAGTATTAGTACTCTGAACAAAAATAGGTACCAAAGCTGCAGCTGTTTATTGTGTTTCAACAGTCTTCAGTCAGCATGATAGAGAATCTTGACACATTCTGACTCTCAGATTTATGGCAGCCTTATTTCCTGTCGCTGTCATACTATACTTATAAAACAGTATATCCCAATACCACTGTAGAAAATACCCTGGTAACGAATAAAGTATTAGGACTCTCAAAAAAAATAGGTACCAAAGCTACAGCTGTTTACTGTGTTTCAACAATTTCAGTCAGCGTGGTAGAGAATCTTGAAACATTCTGAATCTCAAATTCATGGCTGCCTTATTTCCTGTCGCAGTCATACTGTACTTATAAAACAATATATCACAATAACATTGTTGAAAAATGCCCTGGTAACTAATAGAGTATTGGTCCTCTCAATATAACTAGGTACCAAAGCTACCACTGTTCACTGTATTTCAACAGTTTTCAGTCAGCATAATAGAGAATCTTGACACATTCTGCTTCTAAAATTCATTGCCGACTTATTTCCTGTCGCAGTCGTACTATACTTATGAAACGATTTAACTCAATACCAATGTTGAAAAATACCCTGATAATGAATAGAGTATTAGTACTCTCAACAAAAATAGGTACCAAAGCTACAGCTGTGTACTGTGTTCAAACAGTTTTCATTGAGCATGATAGAGAATCTTGATATATTCTGACTCTCAAATTCATGGCCGCCTTATTTCCTGTCGCAGTCATACTATACTTACGAAACGATATAACACAATACCATTGTTGAAAAATACCCTCGTGACGAATAGAGTATTAGTCCTCTCAACATAACTAGGTACCAAAGCTACAGCTGTTCACTGTGTTTCAACAGTTTTCAGTCAGCATGATAGAGAATCTTGACACATTCTGACTCTCAAATTCATGGCCGCCTTATTTCCTGTCGCAGTCATACTATAGTTATAAAACGATATAACTCAACACCACAGTAGAAAATACCCTGGTAACGAATAAAGTATTAGTACTCTCAACAAAAATAGGTATCAAAGCTACAGCTGTTTACTGTGTTTCAACAGTTTTCAGTCAGCATGATAGAGAATCTTGATACATTCTGAGTGTCAAATTCATGGCTGCCTTATTTCCTGACACAGTCATACTACACTTATAAAACGATATAACAAAATACCATTGGCGAAACATACCCTGGTAAGGAATAGAGTATTAGCACTCTGAACAAAAATAGGTACCAAAGCTAGTTGTTTACTGTGTTTCAACAGTTTTCAGTCAGCATGAGAGAGAATCTTTACACATTCTGACTCGCAAACTCATGGCCGCCTTATTTCCTGTCGCAGTCATTCTATACTTATAAAACAATATAACTCAATACCACGGTAGAAAATACCCTGGTAACAAATAAAGTATTAGTACTCTCAACAAAAATAGGTACCAAAGCTGCAGCTGTTTGCTGTCTTTCAACAGTTTTCAGTCAGCATGATAGAGAATCTTCGCACATTCTGTCTTTCAAACTCATGGCTGCCTTATTTTCTGTCGCTGTCATACTATACTTATAAAACTTAGATACTTATACTTATGAAACGATATAACTCAATACCACAGTAGAAAAATACACAGGTAACTAATAGAGTATTAGTACTCTCAACGTAACTAGGTACCAAAGCTAACACTATTCACTGTGTTTCAAAAGTGTTCAGTCAGCATGATAGCGAATCTTAACACATTCTGATTCTAAAATCCATGGCTGCCTTATTTCCTGTCACAGTCATACTATACATATAAAATGATATAACTGAATACCACAGTAGAAAATACAGTAGAATCTTGACACATTCTGATTCTAAAATTCATGGCTGTCTTATTTCCTGTCGCAGTCATACTATAGTTATAAGACGTTATAACTCAGTACCACGGTAGAAAATACCCTGGTAACGAATAAAGTATTAGTACTCTCAACAAAGACGTTTACCAAATCTACAGCAGTTTGTTGTGCTTCAACAGCTTTCAGTCAGCATGGTAGAGAATCTTCACACATTCTGACTCTCAATCTCATGGCTGCCATTTTTCCTGTCACAGTCATACTATACTTATAAAACGATATAACTCAATAGAATGGTAGAAAATACCCTGGTAACGAATAAAGTATTAGTACTCTCAAGAAAAATAGGTACCAAAACTACAGTTGTTTACTGTGTTTCAACAGTTTTCAGTCCGCATGATACAGAATCTTGACACATTCTGCCTTTCAAACTCATGGCTGCCTTAATTCCTGTCGCACTACTACTAGACTTATAAAACGATATAACACAATACCATTGTTGAAAAATACCCTTGTAATGAATAGAGTATTAGTAGTCTCACCAAAAATAGGTACCAAATCTACAGCTCTTTACTGTGTTTCAACAGTTTTCAGTAAACATGAAAGAGAATCTTGATACATTCTGACTCTCAAACACATGGCTGCCTTATTTCCTGTCACAGTCATACTATACTTATGAAACGATATAACTCAATACCACGGTATAAAAATACACTGGTAACTAATAGAGTATTAGTACTCTCAGTATAACTAGGTACCAAAGCTACCACTGTTATTTCAACAGTTTTCAGTCAGCATGATAGAGAATCTTGACACATTCTGATTCGAAAATCCATGGCTGCCTTATTTGCTGTCACAGTCATACTATACTTATAAAATGATATAACTCAATGTCACGGTTGAAAAGACCATGGTAACGAATAAAGTATTAGGACTCTCACCAAAAATAGGTACCAAAGCTACATCTGTTTACTGTGTTTCAACAGTTTTCAGTCAGCATGATAGAGAATGTTGACACATTCTGTCTTTCAAACTCATGGCTGCCTTTTATCCTTTCGCAGTCATACTGTGCTTATAAAACGATATAACTCAATACCACGGTAGAAAAATACACTGGTAACCAATTGTGTATTAGTACTCTCAACAAAAATAGTTACCAATCCTACCGCTATTCACTGTCTTTCAACAGTTTTCAGTCAGCATGATAGAGAATCTTGATATATTCTGACTCTCAAATTCATGGCTGCCTTATTTCCTGATGCAGTCATACTATACTTATAAAATGATATAACTCAATACCACAGTAGAAAATACCTTGGTAAGGGACAAAGTATTTGTACTCAGAACAAAAATAGGTACCAAAGCTACAGCTGTTTACTGTGTTTCAACAGTTTTCAATTCGCATGATAGAGAATCTTGACACATTCTGCCTTTCAAACTCATGGCTGCCTTATTTCCTGTCGCAGTCATACTATACTTATGAAACGATATAACTCAATACCACGTTAGACAAATACACTGGTAACCAATAGAGTATTAGTACTCTCAACAAAAATAGGTACCAAAGCTACAGCTGTTTACTGTGTTTGAACAGTTTTTTGTCAGCATAGTAGAGAATCTTGACACATCCTAACTCTCAAATTCATGGCCGCCTTATTTCCTGTCGCAGTCATACTATACTTATAAAACGATATAACACAATACCATTGTTGAAAAATACCCTTGTATTGAATAGAGTATTAGTACTCTCACCAAAAATAGGTACCAAATCTACAACAGTTTACTGTGTTTCAACAGTTTTCAGTCAGCATGGAAGACAATCTTGATACATTCTGACTCTCAAACACATGGCAGCCTTATTTCCTGTCACAGTCATACTATACTTATGAAATGATATAACTCAATACCACGGTATAAAAATACACTGGTAACTAATAGAGTATTGGTACTCTCAATATAACTAGGTACCAAGGCTACCACTGTTATTTCAACAGTTTTCAGTCAGCATGATAGAGAATCTTGACACATTCTGATTCTAAAATCCATGGCTGCCTTATTTGCTTAGTATTAGGACTCTCACCAAAAATAGGTACCAAAGCTACAGCTGTTTACTGTGTTTCAACACTTTTCAGTCAGCATGATAGAGAATCTTGACACATTCTGTCTTTCAAACTCATGACTGCCTTATTTCCTCTCACAGTCATACTATTCTTATAAAGCGATATAACTCAATACCACGGTAGAAAAATACACCGGTAACCAATAGAGTATTAGTATTCTTAACAAAAATAGTTACCAATCCTACAGCTATTCGCTGTGTTTCAACAGTTTTCAGTCAGCATGATAGAGAATCTTGATACATTCTGACTCTCATTTTCATGGCTGCCTTATTTCCTGACACAGTCTTACTGCACTTATAAAACGATATAACACAATAGCATTGGCGAAAGATACCCTGGTAACGAATAGAGTATTAATACTCTGAACAAAAATAAGTATCAAAGCTACAGCTGTTTACTGTGTTTCAACAGTTTTCAGTCAGCATGATAGAGAATCTTGATACATTCTGACTCTCAAATTCATGGCTGCCTTATTTTCTGTGGCAGTCATACTACACTTACGAAACGATGTAACTCAATACCATTATTGAAAAATACCCTGGTAACTAATAGAGTATTAGTATTCTCAACATAACTAGGTACCAAAGCTACGTCTGTTCACTGTGTTTCAACAGTTTTCAGTCAGCATGATAGGGAATCTTGACACATTCTGATTCTAAAATTCATGGCTGCCTTATTTTCTGTCGCAGTCATACTACACTTACGAAACGATGTAACTCAATACCATTGTTGAAAAATACCCTGGTAATGAATAGAGTATTAGTACTCTCCACAGAAATAGGTACCAAAGCTACAGCAGTTTACTGTGTTTCGACAGTTTTCAGTCAGCATAGTAGAGAATCTTGACACATCCTAACTCTCAAATTTATGGCTGCCTTATTTCCTGTCGCAGTTATACTATACTTATAAAACGATATAAAACAAATACCATTGTTGAAAAATACCCTGGTAATGAATAGAGTATCAGTACTCTGAACAAAAATGGGTACCACAGCTACAGCTGTTTACTGTGTTTCAACAGTTTTCAGTCAGCATGATAGAGAATCTTGACAAATTCTGATTCTAAAATTCATGGCTGCCTTATTTCCTATCGCAGTCATACAATTCTTATGAAATGATATAACTCATTACCACAGTAGAGAAAGACACTGGTAACCAATAGAGTATTAGTCCTCTCAACATAACTAGGTACCAAAGCTAGAGCTGTTTACTGTGTTTCAACAGTTTTCAGTCAGCATGATAGAGAATCTTGACACATTGTGTCTTTCAAACTGATGGCTGCCTTATTTCTTATCGCAGTCATACAATACTCATAAAATGATATAACTCAATACCATTGTGAAAAATACCCTGGTAATGAATAGAGTATTAGTACTCTCAACAAAAATAGGTACCAAAGCTACAGCTGTTTACTGTCTTTCAACAGTTTTCACTCAGCATGATAGAGAGTCTTGATACATTCTGACTCTCAGATTCATGCCTGCTTTATTTCCTGTTGCAGTCATACTATACTTATAAAACGATATAACCCAATACCACGGTAGAAAAAGACACTGGTAACCAATAGTATATTAGTACTCTCAACATAACTAGGCACCAAAGCTAAAGCTGTTTACTGTATTTCAACAGTTTTCAGTCAGCATGATAGAGAATCTTGGCACATTGTGTCTTTCAAACTCATGGCTGCCTTATTTCCTGTCGCAGTCATACTATACTTATAGAACGATATAACACAATACCATTGTTGAAAAATACCCTGGTAATGAATAGAGTATTCGTACTCTCAACAAAAAGAGGTACCAAAGCTACAGCTGTTTACTGTGTTTCAACAGTTTTCAGTCAGCATGACAGTTTTCTGTCAGAATGATAGAAAATCTTGACACATTCTGTCTTTCAAACTCATGGCTGCCTGATTTCCTATCACAGTCATACTATACTTATAAAACGATATAACTCAATACCACGGTAGAAAAATACACTGGTAACCAATAGAGTATTAATACTCTCAACAAAAATAGGTACGAAAGCTACAGCTATTCACTGTGTTTCAACAGTTTTCAGTCAGCATGATAGAGAATCTTGACACATTCTGACTCTCAAATTCATGGCTGCCTTGTTTTCTATCGCAGTCATACTATACTTATGAAACGATATAACTCAATACCATTGTTGTAAAATACCCTGGTAACTAATAGAGTATTAGTACTCTGAACATAACTAGGTACCAAAGCTACCACTGTTCACTGTTGTTTCAACAGTTTTCAGTCACCATGATAGAGAATCTTGATACATTCTGACTCTCAAATTCATGGCTGCCTTATTTCCTGTTGCAGTTATACTATACTTAAAAAACAATATAACACAATACCATTGTTGAAAAATACCCTGGTAACGAATAGAGTATTTGTACTCTCAACAAAAATAGGTACTAAAGCTACAGCTGTTTACTGTGTTTCAACAGTTTTCAGTAAACATGAAAGAGAATCTTGATAATTCTAACTCTCAAACTCATGGCTGCCTTATTTCCTGTCACAGTCATACTATAGTTATGAAACGATATAACTCAATACCACGGTATAAAAATACACTGGTAACTAATAGAGTATTAGTACTCTCAGTATAACTAGGTACCAAAGCTACCACTGTTATTTCAACAGTTTTCGGTCAGCATGATAGAGAATCTTCACACATTCTGATTCGAAAATCCATGGCTGCCTTATTTGCTGTCACAGTCATACTATACTTATAAAACTATATAACCCAATGCCACGGTAGAAAAGACCCTGGTAACGAATAAAGTATTACGACTCTCACCAAAAATAGGTACCAAAGCTACATCTGTTTACTGTGTTTCAACAGTTTTCAGTCAGCATGATAGAGAATCTTGACACATTCTGTCTTTCAAACTCATGGCTGCCTTTTATCCTTTCGCAGTCATACTGTGCTTATAAAACGATATAACTCAATACCACGGTAGAAAAATACACTGGTAACCAATTGAGTATTAGTACTCTCAACAAAAATAGTTACCAATACTACCGCTATTCAATGTCTTTCAACAGTTTTCAGTCAGCATGATAGAGATTCTTGATATATTCTGTCTCTCAAATTCATGGCTGCCTGATTTCCTGACGCAGTCATAGTATACTTATAAAACGATATAACTCAATACCACGGTAGAAAATACCCTGGTAAGGAACAAAGTATTTGTACTCACAACAAAAATAGGTACCAAAGCTATAGCTGTTTATTGTGTTTCAACAGTTTTCAATCTGCATGATAGAGAATCTTGACACATTCTGCCTTTCAAACTCATGGCAGCCTTATTTCCTGTCGCAGTCTTACTATACTTATAAAACTGTATAACTCAATACCACGGTAGACAAATACACTTGTAACCAATAGAGTATTAGTACTCTCAGCATAACTAGGTTCCAAAGCTACAGCTGTTCACTGTGTTTCAACAGTTCTCAGTCAACATGATGGAGAATCTTGACACATTCTGACTCTCAAATTCATGGCTGCCTTATTTCCTGTCGCAGTCATACTATAGTTATAAAACAATATAACTCAATACCACGGTAGAAAATACCCTGGTAACGAATAAAGTATTAGTACTCTCAACAAAAATAGGTACCAAAGCTACAGCTGTTTACTGTGTTTCAACAGTTTTCAGTCAGCATAGTAGAGAATCTTGATACATTCTGACTCTCAAACTCATGGCAGCCTTATTTCCTGTCGCAGTCATACTATACGTATGAAACGATATAACTCAATACCACGGTATAAAAATACACTGGTAACTAATAGTGTGTTAGTACTCTCAATATAACTAAGTACCAAAGCTACCACTGTTATTTCAACAGTTTGCAGTCAGCATGATAGAGAATCTTGACACATTCTGATTCTAAAATCCATGGCTGCCTTATTTCCTGTCACAGTCCTACTATACTTATAAAACAATATAACAGGATAGCATTGTTGAAGAATACCCTGGTAACGAGTAGAGTATTAGTACTCTGAACAAAAATGGGTACTGAAGCTACAGCTGTTTACTGTGTTTCAACAGTTTTCAGTCAGCATGATAGAGAACCTTGACAAATTCTGATTCTAAAATTCATGGCTGCCTTATTTCCTGTCGCAGTCATACGATACTTATAAAACGATATAAATCAATACCACGGTAGAAAATACCCTGGTAACGAATAAAGTATTAGGACTGTCACCAAAAATAGGTACCAAAGCTGCAGCTGTTTACTGTGTTTCAACAGTTTTCAGTCAGCATGATAGAGAATCTTGACACATTCTGTCTTTCAAACTCATGGCTGCCTTATATCCTTTCGCAGTCATACTGTGCTTATAAAACGATATAACGCAATACCACGGTAGAAAAATACACTGGTTACCAATCCTACAGCTATTCACTGCGTTTCAACAGTTTTCAGTCAGCTTGATAGAGAATCTTGATGCATTCTGACTCTCAAATTCATGGCCGCCTTACTTCCTGACACAGTCATACTACACTTATAAAACGATATAACGCAATAGCATTGTTGAAAAATACCCTGGTAACGAATAGAGTATTAGTACTCTCGACAGAAATAGGTACCAAAGCTACAGCTGTTTACTGTGTTTGAACAGTTTTCAGTCATCACGATAGAGAATCTTGATACATTCTGACTCTCAAATTCATGGCTGCTTTATTTCCTGTCGCAGTCATACTATACTTATAAAATGATATAACACAATACCATTGTTGAAAAATACCTTCTTAACGAATAAAGTGTTAGTACTCTCCACAAAAATAGGTAACAAAGCTTCAGCTGTTTATTGTGTTTGAACAGTTTTCAGTCAGCATGGTAGAGAATCTTGACACATTCTGACTCTCTAATTCATGGCTGCCTTATTTCCTGTCGCAGTCATATTATACTTTTAAAACTGTATAACTCAATACCACGGTAGACAAATACACTGGTGACCAATAGAGTATTAGTACTCTCAACATAACTAGGTTCCAAAGCTACCACTGTTCACTGTGTTTGAACAGTTTTCAGTCAGCATGATAGAGAATCTTGATACATTCTGACGCTCAAATCCATGGCTGCCTTATTTCCTGTCGCAGTCATACTATACTTATGAAACGATATAACTCAATACCACGGTATAAAAATACACTGGTAACTAATAGAGTATTAGTACTCTCAATATAACTAGGTACCAAAGCTACCACTGTTATTTCAACAGTTTTCATTCAGCATGATAGAGAATCTTGACACATTCTGATTCTAAAATCCATGGCTGCCTTATTTGCTTAGTATTAGGACTCTCACCAAAAATAGGTACCAAAACTACAGCTGTTTACTGTGTTTCAACAGTTTTCAGTCAGCATGATAGAGAATCTTTACACATTCTGACTCTCAAACTCTTGGCTGCCTTATTTCCTGTCGCAGTCATACTATACTTATGAAACGATATAACTCAATACCACGGTAGAAAAATACACTGGTAACTAATACAGTATGAGTACTCAATTTAACCATGTACCAAAGCTACCACTGTTCACTGTGTTTGAACAGTTTTCAGTCAGCATGATAGAGAATCTTGATACATTCTGACTCTCAAATCCATGGCTGCCTTATTTCCTGTCGCAGTCATACTATACTTATAAAACGATATAACTCAATACCACGGTAGAAAATACCCTGGTAACGTATAAAGTATTAGTACTCTCAACAAAAATAGGTACGGTACCAACGCTACAGCTGTTTACTGTGTTTCAACAGTTTTCAGTCTGCATTATAGAGAATCTTGACACATTCTGACTCTCTGATTCATGGCTGCCTTATTTCCTGTTGCCATCATATTATACTTATAAAACTGTATAACTCAATACCACGGTAGACAAATACACTGGTGTCCAATAGAGTATTAGTACTCTCAACATAACTAGGTTCCAAAGCTACAGCTGTTCACTGTGTTTCAACAATTCTCAGTCAACATGATAGAGAATCTTGACACATTCTGATTCTAAAATCCATGGCTGCCTTATTTCCTATCGCAGTCATACTATAGTTATAAAACGATACAACTCAATACCATTGTTGAAAAATACCCGGGTAACGAATAAAGTATTAGTACTCTCAACAAAAATAGGTACCAAAGCTACAGCTGTTTACTGTGTTTCAACAGTTTTCAGTCAGCATGATAGAGAATCTTGACACATTGTGTCTTTCAAACTCATAGCTGCCTTATTTCCTGTCGCAGTCATACAATACTTATAAAATGATATAACTCAATGCCATTGTTGAAAAATACCCTGGTAATGAATAGAGAATTAGTACTCTCAACAAAAGTAGGTACCAAAGCTACAGCTGTTTACTATCTTTCAACAGTTTTCACTCCGCATGATAGAGAATCTTGATACATTCTGACTCTCAGATTCATGCCTGCTTTATTTGCTGTTGCAGTCATACTATACTTATAAAACGATATAACACAATACCACGGTAGAAAAAGACACTGGTAACCAACAGAATGTTAGTACTCTCAACATAACTAGGCGCTAAAGCTGTTTACTGTGTTTCAACAGTTTTCAGTCAGCATCATAGAGAATCTTGGCACATTGTGTCTTTCCATCTCATGGCTGCCTTATTTCCTGTCACAGTCATACTATACTTATAAAACGATATAACACAATACCATTGTTGAAAAATACCCTGGTAATGAATAGAGTATTAGTACTCTCAACAAAAAGAGGTACCAAAGCTACAGCTGTTTACTGTGTTTCAACAGTTTTCAGTCAGCATGATAGAGAATCTTGACACGTTCTGTCTTTCAAACTCATGGCTGCCTTATTTCCTGTCGCAGACATACTATACTTATAAAACGATATAACTCAATACCACAGCAGAAAAATACACTGGTAAGCAATAGAGTATTAATACGCTCAACAAAAATAGATACGAAAGCTACCGCTATTCACTGTGTTTCAACAGTTTTCAGTCAGCATGATAGAGAATCTTGACACATTCTGACTCTCAAACTCATGGCTGCCTTATTTCCTGTCGCAGTCATACTATACTTATGAAACTATATAACTCAATACCACGGTAGAAAAATACACTGGTAACTAATACAGTATGAGTACTCAATTTAACCAGGTACCAAAGCTACCACTGTTCACTGTGTTTGAACAGTTTTCAGTCAGCATGATAGAGAATCTTGATACATTCTGACTCTCAGACTCATGGCTGCCTGATTTCCTGACGCAGTCATACTATACTTATAAAACGATATAACTCAATACCACGGTAGAAAATACCCTGGTAAGGAACAAAGTATTTGTACTCACAACAAAAATAGGTACCAAAGCTATAGCTGTTTATTGTGTTTCAACAGTTTTCAATCTGCATGATAGAGAATCTTGACACATTCTGCCTTTCAAACTCATGGCAGCCTTATTTCCTGTCGCAGTCATACTATACTTATAAAACTGTATAACTCAATACCACAGTAGACAAATACACTTGTAACCAATAGAGTATTAGTACTCTCAGCATAACTAGGTTCCAAAGCTACAGCTGTTCACTGTGTTTCAACAGTTCTCAGTCAACATGATGGAGAATCTTGACACATTCTGACTCTCAAATTCATGGCTGCCTTATTTCCTGTCGCAGTCATACTATAGTTATAAAACAATATAACTCAATACCACGGTAGAAAATACCCTGGTAACGAATAAAGTATTAGTACTCTCAACAAAAATAGGTACCAAAGCTACAGCTGTTTACTGTGTTTCAACAGTTTTCAGTCAGCATAGTAGAGAATCTTGACACATCCTAACTCTCAAATTCATGGCTGCCTTATTTCCTGTCGCAGTCATACTATACTTATAAAACGATATAACACAATACCATTGTTGAAAAATACCCTTGTAATGAATAGAGTATTAGTACTCTAACCAAAAATAGGTACCAAATCTACAACTGTTTACTGTGTTTCAACAGTTTTCAGTCAGCATGGAAGAGAATCTTGATACATTCTGACTCTCAAACTCATGGCTGCCTTATTTCCTGTCGCAGTCATACTATACGTATGAAACGATATAACTCAATACCACGGTATAAAAATACACTGGTAACTAATAGTGTGTTAGTACTCTCAATATAACTAAGTACCAAAGCTACCACTGTTATTTCAACAGTTTGCAGTCAGCATGATAGAGAATCTTGACACATTCTGATTCTAAAATCCATGGCTGCCTTACTTGCTTAGTATTAATACTCTCGCCAAAAATAGGTACCAAAGCTACAGCTGTTTACTGTGTTTCAACAGTTTTCAATCAGCATGATAGAGAATCTTGACACATTCTGTCTTTCAAACTCATGACTGTCTTATTTCCTCTCACAGTCATACTATTCTTATAAAGCGATATAACTCAATACCACGGTAGAAAAATACACTGGTAACCAATAGAGTATTAGTACTCTCAACAAAAATATTTACCAATCCTACAGCTATTCACTGTGTTTCAACAGTTTTCAGTCAGCATGATAGAGAATCTTGATACATTCTGACTCTCAAATTCATGGCTGCCTTATTTCCTGACAGTCATACTACACTTATAAAACGATATAACACAATAGCATTGGTGAAAGATACCCTGGTAACGAATAGTGTATTAGTACCCTGAACAAAAATAAGTATCAAAGCTACAGCTGTTTACTGTGTTTCAACAGTTTTCAATCCGCATGATAGAGAATCTTGACACATTCTGCCTTTCAAACTCATGGCTGCCTTATTTCCTGTCGCAGTCATACTATACTTATAAAACTGTATAACTCAATACCACGGTAGACAAATACACTGGTAACCAATAGAGTATTAGTACTCTCAACATAACTAGGTTCCAAAGCTACAGCTGTTCACTGTGTTTCAACAGTTCTCAGTCAACATGATGGAGAATCTTGACACATTCTGACTCTCAAATTCATGGCCGCCTTATTTCCTGTCGCAGTCATACTATAGTTATAAAACAATATAACTCGATACCACGGTAGAAAATACCATGGTAACGAATAAAGTATTAGTACTCTCAACAAAAATAGGTACCAAAGCTACAGCTGTTTACTGTGGTACAACAGTTTTCAGTCAGCATGGTAGAGAATCTTGACACATCCTAACTCTCAAATTCATGGCTGCCTTATTTCCTGTCGCAGTCATACTATACTTATGAAACGAAATAATTCAATACCACGGTATAAAAATACACTGGTAACTAATAGAGTATTAGTACTCTCAATATAACTAGGTACCAAAGCTACCACTGTTATTTCAACAGTTTTCAGTCAGCATGATAGAGAATCTTGACACATTCTGATTCTAAAATCCATGGCTGCCTTATTTGCTTAGTTTTAGGACTCTCACCAAAAATAGGTACCAAAGCTACAGCTGTTTACTGTGTTTCAACAGTTTTCAGTCAGCATGATAGAGAATCTTGACACATTCTGTCTTTCAAACTCATGACTGCCTTATTTCCTCTCACAGTCATACTATTCTTATAAGAGGATATAACTCAATACCACGGTAGAAAAATACACTGGTAACCAATAGAGTATTAGTAGTCTCAACAAAAATAGTTACCAATCCTACAGCTATTCACTGTGTTTCAACAGTTTTCAGTCAGCATGATAGAGAATCTTGATACATTCTGAATCTCAAATTCATGGCTGCCTTATTTCCTGACACAGTCATACTACACTTATAAAACGATATAACACAATAGTATTGGCGAAAGATACCCTGGTAACGAATAGAGTATTAGTGCTCTCAATAAAAATAGGTAGCAAAGCTACAGCTGTTTAATGTGTTTCAACAGTTTTCAGTCAGGATGTTAGAGAATCTTGATACATTCTGGCTCTCAAATTCATGGCTGCCTTATTTCCTGTCGCAGTCATATTATGCTTATAAAACTGTATAACTCAATACCACGGTAGACAAATACACTGGTAACCAATGGAGTATTAGTACTCTCAATATAACTAGGTACCAAAGCTACCACTGTTATTTCAACAGTTTTCAGTCAGCATGATAGAGAATCTTGACACATTCTGATTCTAAAATCCATGGCTGCCTTACTTGCTTAGTATTAATACTCTCGCCAAAAATAGGTACCAAAGCTACAGCTGTTTACTGTGTTTCAACAGTTTTCAATCAGCATGATAGAGAATCTTGACACATTCTGTCTTTCAAACTCATGACTGTCTTATTTCCTCTCACAGTCATACTATTCTTATAAAGCGATATAACTCAATACCACGGTAGAAAAATACACTGGTAACCAATAGATTATTAGTACTCTCAACAAAAATATTTACCAATCCTACAGCTATTCACTGTGTTTCAACAGTTTTCAGTCAGCATGATAGAGAATCTTGATACATTCTGACTCTCAAATTCATGGCTGCCTTATTTCCTGACAGTCATACTACACTTATAAAACGATATAACACAATAGCATTGGTGAAAGATACCCTGGTAACGAATAGTGTATTAGTACCCTGAACAAAAATAAGTATCAAAGCTACAGCTGTTCACTGTGTTTCAACAGTTTTCAATCCGCATGATAGAGAATCTTGACACATTCTGCCTTTCAAACTCATGGCTGCCTTATTTCCTGTCGCAGTCATACTATACTTATAAAACTGTATAACTCAATACCACGGTAGAGAAATACACTGGTAACCAATAGAGTATTAGTACTCTCAACATAACTAGGTTCCAAAGCTACAGCTGTTCACTGTGTTTCAACAGTTCTCAGTCAACATGATGGAGAATCTTGACACATTCTGACTCTCAAATTCATGGCCGCCTTATTTCCTGTCGCAGTCATACTATAGTTATAAAACAATATAACTCGATACCACGGTAGAAAATACCATGGTAACGAATAAAGTATTAGTACTCTCAACAAAAATAGGTACCAAAGCTACAGCTGTTTACTGTGGTACAACAGTTTTCAGTCAGCATGGTAGAGAATCTTGACACATCCTAACTCTCAAATTCATGGCTGCCTTATTTCCTGTCGCAGTCATACTATACTTATGAAACGAAATAAGTCAATACCACGGTATAAAAATACACTGGTAACTAATAGAGTATTAGTACTCTCAATATAACTAGGTACCAAAGCTACCACTGTTATTTCAACAGTTTTCAGTCAGCATGATAGAGAATCTTGACACATTCTGATTCTAAAATCCATGGCTGCCTTATTTGCTTAGTTTTAGGACTCTCACCAAAAATAGGTACCAAAGCTACAGCTGTTTACTGTGTTTCAACAGTTTTCAGTCAGCATGATAGAGAATCTTGACACATTCTGTCTTTCAAACTCATGACTGCCTTATTTCCTCTCACAGTCATACTATTCTTATAAGAGGATATAACTCAATACCACGGTAGAAAAATACACTGGTAACCAATGGAGTATTAGTAGTCTCAACAAAAATAGTTACCAATCCTACAGCTATTCACTGTGTTTCAACAGTTTTCAGTCAGCATGATAGAGAATCTTGATACATTCTGACTCTCAAATTCATGGCTGCCTTATTTCCTGACACAGTCATACTACACTTATAAAACGATATAACACAATAGTATTGGCGAAAGATACCCTGGTAACGAATAGAGTATTAGTGCTCTCAATAAAAATAGGTAGCAAAGCTACTGCTGTTTAATGTGTTTCAACAGTTTTCAGTCAGGATGTTAGAGAATCTTGATACATTCTGGCTCTCAAATTCATGGCTGCCTTATTTCCTGTCGCAGTCATATTATGCTTATAAAACTGTATAACTCAATACCACGGTAGACAAATACACTGGTAACCAATAGAGTATTTGTACTCTCAATGTAACTAGGTTCCAAAGCTGCAGCTGTTCACTGTGTTTCAACAGTTCTCAATCAACATGATAGAGAATCTTGACACATTCTGACTCTCAAATTCATGGCCGCCTTATTTCCCGTCGCATCATACTATAGTTATAAAACAATATAACGAAATACCACGGTACAAAATACCCTGGTTACGAATAAAGTATTAGTACTCTCAACAAAAATAGGTACCAAAGCTACAGCAGTTTACTGTGTTTCAACAGTTTTCAGTCAGCATGGTAGAGAATCGTGACACATTCTGACTCTCTGATTCATGGCTGCCTTATTTCCTGTTGCCATCATATTATACTTATAAAACTGTATAACTCAATACCACGGTAGACAAATACACTGGTGTCCAATAGAGTATTAGTACTCTCAACATAACTAGGTTCCAAAGCTACAGCTGTTCACTGTGTTTCAACAATTCTCAGTCAACATGATAGAGAATCTTGACACATTCTAATTCTAAAATCCATGGCTGCCTTATTTCCTATCGCAGTCATACTATAGTTATAAAACGATACAACTCAATACCATTGTTGAAAAATACCCGGGTAACGAATAAAGTATTAGTACTCTCAACAAAAATAGGTACCAAAGCTACAGCTGTTTACTGTGTTTCAACAGTTTTCAGTCAGCATGATAGAGAGTCTTGACACATTGTGTCTTTCAAACTCATAGCTGCCTTATTTCCTGTCGCAGTCATACTATACTTATAAAACGATATAACACAATACCACGGTAGAAAAAGACACTGGTAACCAACAGAATATTAGTACTCTCAACATAACTAGGCACCAAAGCTAAAGCTGTTTACTGTGTTTCAACAGTTTTCAGTCAGCATCATAGAGAATCTTGGCACATTGTGTCTTTCCATCTCATGGCTGCCTTATTTCCTGTCACAGTCATACTATACTTATAAAACGATATAACACAATACCATTGTTGAAAAATACCCTGGTAATGAATAGAGTATTAGTACTCTCAACAAAAAGAGGTACCAAAGCTACAGCTGTTTACTGTGTTTCAACAGTTTTCAGTCAGCATGATAGAGAATCTTGACACGTTCTGTCTTTCAAACTCATGGCTGCCTTATTTCCTGTCGCAGACATACTATACTTATAAAACGATATCACTCAATACCACAGCAGAAAAATACACTGGTAAGCAATAGAGTATTAATACGCTCAACAAAAATAGATACGAAAGCTACCGCTATTCACTGTGTTTCAACAGTTTTCAGTCAGCACGATAGAGAATCTTGACACATTCTGACTCTCAAACTCATGGCTGCCTTATTTCCTGTCGCAGTCATACTATACTTATGAAACGATATAACTCAATACCACGGTAGAAAAATACACTGGTAACTAATACAGTATGAGTACTCAATTTAACCAGGTACCAAAGCTACCACTGTTCACTGTATTTGAACAGTTTTCAGTCAGCATGATAGAGAATCTTGATACATTCTGACTCTCAAATCCATGGCTGCCTTATTTCCTGTCGCAGTCATACTATACTTACTTATAAAACGATATAACTCTATACCACGGTAGAAAATACCCTGGTAACGTATAAAGTATTAGTACTCTCAACAAAAATAGGTACGGTACCAACGCTACAGCTGTTTACTGTGTTTCAACAGTTTTCAGTCCGCATTATAGAGAATCTTGACACATTCTGCCTTTCAAACTCATGGCTGCCTTATTTCCTGTCGCAGTCATACTATACTTATAAAACGATATAACTCAATACCATGGTAGAAAAAGACACTGGTAACCAATAGTATATTAGTACTCTCAACATAACTAGGCACCAAAGCTAAAGCTGTTTGCTGTATTTCAACAGTTTTCAGTCAGCATGATAGAGAATCTTGGTACATTGTGTCTTTCAAACTCATGGCTGCCTTATTTTCTGTCGCAGTCATACTATACTTATAAAACGATATAACACAATACCTTTGTTGAAAAATACCCTGGTAATGAATAGAGTATTATTACTCTAAAAAAAAAGAGGTACCAAAGCTACAGCTGTTTACTGTGTTTCAACAGTTTTCAGTCAGCATGACAGTTTTCAGTCAGCATGATAGAGAATCTTGACACATTCTGTCTTTCAAACTCATGGCTGCCTTATTTCCTGTCACAGTCATACTATACTTATAAAACGATATAACTCAATACCACGGTAGAAAAATACACTGGTAACCAATAGAGTATTAGTACTCTCAACAAAAATAGGTACGAAAGCTACAGCTATTCACTGTGTTTCAACAGTTTTCAGTCAGCATGATAGAGAATCTTGACACATTCTGGCTTTCAAATTCATGGCTGCCTTATTTCCTGTTGCAGTTATACTATACTTAAAAAACAATATAACACAATACCATTGTTGAAAAATACTCTGGTAACGAATAGAGTATTAGTACTCTCAACAAAAATAGGTACTAAAGCTACAGCTGTTTACTGTGTTTCAACAGTTTTCAGTAAACATGAAAGAGAATCTTCATGCATTCTGACTCTCAAATTCATGGCTGCCTTATTTCCTGACACAGTCATACTACACTTATAAAACGATATAACACAATAGCATTGGCAAAAGATACCCTGGTAACGAATAGAGTATTAGTACTCTGAACAAAAATAAGTATCAAAGCTACAGCTGTTTACTGTGTTTCAACAGTTTTCAGTCAGCATTATAGAGAATCTTGATACATTCTGACTCTCAAATTCATGGCTGCCTTATTTTCTGTCACAGTCATACTATACTTATGAAACGATATAACTCAGTACCATTGTTGAAAAATACCATAGTAACTAATAGAGTATTAGTATTCTCAACAAAAATAGGTACCAAAGTTACAGCTGTTTACTGTGTTTCAACAGTTTTCAGTCAGCATGATAGAGAATCTTGACACATTCTGTCTTTCAAACTGATGGCTGCCTTATTTCCTTACGCAGTCATACTGTGCTTATAAAACGATATAACTCAATACCATGGTAGAAAAATACACTGGTAACCAATTGAGTATTAGTACTCTCAACAAAAATAGTTACCAATCCTAAAGCTATTCACTGTGTTTCAACAGTTTCAGTCAGCATGATAGAGAATCTTGATATATTCTGACTCTCAAATTCTTGGCTGCCTTATTCCCTGACGCAGTCATACTACACTTATAAAACGATATAACACAATAGCATTGGCGAAAGATACTCTGGTAACGAATAGAGTATTAGTACTCTGAACAAAAAATAGGTAACAAAGCTACAGCTCTTTACTGTGTTTCAACTGTTTTCAGTCAGCATGATAGAGAATCTTGATACATTCTGACTCTCAAATTCATGGCTGCCTTTCTTTCTGTCACAGTCATACTATATTTATGAAACGATATAACTCAATACCATTGTTGAAAAATACCCTGGTAACTAAGAGAGTATTAGTATTCTCAACATAACTAGGTACCAAAGCTACCAGTGTTCACTGTGTTTCAACAGTTTTCAGTCAGCATGACAGGGAATCTTGACACATTCTGATTCTAAAATTCATGGCTGCCTTATTCCTGTCACAGTCATACAATACTTCCAAAATGATATAACTCAATACCATTGTTGAAAAAATACCCTGGTAATGAATAGAGTATTAGTACTCTCGACAGAAATAGGTACCAAAGCTACAGCTGTTTACTGTGTTTGAACAGTTTTCAGTCAGCATGATAGAGAATCTTGATACATTCTGACTCTCTAATTCATGGCTGCCTTATTTTCTGACACAGTCATACTGTATTTACGAAACCATATAACTCAATACCATTGTTGAGAAATACCCTGGTAACTAATAGAGTATTAGTATTCTCAACATAACTAGGTATCAAAGCTACCACTGTTCACTGTGTTTCAACAGTTTTCAGTCAGCATGATAGGGAATCTTGACACATTCTGATTCTAAAATTCATGGCTGACTTATTTCCTGTCGCAGTCATACTATACTTACGAAACGATATAACTCAATACCATTGTTGAAAAATACCCTGGTAATGAATAGAGTATTTGTACTCTCGACAGAAATAGGTACCAAAGCTACATCTGTTTTCTGTGTTTGAACAGTTTTCAGTCAGCATGATAGAGAATCTTGGTACATTCTGACTCTCAATTTCATGGCAGCTTTATTTCCTGTCGCAGTCATACTATACTTATAAAACGATATAACACAATACCATTGTTGAAAAATACCTTCTTAACGAATAGAGTATTAGTACTCTCAACAAAAATAGGTACCAAAGCTTCAGCTGTTTACTGTGTTTCAACAGTTTTCAGTCAGCATGGTAGAGAATCTTGGCACATTCTGACTCAAATTCATGGCTGCCTTATTTCCTGTCACAGTCCTACTATACTTATAAAACAATATAACAGGATAGCATTGTTGAAAAATACCCTGGTAACGAGTAGAGTATTAGTACTCTGAACAAAAATGGGTACCGAAGCTACAGCTGTTTACTGTGTTTCAACAGTTTTCAGTCAGCATGATAGAGAACCTTGACGAATTCTGATTCTAAAATTCATGGCTGCCTTATTTCCTGTCGCAGTCATACGATACTTATAAAACGATATAAATCAATACCACGGTAGAAAATACCCTGGTAACGAATAAAGTATTAGGACTGTCACCAAAAATAGGTACCAAAGCTGCAGCTGTTTACTGTGTTTCAACAGTTTTCAGTCAGCATGATAGAGAATCTTGACACATTCCGTCTTTCAAACTCATGGCTGCCTTATATCCTTTCGCAGTCATACTGTGCTTATAAAACGATATAACGCAATACCACGGTAGAAAAATACACTGGTAACCAATAGAGTATTAGTACTCTCAACAAAAATAGTTACCAATCCTACAGCTATTCACTGTGTTTTAACAGTTTTCAGTCAGCTTGATAGAGAATCTTGATACATTCTGACTCTCAAATTCATGGCTGCCTTATTTTCTGTCGCAGTCATACTATACTTATGAAACGATATAACTCAATACCATTGTTGAAAAATACCATAGTAACTAATAGAGTATTAGTATTCTCAACATAACTAGGTACCAAAGCTACGACTGTTTACTGTGTTTCAACAGTTTTCAGTCAGCATGATAGGGAATCTTGACACATTGTGATTCTAAATTTCATGGCTGCCTTATTTTCTGTCGCAGTCATACTACACTTACGAAACGATGTAACTCAATACCATTGTTGAAAAATACCCTGGTAATGAATAGAGTATTAGTACTCTCGACAGAAATAGGTACCAAAGCTACAGCTGTTTACTATCTTTGAACAGTTTTCAGTCAGCATGATAGAGAATCTTGATACATTGTGACTCTCAAATTCATCGCTGCTTTATTTCCTGTCGCAGTCATACTATACTTATGAAACGATATAACTCAATACCACAGTAGAAAAATACACTGGTAACTAATACAGTATTAGTACTCTCAATATAACTAGGTACCAAAGCTACCACTGTTCACTGTGTTTCAACAGTTTTCAGTCAGGATGATAGAGAATCTTGACACATTGTGTCTTTCAAACTCATGGCTGCCTTATTTCCTGTCGCAATCATACTATACTTATAAAACAATATAACTCAATAGCACGGTAGACAATACCCTGGTAACGAATAAAGTATTAGTACTCTCAAGAAAAATAGGTACCAAAGCTACAGCTCTTTACTGTGTTTCAACAGTTTTCAGTCAGCATAGTAGAGAATCTTGACACATCTTAACTCACAAATTCATGGCTGCCTTATTTCCTGTCGCAGTCATACTATACTTATAAAATGATATAACACAATACCATTGTTGAAACATACCCTTGTAATGAATAGAGTATTAGTACTCTCACCAAAAATAGGTACCAAATCTACAACTGTTTACTGTGTTTCAACAGTTTTCAGTCAGCATGGAAGAGAATCTTGTTACATTCTGACTCTCAAACTCGTGGCAGCCTTATTTCCTGTCGCAGTCATACTATACTTATGAAACGATATAACTCAATACCACGGTATAAAAATACACTGGTAACTAATAGAGTATTAGTACTCTCAATATAACTAGGTACCAAAGCTACCACTGTTATTTCAACAGTTTTCAGTCAGCATGATAGAGAATCTTGACACATTCTGATTCTAAAATCCATGGCTGCATTATTTGCTTAGTATTAGGACTCTCACCAAAAATAGGTACCAAAACTACAGCTGTTTACTGTGTTTCAACAGTTTTCAGTCAGCATGATAGAGAATCTTTACACATTCTGACTCTCAAACTCATGGCTGCCTTATTTCCTGTCGCAGTCATACTATACTTATGAAACGATATAACTCAATACCACAGTAGAAAAATACACTTGTAACTAATACAGTATTAGTACTCTCAATTTAACCAGGTACCAAAGCTACCACTGTTCACTGTGTTTGAACAGTTTTCAGTCAGCATGATAGAGAATCTTGATACATTCTGACTCTCAAATCCATGGCTGCCTTATTTCCTGTCGCAGTCATACTATACTTATAAAACGATATAACTCAATACCACGGTAGAAAATACCCTGGTAACGCATAAAGTATTAGTACTCTCAACAAAAATAGGTACGGTACCAACGCTACAGCTGTTTACTGTGTTTCAACAGTTTTCAGTCTGCATGATAGAGAATCTTGACATATTGTGTCTTTGAAACTCTTGGCTGCCTTATTTCCTGTTGCAGTCATACTATACTTATAAAACGATATAACTCAGTACCACGATAGAAAAATACCCTGGTAACCAATGGAGTATTAGTACTCTCGACAAAAATAGGTACCAAAGCTACAGCTGTTTACTGTGTTTCAACAGTTTTCAGTCAGCATGATAGAGAACCTTGACACATTCTGCCTTTCAAACTCATGGCTGCCTTATTTCCTGTCGCAGTCATACTATACTTATAAAACGATATAACACAATACCACGGTAGAAAAAGACACTGGTAACCAATAGTATATTAGTACTCTCAACATAACTAGGCACCAAAGCTAAAGCTGTTTACTGTATTTCAACAGTTTTCAGTCAGCATGATAGAGAATCTTGGCACATTGTGTCTTTCAAACTCATGGCTGCCTTATTTTCTGTCGCAGTCATACTATACTTATAAAACGATATAGCACAATACCTTTGTTGAAAAATACCCTGGTAATGAATAGAGTATTAGTACTCTCAACAAAAAGAGGTATCAAAGCTACAGCTGTTTACTGTGTTTCAACATTTTTCAGTCAGCATGACAGTTTTCAGTCAGCATGATTGAGAATCTTGACACATTCTGTCTTTCAAACTCATGGCTGCTTTATTTCCTGTCACAGTCATACTATACTTATAAAATGATATAACTCAATACCACGGTAGAAAAATACACTGGTAACCAATAGAGTATTAATACTCTCAACAAAAATAGGTACGAAAGCTACAGCTATTCACTGTGCTTCAACAGTTTTCAGTCAGCATGATAGAGAATCTTGACACATTCTGGCTCTGAAATTCATGGCTGCCTTATTTCCTGTTGCAGTTATACTATACTTAAAAAACAATATAACACGATACCATTGTTGAAAAATACCCTGGTAACGAATAGAGTATTAGTACTCTCAACAAAAATAGGTACTAAAGCTACAGCTGTTTACTGTGTTTCAACAGTTTTCGGTAAACATGAAAGAGAATCTTGATACATTCTGACTCTCAAATGGCTGCCTTATATCCTGACACAGTCATACTACACTTATAAAACGATATAACGCAATAGCATTGGCGAAAGATACCCTGGTAACGAATAGAGTATTAGTACTCTGAACAAAAATAAGTATCAAAGCTACAGCTGTTTACTGTGTTTCAACAGTTTTCAGTCAGCATTATAGAGAATCTTGATACATTCTGACTCTCAAATTCATGGCTGCCTTATTTTCTGTCGCAGTCATACTATAATTATAAAACGATATAACACAATGCCATTGTTGAAAAATACCCTTGTAATGAATAGGTATTAGTACTCTCACCAAAAATAGGTACCAAATCTACAGCTGTTTACTGTGTTTCAACAGTTTTCAGTCAGCATGGAAGAGAATCTTGATACATTCTGACTCTCAAACTCATGGCAGCCTTATTTCCTGTCGCAGTCATATTATACTTATGAAACGATATAACTCAATACCACGGTATAAAAATACACTGGTAACTAATAGAGTATTAGTAATCTCAATATAAATAGGTACCAAAGCTACTACTGTTATTTCAACAGTTTTCAGTCAGCATGATAGAGAATCTTGACACATTCTGATTCTAAAATCCATGTCTGCCTTATTTGCTTAGTATTAGGACTCTCATCAAAAATAGGTACTAAAGCTACAGCTGTTTACTGTGTTTCAACAGTTTTCAGTCCGCATTATAGAGAATCTTGACACATTCTGCCTTTCAAACTCATGGCTGCCTTATTTCCCGTCGCAGTCATACTATACTTATAAAACGACATAACCCAATACCATGGTAGAAAAAGACACTGGTAACCAATAGTATATTAGTACTCTCAACATAACTAGGCACCAAAGCTAAAGCTGTTTACTGTATTTCAACAGTTTTCAGTCAGCATGATAGAGAATCTTGGCACATTGTGTCTTTCAAACTCATGGCTGCCTTATTTTCTGTCGCAGTCATACTATACTTATAAAACGATATAACACAATACCTTTGTTGAAAAATACCCTGGTAATGAATAGAGTATTAGTACTCTCAACAAAAAGAGGTACCAAAGCTACAGCTGTTTACTGTGTTTCAACAGTTTTCAGTCAGCATGACAGTTTTCAGTCAGCATGATAGAGAATCTTGACACATTCTGTCTTTCAAACTCATGGCTGCCTTATTTCCTGTCACAGTCATACTATACTTATAAAACGATATAACTCAATACCACGGTAGAAAAATACACTGGTAACCAATAGAGTATTAGTACTCTCAACAAAAATAGGTACGAAAGCTACAGCTATTCACTGTGTTTCAACAGTTTTCAGTCAGCATGATAGAGAATCTTGACACATTCTGGCTCTCAAATTCATGGCTGCCTTATTTCCTGTTGCAGTTATACTATACTTAAAAAACAATATAACACAATACCATTGTTGAAAAATACCCTGGTAACGAATAGAGTATTAGTACTCTCAACAAAAATAGGTACTAAAGCTACAGCTGTTTACTGTGTTTCAACAGTTTTCAGTAAACAAGAAAGAGAATCTTGATGCATTCTGACTCTCAAATTCATGTCTGCCTTATTTCCTGACACAGTCATACTACACTTATAAAACGATATAACACAATAGCATTGGCGAAAGATACCCTGGTAACGAATAGAGTTTTAGTACTCTGAACAAAAATAAGTATCAAAGCTACAGCTGTTTACTGTGTTTCAACAGTTTTCAGTCAGCATTATAGAGAATCTTGATACATTCTGACTCTCAAATTCATGGCTGCCTTATTTTCTGTCGCAGTCATACTATACTTATGAAACGATATAACTCAATACCATTGTTGAAAAATACCATAGTAACTAATAGAGTATTAGTATTCTCAACATAACTAGGTACCAAAGCTACGACTGTTTACTGTGTTTCAACAGTTTTCAGTCAGCATGATAGGGAATCTTGACACATTGTGATTCTAAATTTCATGGCTGCCTTATTTTCTGTCGCAGTCATACTACACTTACGAAACGATGTAACTCAATACCATTGTTGAAAAATACCCTGGTAATGAATAGAGTATTAGTACTCTCGACAGAAATAGGTACCAAAGCTACAGCTGTTTACTATGTTTGAACAGTTTTCAGTCAGCATGATAGAGAATCTTGATACATTGTGACTCTCAAATTCATCACTGCTTTATTTCCTGTCGCAGTCATACTATACTTATGAAACGATATAACTCAATACCACAGTAGAAAAATACACTGGTAACTAATACAGTATTAGTACTCTCAATATAACTAGGTACCAAAGCTACCACTGTTCACTGTGTTTCAACAGTTTTCAGTCAGGATGATAGAGAATCTTGACACATTGTGTCTTTCAAACTCATGGCTGCCTTATTTCCTGTTGCAATCATACTATACTTATAAAACGATATAACTCAATAGCACGGTAGACAATACCCTGGTAACGAATAAAGTATTAGTACTCTCAAGAAAAATAGGTACCAAAGCTACAGCTGTTTACTGTGTTTCAACAGTTTTCAGTCAGCATAGTAGAGAATCTTGAAACATCTTAACTCACAAATTCATGGCTGCCTTATTTCCTGTCGCAGTCATACTATACTTATAAAATGATATAACACAATACCATTGTTGAAACATACCCTTGTAATGAATAGAGTATTAGTACTCTCACCAAAAATAGGTACCAAATCTACAACTGTTTACTGTGTTTCAACAGTTTTCAGTCAGCATGGAAGAGAATCTTGTTACATTCTGACTCTCAAACTCGTGGCAGCCTTATTTCCTGTCGCAGTCATACTATACTTATGAAACGATATAACTCAATACCACGGTATAAAAATACACTGGTAACTAATAGAGTATTAGTACTCTCAATATAACTAGGTACCAAAGCTACCACTGTTATTTCAACAGTTTTCAGTCAGCATGATAGAGAATCTTGACACGTTCTGATTCTAAAATCCATGGCTGCCTTATTTGCTTAGTATTAAGACTCTCACCAAAAATAGGTAACAAAACTACAGCTGTTTACTGTGTTTCAACAGTTTTCAGTCAGCATGATAGAGAATCTTTACACATTCTGACTCTCAAACTCATGGCTGCCTTATTTCCTGTTGCAGTCATACTATACTTAAGAAACGATATAACTCAATACCACGGTAGGAAAATACACTGGTAACTAATACAGTATTAGTACTCTCAATTTAACTGGTAAAGTGCTGAGTTTTTTCTGACAACAAATCAAAGCTCATCATATACTGCTCTATTACATTTAATTGGATAGTGCCTTATAGGCACTATCCAATTAAATGTCAGAGAGCAAGGTATTGTATAAAAAATCGGATTCATGTCAGGGACAATAAAGGCTTCCTCAGGCAGAATATAGCTACAGACAGTTATTGCCTGTCACTTTTAGTAAAGCCCAAAATAGGGCTTCCAGCACTCTACCAGTTAACCAGGTACCAAAGCTACCACTGTTCACTGTGTTTGAACAGTTTTCAGTCAGCGTGATAGAGAATCTTGATACATTCTGACTCTCAAATCCATGGCTGCCTCATTTCCTGTCGCAGTCATACTATACTTATAAAACGATATAACTCAATACCACGGTAGAAAATACCCTGGTAACGCATAAAGTATTAGTACTCTCAACAAAAATAGGTACGGTACCAACGCTACAGCTGTTTACTGTGTTTCAACAGTTTTCAGTCTGCATGATAGAGAATCTTGACATACTGTGTCTTTGAAACTCTTGGCTGCCTTATTTCCTGTCGAAGTTACACTATACTTATAAAACGATATAACACAATACCTTTGTTGAAAAATACCCTGGTAATGAATAGAGTATTAGTACTCTCAACAAAAAGAGGTATCAAAGCTACAGCTGTTTACTGTGTTTAAACATTTTTCAGTCAGCATGACAGTTTTCAGTCAGCATGATTGAGAATCTTGACACATTCTGTCTTTCAAACTCATGGCTGCTTTATTTCCTGTCACAGTCATACTATACTTGTAAAACGATATAACTACCACGGTAGAAAAAGACACTGGTAACCAATAGTATATTAGTACTCTCAACATAACTAGGCACCAAAGCTAAAGCTGTTTACTGTATTTCAACAGTTTTCAGTCAGCATGATAGAGAATCTTGGCACATTGTGTCTTTCAAACTCATGGCTGCCTTATTTTCTGTCGCAGTCATACTATACTTATAAAACGATATAGCACAATACCTTTGTTGAAAAATACCCTGGTAATGAATAGAGTATTAGTACTCTCAACAAAAAGAGGTATCAAAGCTACAGCTGTTTACTGTGTTTCAACATTTTTCAGTCAGCATGACAGTTTTCAGTCAGCATGATTGAGAATCTTGACACATTCTGTCTTTCAAACTCATGGCTGCTTTATTTCCTGTCACAGTCATACTATACTTATAAAACGATATAACTCAATACCACGGTAGAAAAATACACTGGTAACCAATAGAGTATTAATACTCTCAACAAAAATAGGTACGAAAGCTACAGCTATTCACTGTGTTTCAACAGTTTTCAGTCAGCATGATAGAGAATCTTGACACATTCTGGCTCTTAAATTCATGGCTGCCTTATTTCCTGTTGCAGTTATACTATACTTAAAAAACAATATAACACAATACCATTGTTGAAAAATACCCTGGTAACGAATAGAGTATTAGTACTCTCAACAAAAATAGGTACTAAAGCTACAGCTGTTTACTGTGTTTCAACAGTTTTCAGTAAACATGAAAGAGAATCTTGATACATTCTGACTCTCAAATGGCTGCCTTATTTCCTGACACAGTCATACTACACTTATAAAATGATATAACGCAATAGCATTGGCGAAAGATACCCTGGTAACGAATAGAGTATTAGTACTCTGAACAAAAATAAGTATCAAAGCTGCAGCTGTTTACTGTGTTTCAACAGTTTTCAGTCAGCATTATAGAGAATCTTGATACATTCTGAATCTCAAATTCATGGCTGCCTTATTTTCTGTCGCAGTCATACTATAATTATAAAACGATATAACACAATGCCATTGTTGAAAAATACCCTTGTAATGAATAGGTATTAGTACTCTCACCAAAAATAGGTACCAAATCTACAACTGTTTACTGTGTTTCAACAGTTTTCAGTCAGCATGGAAGAGAATCTTGATACATTCTGACTCTCAAACTCGTGGCAGCCTTATTTCCTGTCGCAGTCATATTATACTTATGAAACGATATAAGTCAATACCACGGTATAAAAATACACTGGTAACTAATAGAGTATTAGTAATCTCAATATAAATAGGTACCAAAGCTACCACTGTTATTTCAACAGTTTTCAGTCAGCATGATAGAGAATCTTGACACATTCTGATTCTAAAATCCATGTCTGCCTTATTTGCTTAGTATTAGGACTCTCATCAAAAATAGGTACCAAAGCTACAGCTGTTTACTGTGTTTCAACAGTTTTCAGTCAGCATGATAGAGAATCTTGACACATTCTGTCTTTCAAACTCATGGCTGCCTTATATCCTTTCGCAGTCATACTGTGCTTATAAAACGATATAACGCAATACCACGGTAGAAAAATACACTGGCAGCCAATAGAGTATTAGTACTCTCAACAAAAATATTTACCAATCCTACAGCTATTCACTGTGTTTCAACAGTTTTCAGTCAGCATGATAGAGAATCTTGATACATTCTGACTCTCTAATTCATGGCTGCCTTATTTTCTGACACAGTCATACTGTATTTACGAAACCATATAACTCAATACCATTGTTGAGAAATACCCTGGTAACTAATAGAGTATTAGTATTCTCAACATAACTAGGTATCAAAGCTACCACTGTTCACTGTGTTTCAACAGTTTTCAGTCAGCATGATAGGGAATCTTGACACATTCTGATTCTAAAATTCATGGCTGACTTATTTCCTGTCGCAGTCATACTATACTTACGAAACGATATAACTCAATACCATTGTTGAAAAATACCCTGGTAATGAATAGAGTATTTGTACTCTCGACAGAAATAGGTACCAAAGCTACATCTGTTTTCTGTGTTTGAACAGTTTTCAGTCAGCATGATAGAGAATCTTGGCACATTGTGTCTTTCAAACTCATGGCTGCCTTATTTTCTGTCGCAGTCATACTATACTTATAAAACGATATAGCACAATACCTTTGTTGAAAAATACCCTGGTAATGAATAGAGTATTAGTACTCTCAACAAAAAGAGGTATCAAAGCTACAGCTGTTTACTGTGTTTCAACATTTTTCAGTCAGCATGACAGTTTTCAGTCAGCATGATTGAGAATCTTGACACATTCTGTCTTTCAAACTCATGGCTGCTTTATTTCCTGTCACAGTCATACTATACTTATAAAACGATATAACTCAATACCACGGTAGAAAAATACACTGGTAACCAATAGAGTATTAATACTCTCAACAAAAATAGGTACGAAAGCTACAGCTATTCACTGTGTTTCAACAGTTTTCAGTCAGCATGATAGAGAATCTTGACACATTCTGGCTCTTAAATTCATGGCTGCCTTATTTCCTGTTGCAGTTATACTATACTTAAAAAACAATATAACACAATACCATTGTTGAAAAATACCCTGGTAACGAATAGAGTATTAGTACTCTCAACAAAAATAGGTACTAAAGCTACAGCTGTTTACTGTGTTTCAACAGTTTTCAGTAAACATGAAAGAGAATCTTGATACATTCTGACTCTCAAATGGCTGCCTTATTTCCTGACACAGTCATACTACACTTATAAAATGATATAACGCAATAGCATTGGCGAAAGATACCCTGGTAACGAATAGAGTATTAGTACTCTGAACAAAAATAAGTATCAAAGCTGCAGCTGTTTACTGTGTTTCAACAGTTTTCAGTCAGCATTATAGAGAATCTTGATACATTCTGAATCTCAAATTCATGGCTGCCTTATTTTCTGTCGCAGTCATACTATAATTATAAAACGATATAACACAATGCCATTGTTGAAAAATACCCTTGTAATGAATAGGTATTAGTACTCTCACCAAAAATAGGTACCAAATCTACAACTGTTTACTGTGTTTCAACAGTTTTCAGTCAGCATGGAAGAGAATCTTGATACATTCTGACTCTCAAACTCGTGGCAGCCTTATTTCCTGTCGCAGTCATATTATACTTATGAAACGATATAACTCAATACCACGGTATAAAAATACACTGGTAACTAATAGAGTATTAGTAATCTCAATATAAATAGGTACCAAAGCTACCACTGTTATTTCAACAGTTTTCAGTCAGCATGATAGAGAATCTTGACACATTCTGATTCTAAAATCCTTGTCTGCCTTATTTGCTTAGTATTAGGACTCTCATCAAAAATAGGTACCAAAGCTACAGCTGTTTACTGTGTTTCAACAGTTTTCAGTCAGCATGATAGAGAATCTTGACACATTCTGTCTTTCAAACTCATGGCTGCCTTATATCCTTTCGCAGTCATACTGTGCTTATAAAACGATATAACGCAATACCACGGTAGAAAAATACACTGGCAGCCAATAGAGTATTAGTACTCTCAACAAAAATATTTACCAATCCTACAGCTATTCACTGTGTTTCAACAGTTTTCAGTCAGCATGATAGAGAATCTTGATACATTCTGACTCTCAAATTCATGGCCGCCTTATTTCCTGTCGCATCATACTATAGTTATAAAACAATATAACGAAATACCACGGTACAAAATACCCTGGTTACGAATAAAGTATTAGTACTCTCAACAAAAATAGGTACCAAAGCTACAGCAGTTTACTGTGTTTCAACAGTTTTCAGTCAGCATGGTAGAGAATCGTGACACATTCTGACTCTCTGATTCATGGCTGCCTTATTTCCTGTTGCCATCATATTATACTTATAAAACTGTATAACTCAATACCACGGTAGACAAATACACTGGTGTCCAATAGAGTATTAGTACTCTCAACATAACTAGGTTCCAAAGCTACAGCTGTTCACTGTGTTTCAACAATTCTCAGTCAACATGATAGAGAATCTTGACACATTCTGATTCTAAAATCCATGGCTGCCTTATTTCCTATCGCAGTCATACTATAGTTATAAAACGATACAACTCAATACCATTGTTGAAAAATACCCGGGTAACGAATAAAGTATTAGTACTCTCAACAAAAATAGGTACCAAAGCTACAGCTGTTTACTGTGTTTCAACAGTTTTCAGTCAGCATGATAGAGAATCTTGACACATTGTGTCTTTCAAACTCATAGCTGCCTTATTTCCTGTCGCAGTCATACAATACTTATAAAATGATATAACTCAATGCCATTGTTGAAAAATACCCTGGTAATGAATAAAGAATTAGTACTCTCAACAAAAGTAGGTACCAAAGCTACAGCTGTTTACTATCTTTCAACAGTTTTCACTCCGCATGATAGAGAATCTTGATACATTCTGACTCTCAGATTCATGCCTGCTTTATTTCCTGTTGCAGTCATACTATACTTATAAAACGATATAACACAATACCACGGTAGAAAAAGACACTGGTAACCAACAGAATATTAGTACTCTCAACATAACTAGGCACCAAAGCTAAAGCTGTTTACTGTGTTTCAACAGTTTTCAGTCAGCATCATAGAGAATCTTGGCACATTGTGTCTTTCCATCTCATGGCTGCCTTATTTCCTGTCACAGTCATACTATACTTATAAAACGATATAACACAATACCATTGTTGAAAAATACCCTGGTAATGAATAGAGTATTAGTACTCTCAACAAAAAGAGGTACCAAAGCTACAGCTGTTTACTGTGTTTCAACAGTTTTCAGTCAGCATGATAGAGAATCTTGACACGTTCTGTCTTTCAAACTCATGGCTGCCTTATTTCCTGTCGCAGACATACTATACTTATAAAACGATATCACTCAATACCACGGCAGAAAAATACACTGGTAAGCAATAGAGTATTAATACGCTCAACAAAAATAGATACGAAAGCTACCGCTATTCACTGTGTTTCAACAGTTTTCAGTCAGCATGATAGAGAATCTTGACACATTCTGACTCTCAAACTCATGGCTGCCTTATTTCCTGTCGCAGTCATACTATACTTATGAAACGATATAACTCAATACCACGGTAGAAAAATACACTGGTAACTAATACAGTATGAGTACTCAATTTAACCAGGTACCAAAGCTACCACTGTTCACTGTGTTTGAACAGTTTTCAGTCAGCATGATAGAGAATCTTGATACATTCTGACTCTCAAATCCATGGCTGCCTTATTTCCTGTCGCAGTCATACTATACTTACTTATAAAACGATATAACTCTATACCACGGTAGAAAATACCCTGGTAACGTGTAAAGTATTAGTACTCTCAACAAAAATAGGTACTGTACCAACGCTACAGCTGTTTACTGTGTTTCAACAGTTTTCAGTCCGCATTATAGAGAATCTTGACACATTCTGCCTTTCAAACTCATGGCTGCCTTATTTCCTGTCGCAGTCATACTATACTTATAAAACGATATAACACAATACCTTTGTTGAAAAATACCCTGGTAATGAATAGAGTATTATTACTCTAAAAAAAAAGAGGTACCAAAGCTACAGCTGTTTACTGTTATTTCAACAGTTTTCAGTCAGCATGATAGAGAATCTTGACACATTCTGATTCTAAAATCCATGTCTGCCTTATTTGCTTAGTATTAGGACTCTCATCAAAAATAGGTACCAAAGCTACAGCTGTTTACTGTGTTTCAACAGTTTTCAGTCAGCATGATAGAGAATCTTGACACATTCTGTCTTTCAAACTCATGGCTGCCTTATTTCCTGTCACAGTCATACTATACTTATAAAACGATATAACTCAATACCACGGTAGAAAAATACACTGGTAACCAATAGAGTATTAGTACTCTCAACAAAAATAGGTACGAAAGCTACAGCTATTCACTGTGTTTCAACAGTTTTCAGTCAGCATGATAGAGAATCTTGACACATTCTGGCTTTCAAATTCATGGCTGCCTTATTTCCTGTTGCAGTTATACTATACTTAAAAAACAATATAACACAATACCATTGTTGAAAAATACTCTGGTAACGAATAGAGTATTAGTACTCTCAACAAAAATAGGTACTAAAGCTACAGCTGTTTACAGTGTTTCAACAGTTTTCAGTAAACATGAAAGAGAATCTTGATGCATTCTGACTCTCAAATTCATGGCTGCCTTATTTCCTGACACAGTCATACTACACTTATAAAACGATATAACACAATAGCATTGGCAAAAGATACCCTGGTAACGAATAGAGTATTAGTACTCTGAACAAAAATAAGTATCAAAGCTACAGCTGTTTACTGTGTTTCAACAGTTTTCAGTCAGCATTATAGAGAATCTTGATACATTCTGACTCTCAAATTCATGGCTGCCTTATTTTCTGTCGCAGTCATACTATACTTATGAAACGATATAACTCAATACCATTGTTGAAAAATACCATAGTAACTAATAGAGTATTAGTATTCTCAACAAAAATAGGTACCAAAGTTACAGCTGTTTACTGCGTTTCAACAGTTTTCAGTCAGCATGATAGAGAATCTTGACACATTCTGTCTTTCAAACTGATGGCTGCCTTATTTCCTTACGCAGTCATACTGTGCTTATAAAACGATATAACTCAATACCATGGTAGAAAAATACACTGGTAACCAATTGAGTATTAGTACTCTCAACAAAAATAGTTACCAATCCTAAAGCTATTCACTGTGTTTCAACAGTTTCAGTCAGCATGATAGAGAATCTTGATATATTCTGACTCTCAAATTCTTGGCTGCCTTATTCCCTGACGCAGTCATACTACACTTATAAAACGATATAACACAATAGCATTGGCGAAAGATACTCTGGTAACGAATAGAGTATTAGTACTCTGAACAAAAAATAGGTAACAAAGCTACAGCTCTTTACTGTGTTTCAACTGTTTTCAGTCAGCATGATAGAGAATCTTGATACATTCTGACTCTCAAATTCATGGCTGCCTTTCTTTCTGTCACAGTCATACTATATTTATGAAACGATATAACTCAATACCATTGTTGAAAAATACCCTGGTAACTAAGAGAGTATTAGTATTCTCAACATAACTAGGTACCAAAGCTACCAGTGTTCACTGTGTTTCAACAGTTTTCAGTCAGCATGACAGGGAATCTTGACACATTCTGATTCTAAAATTCATGGCTGCCTTATTCCTGTCACAGTCATACAATACTTCCAAAACGATATAACTCAATACCATTGTTGAAAAAATACCCTGGTAATGAATAGAGTATTAGTACTCTCGACAGAAATAGGTACCAAAGCTACAGCTGTTTACTGTGTTTGAACAGTTTTCAGTCAGCATGATAGAGAATCTTGATACATTCTGACTCTCTAATTCATGGCTGCCTTATTTTCTGACACAGTCATACTGTATTTACGAAACCATATAACTCAATACCATTGTTGAGAAATACCCTGGTAACTAATAGAGTATTAGTATTCTCAACATAACTAGGTATCAAAGCTACCACTGTTCACTGTGTTTCAACAGTTTTCAGTCAGCATGATAGGGAATCTTGACACATTCTGATTCTAAAATTCATGGCTGACTTATTTCCTGTCGCAGTCATACTATACTTACGAAACGATATAACTCAATACCATTGTTGAAAAATACCCTGGTAATGAATAGAGTATTTGTACTCTCGACAGAAATAGGTACCAAAGCTACATCTGTTTTCTGTGTTTGAACAGTTTTCAGTCAGCATGATAGAGAATCTTGGTACATTCTGACTCTCAATTTCATGGCAGCTTTATTTCCTGTCGCAGTCATACTATACTTATAAAACGATATAACACAATACCATTGTTGAAAAATACCTTCTTAACGAATAGAGTATTAGTACTCTCAACAAAAATAGGTACCAAAGCTTCAGCTGTTTACTGTGTTTCAACAGTTTTCAGTCAGCATGGTAGAGAATCTTGGCACATTCTGACTCAAATTCATGGCTGCCTTATTTCCTGTCACAGTCCTACTATACTTATAAAACAATATAACAGGATAGCATTGTTGAAAAATACCCTGGTAACGAGTAGAGTATTAGTACTCTGAACAAAAATGGGTACCGAAGCTACAGCTGTTTACTGTGTTTCAACAGTTTTCAGTCAGCATGATAGAGAACCTTGACGAATTCTGATTCTAAAATTCATGGCTGCCTTATTTCCTGTCGCAGTCATACGATACTTATAAAACGATATAAATCAATACCACGGTAGAAAATACCCTGGTAACGAATAAAGTATTAGGACTGTCACCAAAAATAGGTACCAAAGCTGCAGCTGTTTACTGTGTTTCAACAGTTTTCAGTCAGCATGATAGAGAATCTTGACACATTCCGTCTTTCAAACTCATGGCTGCCTTATATCCTTTCGCAGTCATACTGTGCTTATAAAACGATATAACGCAATACCATGGTAGAAAAATACACTGGTAACCAATAGAGTATTAGTACTCTCAACAAAAATAGTTACCAGTCCTACAGCTATTCACTGTGTTTTAACAGTTTTCAGTCAGCTTGATAGAGAATCTTGATACATTCTGACTCTCAAATTCATGGCTGCCTTATTTTCTGTCGCAGTCATACTATACTTATGAAACGATATAACTCAATACCATTGTTGAAAAATACCATAGTAACTAATAGAGTATTAGTATTCTCAACATAACTAGGTACCAAAGCTACGACTGTTTACTGTGTTTCAACAGTTTTCAGTCAGCATGATAGGGAATCTTGACACATTCTGATTCTAAATTTCATGGCTGCCTTATTTTCTGTCGCAGTCATACTACACTTACGAAACGATGTAACTCAATACCATTGTTGAAAAATACCCTGGTAATGAATAGAGTATTAGTACTCTCGACAGAAATAGGTACCAAAGCTACAGCTGTTTACTATCTTTGAACAGTTTTCAGTCAGCATGATAGAGAATCTTGATACATTGTGACTCTCAAATTCATCGCTGCTTTATTTCCTGTCGCAGTCATACTATACTTATGAAACGATATAACTCAATACCACAGTAGAAAAATACACTGGTAACTAATACAGTATTAGTACTCTCAATATAACTAGGTACCAAAGCTACCACTGTTCACTGTGTTTCAACAGTTTTCAGTCAGGATGATAGAGAATCTTGACACATTGTGTCTTTCAAACTCATGGCTGCCTTATTTCCTGTCGCAATCATACTATACTTATAAAACGATATAACTCAATAGCACGGTAGACAATACCCTGGTAACGAATAAAGTATTAGTACTCTCAAGAAAAATAGGTACCAAAGCTACAGCTCTTTACTGTGTTTCAACAGTTTTCAGTCAGCATAGTAGAGAATCTTGACACATCTTAACTCACAAATTCATGGCTGCCTTATTTCCTGTCGCAGTCATACTATACTTATAAAATGATATAACACAATACCATTGTTGAAACATACCCTTGTAATGAATAGAGTATTAGTACTCTCACCAAAAATAGGTACCAAATCTACAACTGTTTACTGTGTTTCAACAGTTTTCAGTCAGCATGGAAGAGAATCTTGTTACATTCTGACTCTCAAACTCGTGGCAGCCTTATTTCCTGTCGCAGTCATACTATACTTATGAAACGATATAACTCAATACCACGGTATAAAAATACACTGGTAACTAATAGAGTATTAGTACTCTCAATATAACTAGGTACCAAAGCTACCACTGTTATTTCAACAGTTTTCAGTCAGCATGATAGAGAATCTGGACACATTCTGATTCTAAAATCCATGGCTGCATTATTTGCTTAGTATTAGGACTCTCACCAAAAATAGGTACCAAAACTACAGCTGTTTACTGTGTTTCAACAGTTTTCAGTCAGCATGATAGAGAATCTTTACACATTCTGACTCTCAAACTCATGGCTGCCTTATTTCCTGTCGCAGTCATACTATACTTATGAAACGATATAACTCAATACCACGGTAGAAAAATACACTTGTAACTAATACAGTATTAGTACTCTCAATTTAACCAGGTACCAAAGCTACCACTGTTCACTGTGTTTGAACAGTTTTCAGTCAGCATGATAGAGAATCTTGATACATTCTGACTCTCAAATCCATGGCTGCCTTATTTCCTGTCGCAGTCATACTATACTTATAAAACGATATAACTCAATACCACGGTAGAAAATACCCTGGTAACGCATAAAGTATTAGTACTCTCAACAAAAATAGGTACGGTACCAACGCTACAGCTGTTTACTGTGTTTCAACAGTTTTCAGTCTGCATGATAGAGAATCTTGACATATTGTGTCTTTGAAACTCTTGGCTGCCTTATTTCCTGTTGCAGTCATACTATACTTATAAAACGATATAACTCAGTACCACGATAGAAAAATACCCTGGTAACCAATGGAGTATTAGTACTCTCGACAAAAATAGGTACCAAAGCTACAGCTGTTTACTGTGTTTCAACAGTTTTCAGTCAGCATGATAGAGAACCTTGACACATTCTGCCTTTCAAACTCATGGCTGCCTTATTTCCTGTCGCAGTCATACTATACTTATAAAACGATATAACACAATACCACGGTAGAAAAAGACACTGGTAACCAATAGTATATTAGTACTCTCAACATAACTAGGCACCAAAGCTAAAGCTGTTTACTGTATTTCAACAGTTTTCAGTCAGCATGATAGAGAATCTTGGCACATTGTGTCTTTCAAACTCATGGCTGCCTTATTTTCTGTCGCAGTCATACTATACTTATAAAACGATATAGCACAATACCTTTGTTGAAAAATACCCTGGTAATGAATAGAGTATTAGTACTCTCAACAAAAAGAGGTATCAAAGCTACAGCTGTTTACTGTGTTTCAACATTTTTCAGTCAGCATGACAGTTTTCAGTCAGCATGATTGAGAATCTTGACACATTCTGTCTTTCAAACTCATGGCTGCTTTATTTCCTGTCACAGTCATACTATACTTATAAAATGATATAACTCAATACCACGGTAGAAAAATACACTGGTAACCAATAGAGTATTAATACTCTCAACAAAAATAGGTACGAAAGCTACAGCTATTCACTGTGCTTCAACAGTTTTCAGTCAGCATGATAGAGAATCTTGACACATTCTGGCTCTGAAATTCATGGCTGCCTTATTTCCTGTTGCAGTTATACTATACTTAAAAAACAATATAACACGATACCATTGTTGAAAAATACCCTGGTAACGAATAGAGTATTAGTACTCTCAACAAAAATAGGTACTAAAGCTACAGCTGTTTACTGTGTTTCAACAGTTTTCGGTAAACATGAAAGAGAATCTTGATACATTCTGACTCTCAAATGGCTGCCTTATATCCTGACACAGTCATACTACACTTATAAAACGATATAACGCAATAGCATTGGCGAAAGATACCCTGGTAACGAATAGAGTATTAGTACTCTGAACAAAAATAAGTATCAAAGCTACAGCTGTTTACTGTGTTTCAACAGTTTTCAGTCAGCATTATAGAGAATCTTGATACATTCTGACTCTCAAATTCATGGCTGCCTTATTTTCTGTCGCAGTCATACTATAATTCTAAAACGATATAACACAATGCCATTGTTGAAAAATACCCTTGTAATGAATAGGTATTAGTACTCTCACCAAAAATAGGTACCAAATCTACAACTGTTTACTGTGTTTCAACAGTTTTCAGTCAGCATGGAAGAGAATCTTGATACATTCTGACTCTCAAACTCATGGCAGCCTTATTTCCTGTCGCAGTCATATTATACTTATGAAACGATATAACTCAATACCACGGTATAAAAATACACTGGTAACTAATAGAGTATTAGTAATCTCAATATAAATAGGTACCAAAGCTACTACTGTTATTTCAACAGTTTTCAGTCAGCATGATAGAGAATCTTGACACATTCTGATTCTAAAATCCATGTCTGCCTTATTTGCTTAGTATTAGGACTCTCATCAAAAATAGGTACTAAAGCTACAGCTGTTTACTGTGTTTCAACAGTTTTCAGTCCGCATTATAGAGAATCTTGACACATTCTGCCTTTCAAACTCATGGCTGCCTTATTTCCCGTCGCAGTCATACTATACTTATAAAACGACATAACCCAATACCATGGTAGAAAAAGACACTGGTAACCAATAGTATATTAGTACTCTCAACATAACTAGGCACCAAAGCTAAAGCTGTTTACTGTATTTCAACAGTTTTCAGTCAGCATGATAGAGAATCTTGGCACATTGTGTCTTTCAAACTCATGGCTGCCTTATTTTCTGTCGCAGTCATACTATACTTATAAAACGATATAACACAATACCTTTGTTGAAAAATACCCTGGTAATGAATAGAGTATTAGTACTCTCAACAAAAAGAGGTACCAAAGCTACAGCTGTTTACTGTGTTTCAACAGTTTTCAGTCAGCATGACAGTTTTCAGTCAGCATGATAGACAATCTTGACACATTCTGTCTTTCAAACTCATGGCTGCCTTATTTCCTGTCACAGTCATACTATACTTATAAAACGATATAACTCAATACCACGGTAGAAAAATACACTGGTAACCAATAGAGTATTAGTACTCTCAACAAAAATAGGTACGAAAGCTACAGCTATTCACTGTGTTTCAACAGTTTTCAGTCAGCATGATAGAGAATCTTGACACATTCTGGCTCTGAAATTCATGGCTGCCTTATTTCCTGTTGCAGTTATACTATACTTAAAAAACAATATAACACAATACCATTGTTGAAAAATACCCTGGTAACGAATAGAGTATTAGTACTCTCAACAAAAATAGGTACTAAAGCTACAGCTGTTTACTGTGTTTCAACAGTTTTCAGTAAACAAGAAAGAGAATCTTGATGCATTCTGACTCTCAAATTCATGGCTGCCTTATTTCCTGACACAGTCATACTACACTTATAAAACGATATAACACAATAGCATTGGCGAAAGATACCCTGGTAACGAATAGAGTTTTAGTACTCTGAACAAAAATAAGTATCAAAGCTACAGCTGTTTACTGTGTTTCAACAGTTTTCAGTCAGCATTATAGAGAATCTTGATACATTCTGACTCTCAAATTCATGGCTGCCTTATTTTCTGTCGCAGTCATACTATACTTATGAAACGATATAACTCAATACCATTGTTGAAAAATACCATAGTAACTAATAGAGTATTAGTATTCTCAACATAACTAGGTACCAAAGCTACGACTGTTTACTGTGTTTCAACAGTTTTCAGTCAGCATGATAGGGAATCTTTACACATTCTGATTCTAAATTTCATGGCTGCCTTATTTTCTGTCGCAGTCATACTACACTTACGAAACGATGTAACTCAATACCATTGTTGAAAAATACCCTGGTAATGAATAGAGTATTAGTACTCTCGACAGAAATAGGTACCAAAGCTACAGCTGTTTACTATGTTTGAACAGTTTTCAGTCAGCATGATAGAGAATCTTGATACATTGTGACCCTCAAATTCATCGCTGCTTTATTTCCTGTCGCAGTCATACTATACTTATGAAACGATATAACTCAATACCACAGTAGAAAAATACACTGGTAACTAATACAGTATTAGTACTCTCAATATAACTAGGTACCAAAGCTACCACTGTTCACTGTGTTTCAACAGTTTTCAGTCAGGATGATAGAGAATCTTGACACATTGTGTCTTTCAAACTCATGGCTGCCTTATTTCCTGTTGCAATCATACTATACTTATAAAACGATATAACTCAATAGCACGGTAGACAATACCCTGGTAACGAATAAAGTATTAGTACTCTCAAGAAAAATAGGTACCAAAGCTACAGCTGTTTACTGTGTTTCAACAGTTTTCAGTCAGCATAGTAGAGAATCTTGACACATCTTAACTCACAAATTCATGGCTGCTTTATTTCCTGTCGCAGTCATACTATACTTATAAAATGATATAACACAATACCATTGTTGAAACATACCCTTGTAATGAATAGAGTATTAGTACTCTCACCAAAAATAGGTACCAAATCTACAACTGTTTACTGTGTTTCAACAGTTTTCAGTCAGCATGGAAGAGAATCTTGTTACATTCTGACTCTCAAACTCGTGACAGCCTTATTTCCTGTCGCAGTCATACTATACTTATGAAACGATATAACTCAATACCACGGTATAAAAATACACTGGTAACTAATAGAGTATTAGTACTCTCAATATAACTAGGTACCAAAGCTACCACTGTTATTTCAACAGTTTTCAGTCAGCATGATAGAGAATCTTGACACATTCTGATTCTAAAATCCATGGCTGCCTTATTTGCTTAGTATTAGGACTCTCACCAAAAATAGGTACCAAAACTACAGCTGTTTACTGTGTTTCAACAGTTTTCAGTCAGCATGATAGAGAATCTTTACACATTCTGACTCTCAAACTCATGGCTGCCTTATTTCCTGTCGCAGTCATACTATACTTAAGAAACTATATAACTCAATACCACGGTAGAAAAATACACTGGTAACTAATACAGTATTAGTACTCTCAATTTAACCAGGTACCAAAGCTACCACTGTTCACTGTGTTTGAACAGTTTTCAGTCAGCATGATAGAGAATCTTGATACATTCTGACTCTCAAATCCATGGCTGCCTTATTTCCTGTCGCAGTCATACTATACTTATAAAACGATATAACTCAATACCACGGTAGAAAATACCCTGGTAACGCATAAAGTATTAGTACTCTCAACAAAAATAGGTACGGTACCAACGCTACAGCTGTTTACTGTGTTTCAACAGTTTTCAGTCTGCCTGATAGAGAATCTTGACATACTGTGTCTTTGAAACTCTTGGCTGCCTTATTTCCTGTCGCAGTCATACTATACTTATAAAACGATATAACACAATACCTTTGTTGAAAAATACCCTGGTAATGAATAGAGTATTAGTACTCTCAACAAAAAGAGGTACCAAAGCTACAGCTGTTTACTGTGTTTCAACAGTTTTCAGTCAGCATGACAGTTTTCAGTCAGCATGATAGAGAATCTTGACACATTCTGTCTTTCAAACTCATGGCTGCCTTATTTTCTGTCACAGTCATACTATACTTATAAAACGATATAACTCAATACCACGGTAGAAAATTACACTGGTAACCAATAGAGTATTAGTACTCTCAACAAAAATAGGTACGAAAGCTACAGCTATTCACTGTGTTTCAACAGTTTTCAGTCAGCATGATAGAGAATCTTGACACATTCTGGCTCTCAAATTCATGGCTCCCTTATTTCCTGTTGCAGTTATACTATACTTAAAAAACAATATAACACAATACCATTGTTGAAAAATACCCTGGTAACGAATAGAGTATTAGTACTCTCAACAAAAATAGGTACTAAAGCTACAGCTGTTTACTGTGTTTCAACAGTTTTCAGTAAACATGAAAGAGAATCTTGATGCATTCTGACTCTCAAATTCATGGCTGCCTTATTTCCTGACACAGTCATACTACACTTATAAAACGATATAACACAATAGCATTGGCGAAAGATACCCTGGTAACGAATAGAGTATTAGTACTCTGAACAAAAATAAGTATCAAAGCTACAGCTGTTTACTGTGTTTCAACAGTTTTCAGTCAGCATTATAGAGAACCTTGATACATTCTGACTCTCAAATTCATGGCTGCCTTATTTTCTGTCGCAGTCATACTATACTTATGAAACGATATAACTCAATACCATTGTTGAAAAATACCATAGTAACTAATAGAGTATTAGTATTCTCAACATAACTAGGTACCAAAGCTACGACTGTTTACTGTGTTTCAACAGTTTTCAGTCAGCATGATAGGGAATCTTGACACATTGTGATTCTAAATTTCATGGCTGCCTTATTTTCTGTCGCAGTCATACTACACTTACGAAACGATGTAACTCAATACCATTGTTGAAAAATACCCTGGTAATGAATAGAGTATTAGTACTCTCGACAGAAATAGGTACCAAAGCTACAGCTGTTTACTATGTTTGAACAGTTTTCAGTCAGCATGATAGAGAATCTTGATACATTGTGACTCTCAAATTCATCGCTGCTTTATTTCCTGTCGCAGTCATACTATACTTATGAAACGATATAACTCAATACCACAGTAGAAAAATACACTGGTAACTAATACAGTATTAGTACTCTCAATATAACTAGGTACCAAAGCTACCGCTGTTCACTGTGTTTCAACAGTTTTCAGTCAGGATGATAGAGAATCTTGACACATTGTGTCTTTCAAACTCATGGCTGTCTTATTTCCTGTTGCAATCATACTATACTTATAAAACGATATAACTCAATGGCACGGTAGACAATACCCTGGTAACGAATAAAGTATTAGTACTCTCAAGAAAAATAGGTACCAAAGCTACAGCTGTTTACTGTGTTTCAACAGTTTTCAGTCAGCATAGTAGAGAATCTTGAAACATCTTAACTCACAAATTCATGGCTGCCTTATTTCCTGTCGCAGTCATACTATACTTATAAAATGATATAACACAATATCATTGTTGAAACATACCCTTGTAATGAATAGAGTATTAGTACTCTCACCAAAAATAGGTACCAAATCTACAACTGTTTACTGTGTTTCAACAGTTTTCAGTCAGCATGGAAGAGAATCTTGTTACATTCTGACTCTCAAACTCGTGGCAGCCTTATTTCCTGTCGCAGTCATACTATACTTATGAAACGATATAACTCAATGCCACGGTATAAAAATACACTGGTAACTAATAGAGTATTAGTACTCGCAATATAACTAGGTACCAAAGCTACCACTGTTATTTCAACAGTTTTCAGTCAGCATGATAGAGAATCTTGACACATTCTGATTCTAAAATCCATGGCTGCCTTATTTGCTTAGTATTAAGACTCTCACCAAAAATAGGTAACAAAACTACAGCTGTTTACTGTGTTTCAACAGTTTTCAGTCAGCATGATAGAGAATCTTTACACATTCTGACTCTCAAACTCATGGCTGCCTTATTTCCTGTTGCAGTCATACTATACTTAAGAAACGATATAACTCAATACCACGGTAGGAAAATACACTGGTAACTAATACAGTATTAGTACTCTCAATTTAACCAGGTACCAAAGCTACCACTGTTCACTGTGTTTGAACAGTTTTCAGTCAGCGTGATAGAGAATCTTGATACATTCTGACTCTCAAATCCATGGCTGCCTCATTTCCTGTCGCAGTCATACTATACTTATAAAACGATATAACTGAATACCACGGTAGAAAATACCCTGGTAACGCATAAAGTATTAGTACTCTCAACAAAAATAGGTACGGTACCAACGCTACAGCTGTTTACTGTGTTTCAACAGTTTTCAGTCTGCATGATAGAGAATCTTGACATACTGTGTCTTTGAAACTCTTGGCTGCCTTATTTCCTGTCGCAGTTACACTATACTTATAAAACGATATAACACAATACCTTTGTTGAAAAATACCCTGGTAATGAATAGAGTATTAGTACTCTCAACAAAAAGAGGTATCAAAGCTACAGCTGTTTACTGTGTTTAAACATTTTTCAGTCAGCATGACAGTTTTCAGTCAGCATGATTGAGAATCTTGACACATTCTGTCTTTCAAACTCATGGCTGCTTTATTTCCTGTCACAGTCATACTATACTTGTAAAACGATATAACTACCACGGTAGAAAAAGACACTGGTAACCAATAGTATATTAGTACTCTCAACATAACTAGGCACCAAAGCTAAAGCTGTTTACTGTATTTCAACAGTTTTCAGTCAGCATGATACAGAATCTTGGCACATTGTGTCTTTCAAACTCATGGCTGCCTTATTTTCTGTCGCAGTCATACTATACTTATAAAACGATATAGCACAATACCTTTGTTGAAAAATACCCTGGTAATGAATAGAGTATTAGTACTCTCAACAAAAAGAGGTATCAAAGCTACAGCTGTTTACTGTGTTTCAACATTTTTCAGTCAGCATGACAGTTTTCAGTCAGCATGATTGAGAATCTTGACACATTCTGTCTTTCAAACTCATGGCTGCTTTATTTCCTGTCACAGTCATACTATACTTATAAAACGATATAACTCAATACCACGGTAGAAAAATACACTGGTAACCAATACAGTATTAATACTCTCAACAAAAATAGGTACGAAAGCTACAGCTATTCACTGTGTTTCAACAGTTTTCAGTCAGCATGATAGAGAATCTTGACACATTCTGGCTCTTAAATTCATGGCTGCCTTATTTCCTGTTGCAGTTATACTATACTTAAAAAACAATATAACACAATACCATTGTTGAAAAATACCCTGGTAACGAATAGAGTATTAGTACTCTCAACAAAAATAGGTACTAAAGCTACAGCTGTTTACTGTGTTTCAACAGTTTTCAGTAAACATGAAAGAGAATCTTGATACATTCTGACTCTCAAATGGCTGCCTTATTTCCTGACACAGTCATACTACACTTATAAAATGATATAACGCAATAGCATTGGCGAAAGATACCCTGGTAACGAATAGAGTATTAGTACTCTGAACAAAAATAAGTATCAAAGCTGCAGCTGTTTACTGTGTTTCAACAGTTTTCAGTCAGCATTATAGAGAATCTTGATACATTCTGAATCTCAAATTCATGGCTGCCTTATTTTCTGTCGCAGTCATACTATAATTATAAAACGATATAACGCAATGCCATTGTTGAAAAATACCCTTGTAATGAATAGGTATTAGTACTCTCACCAAAAATAGGTACCAAATCTACAACTGTTTACTGTGTTTCAACAGTTTTCAGTCAGCATGGAAGAGAATCTTGATACATTCTGACTCTCAAACTCGTGGCAGCCTTATTTCCTGTCGCAGTCATATTATACTTATGAAACGATATAACTCAATACCACGGTATAAAAATACACTGGTAACTAATAGAGTATTAGTAATCTCAATATAAATAGGTACCAAAGCTACCACTGTTATTTCAACAGTTTTCAGTCAACATGATAGAGAATCTTGACACATTCTGATTCTAAAATCCATGTCTGCCTTATTTGCTTAGTATTAGGACTCTCATCAAAAATAGGTACCAAAGCTACAGCTGTTTACTGTGTTTCAACAGTTTTCAGTCAGCATGATAGAGAATCTTGACACATTCTGTCTTTCAAACTCATGGCTGCCTTATATCCTTTCGCAGTCATACTGTGCTTATAAAACGATATAACGCAATACCACGGTAGAAAAATACACTGGCAACCAATAGAGTATTAGTACTCTCAACAAAAATAGTTACCAATCCTACAGCTATTCACTGTGTTTCAACAGTTTTCAGTCAGCTTGATAGAGAATCTTGATGCATTCTGACTCTCAAATTCATGGCCGCCTTACTTCCTGACACAGTCATACTACACTTATAAAACGATATAACGCAATAGCATTGTTGGAAAATACCCTGGTAACGAATAGAGTATTAGTACTCTCGACAGAAATAGGTACCAAAGCTACAGCAGTTTACTGTGTTTCAACAGTTTTCAGTCATCACGATAGACAATCTTGATACATTCTGACTCTCAAATTCATGGCTGCTTTTTTTCCTGTCGCAGTCATACTATACTTATAAAACAATATAACTCAATACCATTGTTGAAAAATACCCTGTTAATAAATAGAGTATTAGTACTCTCGACAGAAATAGGTACCAAAGCTACAGCAGTTTACTGTGTTTCAACAGTTTTCAGTCATCACGATAGAGAATCTTGATACATTCTGACTCTCAAATTCATGGCTGCTTTATTTCCTGTCGCAGTCATACTATACTTATAAAATGATATAACACAATACCATTGTTGAAAAATACCTTCTTAACGAATAGAGTGTTAGTACTCTCCACAAAAATAGGTAACAAAGCTTCAGCTGTTTATTGTGTTTCAACAGTTTTCAGTCAGCATGGTAGAGAATCTTGACACATTCTGACTCTCTAATTCATGGCTGCCTTATTTCCTGTCGCAGTCATATTATACTTTTAAAACTGTATAACTCAATACCACGGTAGACAAATACACTGGTGACCAATAGAGTATTAGTACTCTCAACATAACTAGGTACCAAATCTACAACTGTTTACTGTGTTTCAACAGTTTTCAGTCAGCATGGAAGAGAATCTTGATACATTCTGACTCTCAAACTCATGGCAGCCTTATTTCCTGTCGCAGTCATATTATACTTATGAAACGATATAACTCAATACCACGGTATAAAAATACACTGGTAACTAATAGAGTATTAGTAATCTCAATATAAATAGGTACCAAAGCTACCACTGTTATTTCAACAGTTTTCAGTCAGCATGATAGAGAATCTTGACACATTCTGATTCTAAAATCCATGTCTGCCTTATTTGCTTAGTATTAGGACTCTCATCAAAAATAGGTACCAAAGCTACAGCTGTTTACTGTGTTTCAACAGTTTTCAGTCAGCATGATAGAGAATCTTGACACATTCTGTCTTTCAAACTCATGACTGCCTTATTTCCTCTCACTGTCAAACTATTCTTATAAAGCGATATAACTCAATACCACGGTAGAAAAATACACTGGTAACCAATACAGTATTAGTAGTCTCAACAAAAATAGTTACCAAAGCTACGACTGTTTACTGTGTTTCAACAGTTTTCAGTCAGCATGATAGAGAATCTTGACACATTCTGAATCTCAAATTCAAGGCTCCCTTATTTCCTGTCGCAGTCATACTATACTGATAAAACAATATAACACAATACGATTGTTGAAAAATACCCTGGTAATGAATAGAGTATTAGTACTCTCACCAAAAATAGGTACCAAACCTACAGCTGTTTACTGTGTTTCAACAGTTTTCAGTCAGCATGAAAGAGATTCTTGATACATTCTGACTCTCAAACTCAAGGCTGCCTTATTTCCTGTCGCAGTCATACTATACTTACAAAACGATATAACTCAATAACACGGTAGAAAAATACACTGGTAACCAATTGAGTATTATTAGTACTCTCAACATGACTAGGTACCAAAGCAACAGCTGTTCACTGTGTTTCAAGAGTTTTCAGTCAGCATGATAGAGAATCTTCACACATTCTGACTTTCAAACTCATGGCTACCTTATTTTCTGTCGCAGTCATTCTATACTTATGGAACGAAATAACTCAATACCACGGTAGAAAAATACAACAGTTTTCAGTCAGCATGAGAGAGAATTTTGACACATTCTGCTTCTAAAATTCATGGCTGACTTATTTCATGTCGCAGTCGTACTATACTTATGAAACGATATAACTCAATACCAATGTTGAAAAATACCCAAGTAATGGAAAAAGTATTGGTACTCTCACCAAAAATAGGTACCAAAGCTACAGCTGTTTACTGTGTTTCAACAGTTTTCCATCAGCATGAAAGAGATTCTTGATACATTCTGACTCTCAAACTAATGGGTGCCTTATTTCCTGCCGCAGTCTTACTCTACTTATAAAACTGTATAACTCAATACCACGGTAGACAAATACACTGGTAACCAATAGAGTATTAGTTCTCTCAACATAACTAGATACCAAAGCTTGAGCTGTTCACTGTGTTTCAACTCTTTTCAGTCAGCATGGTAAAGAATCTTGACACATCCTGACTCTCAAATTCATGGCTGCCTTATATTTCCGGTCACAGTCATACTATACTTATAAAACATTATAACACAATACCATTGTTGAAACATACCCTGGCAACGAATGGAGTATTAGTACTCTGAACAAAAATAGGTACCAAAGCTACAGTTGTTTACTGTGTTTCAACAGTTTTCAGTAAGCATGATAGAGAATCTTGACACATTCTGACTCTCAACCTCATGGCAGCCTTATTTCATGTCGCAGTCGTACTATAGTTATAAAACAATATAACTTAATACCACGGTACAAAATACCCTGCTAACGAATAAAGTATTACTAATCTCAACAAAAATAGGTACCAAAGCTACAGCTGTTTACTGTGTTTCAACAGTTTTCAGTCAGCATGATAGAGAATCTTGACACATTCTGATTCTAAAATCCATGGCTGCCTTATTTCCTGTCGCAGTCATACTATACTTATAAAACGATATAACACAATACCATTGTTGAAAAATACCCTGGTAATGAATAGAGTATTAGTACTCTCAAAAAAAATTGGTACCAAAGCTACAGCTGTTTACTGTGTTTCAACAGTTTTCAGTATGCATGATAGAGAATCTTGATCCATTCTGACTCTCTAATTCATGGCTGCCTTATTTCCTGTCGCAGTCATACTATACTTATAAACCAATATAACACAATACCATTGTTGAAAAATACCCTGGTAATGAATAGAGTATTAGTACTCTCGACAAAAATAGGTACCAAAGCTACAGCTGTTTACTGTGTTTCAACAGTTTTCTCTCAGCTTGATAGAGAATCTTGATACATTCTGACTCTCAGATTCATGGCTGCTTTACTTCCTGTCGCATTCATACTATACTTATAAAATGATATAACTCACCACCACGTTAGAAAAACACACTGGTAACCAATAGAGTATTAGTACTCTCAACATAACTAGGTACCAAAGCTAAAGCTGCTGACTATGTTTCAACATTTTCAGTCAGCATGATAGAGAATCTTGACACATTGTGTCTTTCAAACTCACGGCTGACTTATTTCCTGTCGCAGTCATACTATACTTATAAAACGATATATCACAATACCATTGTTGAAAAATACCCTCTTAACGAATAGAGTATTAGTAGTCTCAACAAAAATAGGTACCACAGCTACAGCTGTTTACTGTGTTTCAACAGTTTTCAGTCAGCATGATAGAGAATCTTGACACATTCTGATTCTAAAATCCATGGCTGCCTTATTTCCTGTCGCAGTCATACTATACTTATAAAACGATACAACTCAATACCACGGTAGAAAATACCCTGGTACCAAATAAAGTATTAGTAGTCTCAACAAAAATAGGTACCAAAGCTACAGCTGTTTACTGTCTTTCAACAGTTTTTACTCAGCATGATAGAGAATCTTGACACATTCTCACTCTCAAGTTCATGGCTGCTTTTTTTCCTGTCGCAGTCATACTATACTCGTAAAACGATATAACTCAATACCACGGTAGAAAAACACACTAGTAACCAATAGAGTACTAGTACTCACATCATAACTAGGTACCAAAGCTAAAGCTGTTTACTGTGTTTCAACAGTTTTCAGTCGGCATGATACAGAATCTTGACACATTGTGTCTTTCAAACTCGCGGCTGCCTTATTTCCTGTCGCAGTCATACTATACTTATAAAACAATATAACACAATACCATTGTTGAAAAATACCCTGGTAACGGATAGGGTATTAGTACTTTGAACAAAAATAGGTACCTAAGCTACTGCTGTTTACTGTGTTTCAACAGTTTTCAGTCAGCATGATAGAGAATCTTGATCCATTCTGACTCTCAAATTCATGGCTGCTTTATTTCCTGTTGCGGTCATACCGTACTCATAAAACGATATATCACAATACCATTGTTGAAAAATACCCTCTTAACGAATAGAGTATTAGTAGTCTCAGCAAAAATAGGTACCAAAGCTACAGCTGTTTACTGTCTTTCAACAGTTTTTAGTCAGCATGATAGAGAATCTTGACACATTCTCACTCTCAAGTTCATGGCTGCTTTTTTTCCTGTCGCAGTCATACTATACTTATAAAACAATATAACTCAATACCATTGTTGAAAAATACCCTGTTAATAAATAGAGTATTAGTACTCTCGACAGAAATAGGTACCAAAGCTACAGCAGTTTACTGTGTTTCAACAGTTTTCAGTCATCACGATAGAGAATCTTGATACATTCTGACTCTCAAATTCATGGCTGCTTTATTTCCTGTCGCAGTCATACTATACTTATAAAATGATATAACACAATACCATTGTTGAAAAATACCTTCTTAACGAATAGAGTGTTAGTACTCTCCACAAAAATAGGTAACAAAGCTTCAGCTGTTTATTGTGTTTCAACAGTTTTCAGTCAGCATGGTAGAGAATCTTGACACATTCTGACTCTCTAATTCATGGCTGCCTTATTTCCTGTCGCAGTCATATTATACTTTTAAAACTGTATAACTCAATACCACGGTAGACAAATACACTGGTGACCAATAGAGTATTAGTACTCTCAACATAACTAGGTACCAAATCTACAACTGTTTACTGTGTTTCAACAGTTTTCAGTCAGCATGGAAGAGAATCTTGATACATTCTGACTCTCAAACTCATGGCAGCCTTATTTCCTGTCGCAGTCATATTATACTTATGAAACGATATAACTCAATACCACGGTATAAAAATACACTGGTAACTAATAGAGTATTAGTAATCTCAATATAAATAGGTACCAAAGCTACCACTGTTATTTCAACAGTTTTCAGTCAGCATGATAGAGAATCTTGACACATTCTGATTCTAAAATCCATGTCTGCCTTATTTGCTTAGTATTAGGACTCTCATCAAAAATAGGTACCAAAGCTACAGCTGTTTACTGTGTTTCAACAGTTTTCAGTCAGCATGATAGAGAATCTTGACACATTCTGTCTTTCAAACTCATGACTGCCTTATTTCCTCTCACTGTCAAACTATTCTTATAAAGCGATATAACTCAATACCACGGTAGAAAAATACACTGGTAACCAATACAGTATTAGTAGTCTCAACAAAAATAGTTACCAAAGCTACGACTGTTTACTGTGTTTCAACAGTTTTCAGTCAGCATGATAGAGAATCTTGACACATTCTGAATCTCAAATTCAAGGCTCCCTTATTTCCTGTCGCAGTCATACTATACTGATAAAACAATATAACACAATACGATTGTTGAAAAATACCCTGGTAATGAATAGAGTATTAGTACTCTCACCAAAAATAGGTACCAAACCTACAGCTGTTTACTGTGTTTCAACAGTTTTCAGTCAGCATGAAAGAGATTCTTGATACATTCTGACTCTCAAACTCAAGGCTGCCTTATTTCCTGTCGCAGTCATACTATACTTACAAAACGATATAACTCAATAACACGGTAGAAAAATACACTGGTAACCAATTGAGTATTATTAGTACTCTCAACATGACTAGGTACCAAAGCAACAGCTGTTCACTGTGTTTCAAGAGTTTTCAGTCAGCATGATAGAGAATCTTCACACATTCTGACTTTCAAACTCATGGCTACCTTATTTTCTGTCGCAGTCATTCTATACTTATGGAACGAAATAACTCAATACCACGGTAGAAAAATACAACAGTTTTCAGTCAGCATGAGAGAGAATTTTGACACATTCTGCTTCTAAAATTCATGGCTGACTTATTTCATGTCGCAGTCGTACTATACTTATGAAACAATATAACTCAATACCAATGTTGAAAAATACCCAAGTAATGGAAAAAGTATTGGTACTCTCACCAAAAATAGGTACCAAAGCTACAGCTGTTTACTGTGTTTCAACAGTTTTCCATCAGCATGAAAGAGATTCTTGATACATTCTGACTCTCAAACTAATGGGTGCCTTATTTCCTGCCGCAGTCTTACTCTACTTATAAAACTGTATAACTCAATACCACGGTAGACAAATACACTGGTAACCAATAGAGTATTAGTTCTCTCAACATAACTAGATACCAAAGCTTGAGCTGTTCACTGTGTTTCAACTCTTTTCAGTCAGCATGGTAAAGAATCTTGACACATCCTGACTCTCAAATTCATGGCTGCCTTATATTTCCGGTCACAGTCATACTATACTTATAAAACATTATAACACAATACCATTGTTGAAACATACCCTGGCAACGAATGGAGTATTAGTACTCTGAACAAAAATAGGTACCAAAGCTACAGTTGTTTACTGTGTTTCAACAGTTTTCAGTAAGCATGATAGAGAATCTTGACACATTCTGACTCTCAACCTCATGGCAGCCTTATTTCATGTCGCAGTCGTACTATAGTTATAAAACAATATAACTTAATACCACGGTACAAAATACCCTGCTAACGAATAAAGTATTACTAATCTCAACAAAAATAGGTACCAAAGCTACAGCTGTTTACTGTGTTTCAACAGTTTTCAGTCAGCATGATAGAGAATCTTGACACATTCTGATTCTAAAATCCATGGCTGCCTTATTTCCTGTCGCAGTCATACTATACTTATAAAACGATATAACACAATACCATTGTTGAAAAATACCCTGGTAATGAATAGAGTATTAGTACTCTCAAAAAAAATTGGTACCAAAGCTACAGCTGTTTACTGTGTTTCAACAGTTTTCAGTATGCATGATAGAGAATCTTGATCCATTCTGACTCTCTAATTCATGGCTGCCTTATTTCCTGTCGCAGTCATACTATACTTATAAAACAATATAACACAATACCATTGTTGAAAAATACCCTGGTAATGAATAGAGTATTAGTACTCTCGACAAAAATAGGTACCAAAGCTACAGCTGTTTACTGTGTTTCAACAGTTTTCTCTCAGCTTGATAGAGAATCTTGATACATTCTGACTCTCAGATTCATGGCTGCTTTACTTCCTGTCGCATTCATACTATACTTATAAAATGATATAACTCACCACCACGTTAGAAAAACACACTGGTAACCAATAGAGTATTAGTACTCTCAACATAACTAGGTACCAAAGCTAAAGCTGCTGACTATGTTTCAACATTTTCAGTCAGCATGATAGAGAATCTTGACACATTGTGTCTTTCAAACTCACGGCTGACTTATTTCCTGTCGCAGTCATACTATACTTATAAAACGATATATCACAATACCATTGTTGAAAAATACCCTCTTAACGAATAGAGTATTAGTAGTCTCAACAAAAATAGGTACCACAGCTACAGCTGTTTACTGTGTTTCAACAGTTTTCAGTCAGCATGATAGAGAATCTTGACACATTCTGATTCTAAAATCCATGGCTGCCTTATTTCCTGTCGCAGTCATACTATACTTATAAAACGATACAACTCAATACCACGGTAGAAAATACCCTGGTACCAAATAAAGTATTAGTAGTCTCAACAAAAATAGGTACCAAAGCTACAGCTGTTTACTGTCTTTCAACAGTTTTTACTCAGCATGATAGAGAATCTTGACACATTCTCACTCTCAAGTTCATGGCTGCTTTTTTTCCTGTCGCAGTCATACTATACTCGTAAAACGATATAACTCAATACCACGGTAGAAAAACACACTAGTAACCAATAGAGTACTAGTACTCTCATCATAACTAGGTACCAAAGCTAAAGCTGTTTACTGTGTTTCAACAGTTTTCAGTCGGCATGATACAGAATCTTGACACATTGTGTCTTTCAAACTCGCGGCTGCCTTATTTCCTGTCGCAGTCATACTATACTTATAAAACAATATAACACAATACCATTGTTGAAAAATACCCTGGTAACGGATAGGGTATTAGTACTTTGAACAAAAATAGGTACCTAAGCTACTGCTGTTTACTGTGTTTCAACAGTTTTCAGTCAGCATGATAGAGAATCTTGATCCATTCTGACTCTCAAATTCATGGCTGCTTTATTTCCTGTTGCGGTCATACCGTACTCATAAAACGATATATCACAATACCATTGTTGAAAAATACCCTCTTAACGAATAGAGTATTAGTAGTCTCAGCAAAAATAGGTACCAAAGCTACAGCTGTTTACTGTCTTTCAACAGTTTTTAGTCAGCATGATAGAGAATCTTGACACATTCTCACTCTCAAGTTCATGGCTGCTTTTTTTCCTGTCGCAGTCATACTATACTTATAAAACAATATAACTCAATACCATTGTTGAAAAATACCCTGTTAATAAATAGAGTATTAGTACTCTCGACAAAAATAGGTACCAAAGCTTCAGCTGTTTACTGTCTTTCAACAGTTTTCAGTCAGCATGATAGAGAATCTTGACACATTGTGTCTTTCAAACTCATGGCTGCCTTATTTCCTGTCGCTGTCATACTATACTTATGAAACGATATAACTCAATACCATTGTTGAAAAATACCTTGGTAATGAATAGAGTATTAGTACTCTCGACAAAAATAGGTACCAAAGGTACAGCTGTTTACTGTCTTTAAACAGTTTTCGGTCAGCATGATAGAGAATCTTGATCCATTCTGACTCAAATTCATGGCTGCTTTATTTCCTGTCGCAGTCATACTATACTCATAAAACGATATATCATAACAGCATTGTTGAAAAATACACTCTTAACGAATAGAGTATCAGTAGTCTCAACAAAAATAGGTACCAAAGCTACAGCTGTTTACTGTGTTTCAACAGTTTTCAGTCAGCATGATAGAGAATCTTGACACATTCTGATTCTAAAATCCATGGCTGCCTTATTTCCTGTCGCAGTCATACTGTACTTATAAAACGATACAACTCAATACCACGGTAGAAAATACCCTGGTAACAAATGAAGTATTAGTAGTCTCATCAAAAACAGGTACCAAACTACAGCTGTTTACTGTCTTTCAACAGTTTTTAGTCAGCATGATAGAGAATCTTGACACATTGTGTCTTTCAAACTCACGGCTGCCATATTTCCTGTCGCAGTCATACTATACTTATAAAACAATATAACACAATACCATTGTTGAAAAATACCCTGGTAACGAATAGAGTATTAGTACATTGAACAAAAATAGGTACCAAAGCTACAGCTGTTTACTGTGTTTCAGCAGTTTTCAGTCAGCATGATAGAGAATCTTGATCCATTCTGCCTCTCAAATTCATGGCTGCTTTATTTCCTGTTGCAGTCATACTATACTTATAAAACGATATATCACAATACCATTGTTGAAAAATACCCTCTTAACGAATAGAGTATTAGTAGTCTCAACAAAAATAGGTACCAAATCTACAGCTGTTTACTGTGTTTCAACAGTTTTCAGTCAGCATGATAGAGAATCTTGACACATTCTGATTCTAAAATCCATGGCTGCCTTATTTCCTGTTGCAGTCATACTATACTTACGCTTCAACTCAATACCACGATAGAAAATACCCTGGTAACAAATAAAGTATTAGTAGTCTCAACAAAAATAGGTACCAAAGCTTCAGCTGTTTACTGTCTTTCAACAGTTTTTAGTCAGCATGATAGAGAATCTTGATACATTCTGACTCTCAAACTCAAGGCTGCCTTATTTCCTGTCGCAGTCATACTATACTTACAAAACGATATAACTCAATAACACGGTAGAAAAATACACTGGTAACCAATTGAGTATTATTAGTACTCTCAACATGACTAGGTACCAAAGCAACAGCTGTTCACTGTGTTTCAAGAGTTTTCAGTCAGCATGATAGAGAATCTTGACACATTCTGACTCTCAACCTCATGGCAGCCTTATTTCATGTCGCAGTCGTACTATAGTTATAAAACGATATAACTCAATACCACGGTAGAAAATACCCTGCTAACGAATAAAGTATTAGTACTCTCAACAAAAATGGGAACCAAAGCTTCAGCTGTTTACTATGTTTCAACAGTTTTCAGTCAGCATGATAGAGAATCTTGACACATTCTGATTCTAAAATCCATGGCTGCCTTATTTCCTGTCACAGTCATACTATACTTATAAAACGATATAACACAATACCATTGTTGAAAAATACCCTGGTAATGAATAGAGTATTAGTACTCTCAAAAAAAATTGGTACCAAACCTACTGCTGTTTACTGTGTTTCAACAGTTTTCAGTCATCATGATAGAGAATCTTGACAAATTCTGTTTTTCAAGCTCATGGCTGCCTTATTTCCTGTCGCAGTCATAACAAAAGTTATAAAACGATATAACTCAATACCACAGTCGAAAAATACACTTGTAACCGATAGAGTATTAGTTCTCTCAACAAAAATAGGTACCAAAGCTACCAATATTCACTGTGTTTCAATAGTTTTCAGTCAGCATGATAAAGAATCTTGACACATTCTGGCTCTCAAATTCATGGCTGCCTTATTTTCTGTCGCAGTCATACTATACTTATAAAGCAAAATAACTCAATACCATTGTTGAAAAATACCCTGTTAATAAATAGAGTATTAGTACTCTCGACAGAAATAGGTACCAAACTACAGCTGTTTACTGTGTTTGAACACTTTTCAGTCAGCATGATAGACAATCTTGATACATTCTGATTCTAAAATTCATGGCTGCTTTATTTCCTGTGGCAGTCATACTATTCTTATAAAACAATATAACACAATATCATTGTTGAAAAATACCCTGTTAATAAATAGAGTATTAGTATTCTCGACAAAAATAGGTACCAAAGCTTCAGCTGTTTACTGTGTTTCAACAGTTTTCAGTCAGCATGATTGAGAATCTTGACACATTGTGTCTTTCAAACTCAAGGCTGCCTTATTTCCTGTCGCAGTCATACTATACTTACAAAACGATATAACTCAATAACACGGTAGAAAAATACACTGGTAACCAATTGAGTATTATTAGTACTCTCAACATGACTAGGTACCAAAGCAACAGCTGTTCACTGTGTTTCAAGAGTTTTCAGTCAGCATGATAGAGAATCTTGACACATTCTGACTTTCAAACTCATGGCTGCCTTATTTTCTGTCGCAGTAATACTATACTTATGGAACGAAATAACTCAATACCACGGTAGAAAAATACACTGATAACTAATAGAGTATTAGTACTCTCAAGATAACTAGGTACCAAAGCTACCACTGTTCACTGTGTTTCAACAGTTTTCAGTCAGCATGAGAGAGAATTTTGACACATTCTGCTTCTAAAATTCATGGCTGCCTTATTTCATGTTGCAGTCGTACTATACTTATGAAGCGATATAACTCAATACCAATGTTGAAAAATACCCAAGTAATGGAAAAAGTATTGGTACTCTCACCAAAAATAGGTACCAAAGCTACAGCTGTTTACTGTGTTTCAACAGTTTTCCGTCAGCATGAAAGAGATTCTTGATTCATTCTGACTCTCAAACTAATGGGTGCCTTATTTCCTGCCGCAGTCTTACTATACTTATAAAACTGTATAACTCAATACCACGGTAGACAAATACACTGGTAACCAATAGAGTATTTGTTCTCTCAACATAACTAGGTACCAAAGCTTGAGCTGTTCACTGTGTTTCAACAGTTTTCAGTCAGCATGATAGAGAATCTTGACACATTCTGTCTCTCAAATTCATGGCTGCCTTATTTCCTGTCGCAGTCATACTATACTTGGAAAACAATATAACTAAATACCACGGTAGAAAATACCCTGGTAACGAATAAAGTATTAGTAATCTCAACAAAAATAGGTACCAAAGCTACAGCTGTTTACTGTGTTTCAACAGTTTTCAGTCAGCATGGTAAAGAATCTTGACACATCCTGACTCTCAAATTCGTGGCTGCCTTATATTTCCGGTCACAGTCATACTATACTTATAAAACATTATAACACAATACCAGTGTTGAAACATACCCTGGCAACGAATGGAGTATTAGTACTCGGAACAAAAATAGGTACCAAAGCTACAGCTGTTTACTGTGTTTCAACAGTTTTCAGTCAGCATGATAGAGAATCTTGACACATTCTGATTCTAAAATCCATGGCTGCCTTATTTCCTGTCACAGTCATACTATACTTATAAAACGATACAACTCAATACCACGGTAGAAAATACCCTGGTAACAAATGAAGTATTAGTAGTCTCAACAAAAGCAGGTACCAAAGCTACAGCTGTTTACTGTGTTGCAACAGTTTTCAGTCAGCATGATAGAGAATTTTGACACATTCTGTCTTTCAAAGTCATGGCCGCCTTATTTCCTCTCGCAGTTATACTATACTTGTAAAACGATATAACTCTATACCATGGTAGAAAAATACACTGGTAACCAATATAGTATTAGTTCTGTCAACAAAAATAGGTACCAAACCTACAGCTATTCACTGTGTTTCAACAGTTTTCAGTCAGCATGATGGAGAATCTTGATACATTCTGACTCTCAAATTCATGGCTGCCTTATTTTCTCACGCAGGCATACTACACTTATAAAACAATATAACACAATAGCATTGGCAAAACATACCCTGGTAACGAATAGAGTATTAGTACTATAGAACAAAAATAGGTACCAAAGCTGCAGCTGTTTATTGTGTTTCAACAGTCTTCAGTCAGCATGATAGAGAATCTTGACACATTCTGACTCTCAGATTTATGGCAGCCTTATTTCCTGTCGCTGTCATACTATACTTATAAAACAGTATATCCCAATACCACTGTAGAAAATACCCTGGTAACGAATAAAGTATTAGGACTCTCAAAAAAAATAGGTACCAAAGCTACAGCTGTTTACTGTGTTTCAACAATTTCAGTCAGCGTGGTAGAGAATCTTGAAACATTCTGAATCTCAAATTCATGGCTGCCTTATTTCCTGTCGCAGTCATACTGTACTTATAAAACAATATATCACAATAACATTGTTGAAAAATGCCCTGGTAACTAATACAGTATTGGTCCTCTCAATATAACTAGGTACCAAAGCTACCACTGTTCACTGTATTTCAACAGTTTTCAGTCAGCATGATAGAGAATCTTGACACATTCTGCTTCTAAAATTCATTGCCGACTTATTTCCTGTCGCAGTCGTACTATACTTATGAAACGATTTAACTCAATACCAATGTTGAAAAATACCCTGATAATGAATAGAGTATTAGTACTCTCAACAAAAATAGGTACCAAAGCTACAGCTGTGTACTGTGTTTCAACAGTTTTCCGTCGGCATGATAGAGAATCTTGATCCATTCTGACTCAAATTCATGGCTGCTTTATTTCCTGTCGCAGTCATACTATACTCATAAAACGATATATCATAACAGCATTGTTGAAAAATACACTCTTAACGAATAGAGTATCAGTAGTCTCAACAAAAATAGGTACCAAAGCTACAGCTGTTTACTGTGTTTCAACAGTTTTCAGTCAGCATGATAGAGAATCTTGACACATTCTGCTTCTAAAATTCATTGCCGACTTATTTCCTGTCGCAGTCGTACTATACTTATGAAACGATTTAACTCAATACCAATGTTGAAAAATACCCTGATAATGAATAGAGTATTAGTACTCTCAACAAAAATAGGTACCAAAGCTACAGCTGTGTACTGTGTTTCAACAGTTTTCCGTCGGCATGATAGAGAATCTTGATCCATTCTGACTCAAATTCATGGCTGCTTTATTTCCTGTCGCAGTCATACTATACTCATAAAACGATATATCATAACAGCATTGTTGAAAAATACACTCTTAACGAATAGAGTATCAGTAGTCTCAACAAAAATAGGTACCAAAGCTACAGCTGTTTACTGTCTTTCAACAGTTTTTAGTCAGCATGATAGAGAATCTTGACACATTGTGTCTTTCAAACTCACGGCTACCATATTTCCTGTCGCAGTCATACTATACTTATAAAACAATATAACACAATACCATTGTTGAAAAATACCCTGGTAACGAATAGAGTATTAGTACATTGAACAAAAATAGGTACCAAAGCTACAGCTGTTTACTGTGTTTCAGCAGTTTTCAGTCAGCATGATAGAGAATCTTGATCCATTCTGCCTCTCAAATTCATGGCTGCTTTATTTCCTGTTGCAGTCATACTATACTTATAAAACGATATATCACAATACCATTGTTGAAAAATACCCTCTTAACGAATAGAGTATTAGTAGTCTCAAGAAAAATAGGTACCAAATCTGCAGCTGTTTACTGTGTTTCAACAGTTTTCAGTCAGCATGATAGAGAATCTTGACACATTCTGATTCTAAAATCCATGGCTGCCTTATTTCCTGTTGCAGTCATACTATACTTACGCTTCAACTCAATACCACGATAGAAAATACCCTGGTAACAAATAAAGTATTAGTAGTCTCAACAAAAATAGGTACCAAAGCTTCAGCTGTTTACTGTCTTTCAACAGTTTTTAGTCAGCATGATAGAGAATCTTGACACATTCTGACTCTCAAGTTCATGGCGGCTTTATTTCCTGTCGCAGTCATACTATACTTGTAAAACAATATAACTCAATACCACGGTAGAAAAACACTTGTAACCAATAGAGTGCTAAGTACTTTCGACATAACTAGGTACCAAAGCTAAAGCTGTTTACTGTGTTTCAACAGTTTTCAGTCAGCATGATAGAGAATCTTGACACACTGTGCCTTTCAAACTCATGGCTGCCTTATTTCCTGTCGCAGTCATACTATACTTATAAATCAATATAACACAATACCATTGTTGAAAAATACCCTGGTAACGAATAGAGTTTTAGTACTTTGAACAAAAATAGGTACCAAAGCTACAGCTGTTTACTGTGTTTCAACAGTTTTCAGTCAGCATGATAGAGAATCTTGATACATTCTGACTCTCAAATTCATGGCTGCCTTATTTCCTGTCGCAGCCATACTATACTTATAAAACGATATAACTCAATACCACAGTCGAAAATGCCCTGGTAACGAATAAAGTATTAGGACTCTCAACAAAAATAGGTACCAAAGCTTCAGCTGTTTACTGTGTTTCAACAATTTCCAGTCAGAGTGGTAGAGAATTTTTACACATTCTGAATCTCAAATTCATGGCTCCCTTATTTCCTGTCGCAGTCAAACTATACTGATAAAACAATATAACACAATGCCATTGTTGAAAAATACCCTGGTAATGAATAGAGTATTAGTACTCTCACCAAAATGGGTACCCAAGCTACAGCTGTTTACTGTGTTTCAGCAGTTTTCAGTCAGCATGAAAGAGATTCTTGATACATTCTGACTGTCAAACTAATGGCTGCCTTATTTCCTGCCGCAGTCTTACTATACTTATAAAACTGTATAACTCAATACCACGGTAGACAAATACACTGGTGACCAATAGAGTATTAGTTCTCTCAACATAACTAGGTACCAAAGCTTGAGCTGTTCACTGTGTTTCAACAGTTTTCAGTCAGCATGATAGAGAATCTTGACACATTCTGACTCTCAAATTCATGGCTGCCTTATATTTCCTGTCACAGTCATACTATACTTATAAAACAATATAACACAATACCATTGTTGAAAAATACCCTGGCAATGAATGGAGTATTAGCACTCTGAACTAAAATAGGTACCAAAGCTACAGCTGTTTACTGTGTTTCAACAGTTTTCAGTAAGCATGATAGAGAATCTTGACACATTCTGACTCTCAAGTTCATGGCTGCTTTATTTCCTGCCGCAGTCATACTATGCTTATAAAACGATATATCACAATACCATTGTTGAAAAATACCCTTTTAACGAATTGAGTATTAGTAGTCTCAACAAAAATAGGTACCAAAGCTACAGCTGTTTACTGTGTTTCAACAGTTTTCAGTCAGCATGATAGAGAATCTTGACACATTCTGATTCTCAAATTCATGACTGCCTTATTTCCTGTCGCAGTCATACTATACTTATGAAACGATATAACTCAATACCATTGTTGAAAAATACCCTGGTAATGAATAGAGTATTAGTACTCTCGACAAAAATAGGTGCCAAAGCTACAGCTGTTTACTGTCTTTCAACAGTTTTCAGTCAGCATGGTAGAGAATCTTGATCCATTCTGATTCTAAAATTCATGGCTGCTTTATTTCCTGTCGCAGTCATACTATACTTATGAAACGATATAACTCAATACCTTTGTTGAAAAATACCCTGTTAATAAATAGAGTATTAGTACTCTCGACAGAAATAGGTACCAAACTACAGCTCTTTACTGTGTTTGAACACTTTTCAGTCAGCATGATAGACAATTTTGATACATTCTGATTCTAAAATTCATGGCTGCTTTATTTCCTGTTGCCGTCATACTATACTTATAAAACAATATAACTCAATACCATTGTTGAAAAATACCCTGTTAATAAATAGAGTATTAGTCTTCTCGACAAAAATAGGTACCAAGGCTTCAGCTGTTTACTGTGTTTCAACAGTTTTCAGTCAGTATGATAGAGAATCTTGACACATTGTGTCTTTCAAATTGATGGCTGCCTTATTTCCTGTCGCTGTCATACTATACTTACAAAACGATATAACTCAGTACCACAGTAGAAAAATGTCCCGGTAACTAATAGAGTATTAGTACTCTCAATATAACTAGGTACCAAACTACCACTGTTCACTGTGTTTCAAGAGTTTTCAGTCAGCATGATAGAGAATCTTGACACATTCTGATTCCAAAATTCATGACTGCCTTATTTCCTGTCACTGTCATACTATACTTATGAAACGATATAACCCAATACCATTGTTGAAAAATACCCTGGTAATGAATAGAGTATTAGTCCTCACGACAAAAATAGGTACCAAAGCTACAGCTGTTTACTGTCTTTCAACAGTTTTCAGTCAGCATGATAGAGAATCTTGATCCATTCTGACTCTCAAATTCATGGCTGCTTTATTTCCTGTCGCAGTCATACTACATTTATAAATGGATATATCACAATACCATTTTTGAAAAACACCCTCTTAACGAATAGAGTATTAGTAGTCTCAGCAAAAATAGGTTCCAAAGCTACAGCAGTTTACTGTGTTTCAACAGTTTTCAGTCAGCATGATAGAGAATCTTGACACATTCTGATTCTAAAATCCATGGCTGCCTTATTTCCTGTCGCAGTCATACTGTACTTATAAAATGATTCAACTCAATACCACGGTAGAAAATACCCTAGTAACAAATAAAGTATTAGTAGTCTCAACAAAAATAGGTACCAAAGCTACAGCTGTTTACTGTCTTTCAACAGTTTTTAGTCAGCATGATAGAGAATCTTGACACATTCTGACTCTCAAGTTCATGGCTGCTTTATTTCCTGTCACAGTCATACTATACTTGTAAAACGATATAAATCAATACCATTGTTGAAAAATACCCTGGTAATGAATAGAGTATTTGTACTCTCGACAAAAATAGATACCAAAGCTACAGCTGTTTACTGTGTTTCAACAGTTTTCACTCAGCTTGATAGAGAATCTTGATACATTCTGACTCTCAGATTCATGGCCGCTTTACTTCCTGTCGCATTCATACTATACTTATAAAACGATATAACTCAATACCACGGTAGAAAAACACACTGGTAACCAATAGAGTGTTAGTACTCTCAACATAACTAGGTACCAAAGCTAAAGCTGTTGACTGTGTTTCAACAGTTTTCAGTCAGCATGATAGAGAATCTTGACACATTCTGATTCTAAAATCCATGGCTGCCTTATTTCCTGTCGCAGTCATACTATACTTGTAAAACGATATAACTCAATACCACGGTAGAAAAACACACTAGTAACCAATAGAGTATTAGTACTCTCAACATAACTAGGTACCAAGGCTAAAGCTGTTTACTGTGTTTGAACAGTTTTCAGTCGGCATGATCGAGAATCTTGACACATTGTGTCTTTCAAACGCACCGCTGCCTTATTTCCTGTCGCAGTCATACTATACTTATAAAACAATATAACACAATACCATTGTTGAAAAATACCCTGGTAACGAATAGAGTATTAGTACTTTGAACAAAAATAGGTACCAAAGCTACAGCTGTTTACTGTGTTTCAACAGTTTTCAGTCAGCATGATAGAGAATCTTGATCCATTCTGACTCTCAAATTCATGGCTCCCTTATTTCCTGTCGCAGTCATACCATACTGATAAAACAATATAACACAATACCATTGTTGAAAAATACCCTGGTAATGAATAGAGTATTAGTTCTCTCACCAAAAATAGGTACCAAAGCTACAGCTGTTTACTGTGTTTCAACAGTTTTCAGTCAGCATGAAAGAGATTCTTGATACATTCTAACTCGCAAACTAATGGCTGCCTTATTTCCTGCCGCAGTCTTACTATACTTATAAAACTGTATAACTCAATACCACGGTAGACAAATACACTGGTAACCAATAGAGTATTAGTTCTCTCAACATAACTAGGTACCAAAGCTTGAGCTGTTCACTGTGTTTCAACAGTTTTCAGTCAGCATGATAGAGAATCTTGACACATTCTGATTCTAAAATCCACGGCTGCCTTATTTCCTGTCGCAGTCATACTATACTTATAAAACGATATAACACAATACCATTGTTGAAAAATACCCTGGTAATGAATAGAGTATTAGTACTCTCCAAAAAAATAGGCACCAAAGCTACAGCTGTTTACTGTGTTTCAACAGTTTTCAGTCAGCATGATAGAGAATCTCGACAAATTCTGTTTTTCAAGCTCATGGCTGCCTTATTTCCTGTCGCAGTCATAACTATAGTTATAAAACGATATAACACAATACCACGGTAGAAAAATACACTGGTAACCAATAGAGTATTAGTTCTCTCAACAAAAATAGGTACCAAAGCTACAGATATTCACTGTGCTTCAGCAGTTTTCAGTCAGCATGATAGAGAATCTCGACACATTCTGATTCTAAAATTCATGGCTGCCTTATTTCCTGCCACACTCGATTCTAAAATTCATGGCTGCCTTATTTCCTGCCACACTCATGCTATACTTACGAAACAATGTAACTCAATACCATTGTTGAAAAATATCCTGTTTATAAATAGAGTATTAGTACTCTCGACAGAAATAGGTACCAAACCACAGCTCTTGACTGTGTTTGAACAGTTTTCAGTTAGCATGATAGAGAATCTTGATATATTCTGACTCTCAAATTCATGGCTGCTTTATTTCCTGTCGCAGTCATACTATACTTATAAAACAATATAACTCAATACCATTGTTGAAAAATACCCTGTTAATAAATAGAGTATTAGTACTCTCGACAAAAATAGGTACCAAAGCTTCAGCTGTTTACTGTGTTTCAAGAGTTTTCAGTCAGCATGATAGAGAATCTTGACACATTCTGATTCTAAAATTCATGACTGCCTTATTTCCTGTCGCTGTCATACTATACTTATAAAACGATATAACCCAATACCATTGTTGAAAAATACCCTGGTAATGAATAGAGTATTAGTCCTCTCGTCAAAAATAGGTACCAAAGCTACAGCTGTTTAATGTCTTTCAACAGTTTTCAGTCAGCATGATAGAGAATCTTGATCCATTCTGACTCTCAAATTCATGGCTGCTTTATTTCCTGTCGCAGTCATACTATATTTATAAATGGATATATCACAATACCATTTTTGAAAAACACCCTCTTAACGAATAGAGTATTAGTAGTCTCAGCAAAAATAGGTTCCAAAGCTACAGCTGTTTACTGTGTTTCAACAGTTTTCAGTCAGCATGATAGAAAATCTTGACACATTCTGATTCTAAAATCCATGGCTGCCTTATTTCCTGTCGCAGTCATTCTGTACTTATAAAATGATTCAACTCAATACCACGGTAGAAAATACCCTAGTAACAAATAAAGTATTAGTAGTCTCAACAAAAATAGGTACCAAAGCTACAGCTGTTTACTGTCTTTCAACAGTTTTTAGTCAGCATGATAGAGAATCTTGACACATTGTGTCTTTCAAACTCATGGCTGCCTTATTTCCTGTCGCTGTCATACTATACTTATAAAACGATATAACTCAGTACCACAGTAGAAAAATACCCGGGTAACTAATGGAGTATTAGTACTCTCAATATAACTAGGTACCAAACTACCACTGTTCACTGTGTTTCAAGAGTTTTCAGTCAGCATGATAAAGAATCTTGACACATTCTGATTCTAAAATTCATGACTGCCTTATTTCGTGTCGCAATCATACTATACTTATGAAACGATATAACACAATACCATTGTTGAAAAATACCCTGGCAACGAATGGAGTATTAGCACTCTGAACAAAAATAGGTACCAAAGCTACAGCTGTTTACTGTGTTTCAACAGTTTTCAGTAAGCATGATAGAGAATCTTGACACATTCTGAATCTCAAATTCAAGGCTCCCTTATTTCCTGTCGCAGTCATACTATACTGATAAAACAATATAACACAATACGATTGTTGAAAAATACCCTGGTAATGAATAGAGTATTAGTACTCTCACCAAAAATAGGTACCAAACCTACAGCTGTTTACTGTGTTTCAACAGTTTTCAGTCAGCATGAAAGAGATTCTTGATACATTCTGACTCTCAAACTCAAGGCTCCCTTATTTCCTGTCGCAGTCATACTATACTTACAAAACGATATAACTCAATAACACGGTAGAAAAATACACTGGTAACCAATTGAGTATTATTAGTACTCTCAACATGACTAGGTACCACAGCAACAGCTGTTCACTGTGTTTCAAGAGTTTTCAGTCAGCATGATATAAAGAATCTTGACACATTCTGACTCTCAACCTCATGGCAGCCTTATTTCATGTCGCAGTCGTACTATAGTTATAAAACGATATAACTCAATACCACGGTAGAAAATACCCTGCTAACGAATAAAGTATTAGTACTCTCAACAAAAATGGGAACCAAAGCTTCAGCTGTTTACTATGTTTCAACAGTTTTCAGTCAGCATGATAGAGAATCTTGACACATTCTGATTCTAAAATCCATGGCTGCCTTATTTCCTGTCACAGTCATACTATACTTATAAAACGATATAACACAATACCATTGTTGAAAAATACCCTGGTAATGAATAGAGTATTAGTACTCTCAAAAAAAATTGGTACCAAACCTACTGCTGTTTACTGTGTTTCAACAGTTTTCAGTCAGCATGATAGAGAATCTTGACAAATTCTGTTTTTCAAGCTCATGGCTGCCTTATTTCCTGTCGCAGTCATAACAAAAGTTATAAAACGATATAACTCAATACCACAGTCGAAAAATACACTTGTAACCGATAGAGTATTAGTTCTCTCAACAAAAATAGGTACCAAAGCTACCAATATTCACTGTGTTTCAATAGTTTTCAGTCAGCATGATAAAGAATCTTGACACATTCTGGCTCTCAAATTCATGGCTGCCTTATTTTCTGTCGCAGTCATACTATACTTATAAAGCAAAATAACTCAATACCATTGTTGAAAAATACCCTGTTAATAAATAGAGTATTAGTACTCTCGACAGAAATAGGTACCAAACTACAGCTGTTTACTGTGTTTGAACACTTTTCACTCAGCATGATAGACAATCTTGATACATTCTGATTCTAAAATTCATGGCTGCTTTATTTCCTGTGGCAGTCATACTATTCTTATAAAACAATATAACACAATATCATTGTTGAAAAATACCCTGTTAATAAATAGAGTATTAGTATTCTCGACAAAAATAGGTACCAAAGCTTCAGCTGTTTACTGTGTTTCAACAGTTTTCAGTCAGCATGATTGAGAATCTTGACACATTGTGTCTTTCAAACTCAAGGCTGCCTTATTTCCTGTCGCAGTCATACTATACTTACAAAACGATATAACTCAATAACACGGTAGAAAAATACACTGGTAACCAATTGAGTATTATTAGTACTCTCAACATGACTAGGTACCAAAGCAACAGCTGTTCACTGTGTTTCAAGAGTTTTCAGTCAGCATGATAGAGAATCTTGACACATTCTGACTTTCAAACTCATGGCTGCCTTATTTTCTGTCGCAGTCATACTATACTTATGGAACGAAATAACTCAATACCACGGTAGAAAAATACACTGATAACTAATAGAGTATTAGTACTCTCAAGATAACTAGGTACCAAAGCTACCACTGTTCACTGTGTTTCAACAGTTTTCAGTCAGCATGAGAGAGAATTTTGACACATTCTGCTTCTAAAATTCATGGCTGCCTTATTTCATGTCGCAGTCGTACTATACTTATGAAGCGATATAACTCAATACCACGGTAGAAAAATACACTGGTAACTAATACAGTATTAGTACTCTCAAGATAACTAGGTACCAAAGCTACCACTGTTCACTGTGTTTCAACAGTTTTCAGTCAGCATGAGAGAGAATTTTGACACATTCTGCTTCTAAAATTCATGGCTGCCTTATTTCATGTCGCAGTCGTACTATACTTATGAAGCGATATAACTCAATACCAATGTTGAAAAATACCCAAGTAATGGAAAAAGTATTGGTACTCTCACCAAAAATAGAAACCATAGCTACAGCTGTTTACTGTGTTTCAACAGTTTTCCGTCAGCATGAAAGAGATTCTTGATTCATTCTGACTCTCAGACTAATGGGTGCCTTATTTCCTGCCGCAGTCTTACTATACTTATAAAACTGTATAACTCAATACAACGGTAGACAAATACACTGGTAACCAATAGAGTATTTGTTCTCTCAACATAACTAGGTACCAAAGCTTGAGCTGTTCACTGTGTTTCAACAGTTTTCAGTCAGCATGATAGAGAATCTTGACACATTCTGTCTCTCAAATTCATGGCTGCCTTATTTCCTGTCGCAGTCATACTATACTTGGAAAACAATATAACTAAATACCACGGTAGAAAATACCCTGGTAACGAATAAAGTATTAGTAATCTCAACAAAAATAGGTACCAAAGCTACAGCTGTTTACTGTGTTTCAACAGTTTTCAGTCAGCATGGTAAAGAATCTTGACACATCCTGACTCTCAAATTCGTGGCTGCCTTATATTTCCGGTCACAGTCATACTATACTTATAAAACATTATAACACAATACCAGTGTTGAAACATACCCTGGCAACGAATGGAGTATTAGTACTCAGAACAAAAATAGGTACCAAAGCTACAGCTGTTTACTGTGTTTCAACAGTTTTCAGTCAGCATGATAGAGAATCTTGACACATTCTGATTCTAAAATTCATGACTGCCTTATTTCGTGTCGCAATCATACTATACTTATGAAACGATATAACACAATACCATTGTTGAAAAATACCCTGGCAACGAATGGAGTATTAGCACTCTGAACAAAAATAGGTACCAAAGCTACAGCTGTTTACTGTGTTTCAACAGTTTTCAGTAAGCATGATAGAGAATCTTGACACATTCTGAATCTCAAATTCAAGGCTCCCTTATTTCCTGTCGCAGTCATACTATACTGATAAAACAATATAACACAATACGATTGTTGAAAAATACCCTGGTAATGAATAGAGTATTAGTACTCTCACCAAAAATAGGTACCAAACCTACAGCTGTTTACTGTGTTTCAACAGTTTTCAGTCAGCATGAAAGAGATTCTTGATACATTCTGACTCTCAAACTCAAGGCTGCCTTATTTCCTGTCGCAGTCATACTATACTTACAAAACGATATAACTCAATAACACGGTAGAAAAATACACTGGTAACCAATTGAGTATTATTAGTACTCTCAACATGACTAGGTACCACAGCAACAGCTGTTCACTGTGTTTCAAGAGTTTTCAGTCAGCATGATAGAGAATCTTGACACATTCTGACTCTCAACCTCATGGCAGCCTTATTTCATGTCGCAGTTGTACTATAGTTATAAAACGATATAACTCAATACCACGGTAGAAAATACCCTGCTAACGAATAAAGTATTAGTACTCTCAACAAAAATGGGAACCAAAGCTTCAGCTGTTTACTATGTTTCAACAGTTTTCAGTCAGCATGATAGAGAATCTTGACACATTCTGATTCTAAAATCCATGGCTGCCTTATTTCCTGTCACAGTCATACTATACTTATAAAACGATATAACACAATACCATTGTTGAAAAATACCCTGGTAATGAATAGAGTATTAGTACTCTCAAAAAAAATTGGTACCAAACCTACTGCTGTTTACTGTGTTTCAACAGTTTTCAGTCAGCATGATAGAGAATCTTGACAAATTCTGTTTTTCAAGCTCATGGCTGCCTTATTTCCTGTCGCAGTCATAACAAAAGTTATAAAACGATATAACTCAATACCACAGTCGAAAAATACACTTGTAACCGATAGAGTATTAGTTCTCTCAACAAAAATAGGTACCAAAGCTACCAATATTCACTGTGTTTCAATAGTTTTCAGTCAGCATGATAAAGAATCTTGACACATTCTGGCTCTCAAATTCATGGCTGCCTTATTTTCTGTCGCAGTCATACTATACTTATAAAGCAAAATAACTCAATACCATTGTTGAAAAATACCCTGTTAATAAATAGAGTATTAGTACTCTCGACAGAAATAGGTACCAAACTACAGCTGTTTACTGTGTTTGAACACTTTTCAGTCAGCATGATAGACAATCTTGATACATTCTGATTCTAAAATTCATGGCTGCTTTATTTCCTGTGGCAGTCATACTATTCTTATAAAACAATATAACACAATATCATTGTTGAAAAATACCCTGTTAATAAATAGAGTATTAGTATTCTCGACAAAAATAGGTACCAAAGCTTCAGCTGTTTACTGTGTTTCAACAGTTTTCAGTCAGCATGATTGAGAATCTTGACACATTGTGTCTTTCAAACTCAAGGCTGCCTTATTTCCTGTCGCAGTCATACTATACTTACAAAACGATATAACTCAATAACACGGTAGAAAAATACACTGGTAACCAATTGAGTATTATTAGTACTCTCAACATGACTAGGTACCAAAGCAACAGCTGTTCACTGTGTTTCAAGAGTTTTCAGTCAGCATGATAGAGAATCTTGACACATTCTGACTTTCAAACTCATGGCTGCCTTATTTTCTGTCGCAGTCATACTATACTTATGGAACGAAATAACTCAATACCACGGTAGAAAAATACACTGATAACTAATAGAGTATTAGTACTCTCAAGATAACTAGGTACCAAAGCTACCACTGTTCACTGTGTTTCAACAGTTTTCAGTCAGCATGAGAGAGAATTTTGACACATTCTGCTTCTAAAATTCATGGCTGCCTTATTTCATGTCGCAGTCGTACTATACTTATGAAGCGATATAACTCAATACCACGGTAGAAAAATACACTGGTAACTAATACAGTATTAGTACTCACAAGATAACTAGGTACCAAAGCTACCACTGTTCACTGTGTTTCAACAGTTTTCAGTCAGCATGAGAGAGAATTTTGACACATTCTGCTTCTAAAATTCATGGCTGCCTTATTTCATGTCGCAGTCGTACTATACTTATGAAGCGATATAACTCAATACCAATGTTGAAAAATACCCAAGTAATGGAAAAAGTATTGGTACTCTCACCAAAAATAGGTACCAAAGCTACAGCTGTTTACTGTGTTTCAACAGTTTTCCGTCAGCATGAAAGAGATTCTTGATTCATTCTGACTCTCAAACTAATGGGTGCCTTATTTCCTGCCGCAGTCTTACTATACTTATAAAACTGTATAACTCAATACCACGGTAGACAAATACACTGGTAACCAATAGAGTATTTGTTCTCTCAACATAACTAGGTACCAAAGCTTGAGCTGTTCACTGTGTTTCAACAGTTTTCAGTCAGCATGATAGAGAATCTTGACACATTCTGTCTCTCAAATTCATGGCTGCCTTATTTCCTGTCGCAGTCATACTATACTTGGAAAACAATATAACTAAATACCACGGTAGAAAATACCCTGGTAACGAATAAAGTATTAGTAATCTCAACAAAAATAGGTACCAAAGCTACAGCTGTTTACTGTGTTTCAACAGTTTTCAGTCAGCATGGTAAAGAATCTTGACACATCCTGACTCTCAAATTCGTGGCTGCCTTATATTTCCGGTCACAGTCATACTATACTTATAAAACATTATAACACAATACCAGTGTTGAAACATACCCTGGCAACGAATGGAGTATTAGTACTCGGAACAAAAATAGGTACCAAAGCTACAGCTGTTTACTGTGTTTCAACAGTTTTCAGTCAGCATGATAGAGAATCTTGACACATTCTGATTCTAAAATCCATGGCTGCCTTATTTCCTGTCACAGTCATACTATACTTATAAAACGATACAACTCAATACCACGGTAGAAAATACCCTGGTAACAAATGAAGTATTAGTAGTCTCAACAAAAGCAGGTACCAAAGCTACAGCTGTTTACTGTGTTGCAACAGTTTTCAGTCAGCATGATAGAGAATTTTGACACATTCTGTCTTTCAGAGTCATGGCCGCCTTATTTCCTCTCGCAGTTATACTATACTTGTAAAACGATATAACTCTATACCATGGTAGAAAAATACACTGGTAACCAATATAGTATTAGTACTGTCAACAAAAATAGGTACCAAACCTACAGCTATTCACTGTGTTTCAACAGTTTTCAGTCAGCATGATAGAGAATCTTGATACATTCTGACTCTCAAATTCATGGCTGCCTTATTTTCTCACGCAGGCATACTACACTTATAAAACAATATAACACAATAGCATTGGCAAAACATACCCTGGTAACGAATAGAGTATTAGTACTATAGAACAAAAATAGGTACCAAAGCTGCAGCTGTTTATTGTGTTTCAACAGTCTTCAGTCAGCATGATAGAGAATCTTGACACATTCTGACTCTCAGATTTATGGCAGCCTTATTTCCTGTCGCTGTCATACTATACTTATAAAACAGTATATCCCCATACCACTGTAGAAAATACCCTGGTAACGAATAAAGTATTAGGACTCTCAAAAAAAATAGGTACCAAAGCTACAGCTGTTTACTGTGTTTCAACAATTTCAGTCAGCGTGGTAGAGAATCTTGAAACATTCTGAATCTCAAATTCATGGCTGCCTTATTTCCTGTCGCAGTCATACTGTACTTATAAAACAATATATCACAATAACATTGTTGAAAAATGCCCTGGTAACTAATACAGTATTGGTCCTCTCAATATAACTAGGTACCAAAGCTACCACTGTTCACTGTATTTCAACAGTTTTCAGTCAGCATGATAGAGAATCTTGACACATTCTGCTTCTAAAATTCATTGCCGACTTATTTCCTGTCGCAGTCGTACTATACTTATGAAACGATTTAACTCAATACCAATGTTGAAAAATACCCTGATAATGAATAGAGTATTAGTACTCTCAACAAAAATAGGTACCAAAGCTACAGCTGTGTACTGTGTTCAAACAGTTTTCATTGAGCATGATAGAGAATCTTGATATATTCTGACTCTCAAATTCATGGCCGCCTTATTTCCTGTCGCAGTCATACTATACTTACGAAACGTTATAACACAATACCATTGTTGAAAAATACCCTCGTGACGAATAGAGTATTAGTCCTCTCAACATAACTAGGTACCAAAGCTACAGCTGTTCACTGTGTGTTTGAACACTTTTCAGTCAGCATGATAGACAATCTTGATACATTCTGATTCTAAAATTCATGGCTGCTTTATTTCCTGTGGCAGTCATACTATTCTTATAAAACAATATAACACAATATCATTGTTGAAAAATACCCTGTTAATAAATAGAGTATTAGTATTCTCGACAAAAATAGGTACCAAAGCTTCAGCTGTTTACTGTGTTTCAACAGTTTTCAGTCAGCATGATTGAGAATCTTGACACATTGTGTCTTTCAAACTCAAGGCTGCCTTATTTCCTGTCGCAGTCATACTATACTTACAAAACGATATAACTCAATAACACGGTAGAAAAATACACTGGTAACCAATTGAGTATTATTAGTACTCTCAACATGACTAGGTACCAAAGCAACAGCTGTTCACTGTGTTTCAAGAGTTTTCAGTCAGCATGATAGAGAATCTTGACACATTCTGACTTTCAAACTCATGGCTGCCTTATTTTCTGTCGCAGTCATACTATACTTATGGAACGAAATAACTCAATACCACGGTAGAAAAATACACTGATAACTAATAGAGTATTAGTACTCTCAAGATAACTAGGTACCAAAGCTACCACTGTTCACTGTGTTTCAACAGTTTTCAGTCAGCATGAGAGAGAATTTTGACACATTCTGCTTCTAAAATTCATGGCTGCCTTATTTCATGTCGCAGTCGTACTATACTTATGAAGCGATATAACTCAATACCACGGTAGAAAAATACACTGGTAACTAATACAGTATTAGTACTCTCAAGATAACTAGGTACCAAAGCTACCACTGTTCACTGTGTTTCAACAGTTTTCAGTCAGCATGAGAGAGAATTTTGACACATTCTGCTTCTAAAATTCATGGCTGCCTTATTTCATGTCGCAGTCGTACTATACTTATGAAGCGATATAACTCAATACCAATGTTGAAAAGTACCCAAGTAATGGAAAAAGTATTGGTACTCTCACCAAAAATAGAAACCAAAGCTACAGCTGTTTACTGTGTTTCAACAGTTTTCCGTCAGCATGAAAGAGATTCTTGATTCATTCTGACTCTCAAACTAATGGGTGCCTTATTTCCTGCCGCAGTCTTACTATATTTATAAAACTGTATAACTCAATACAACGGTAGACAAATACACTGGTAACCAATAGAGTATTTGTTCTCTCAACATAACTAGGTACCAAAGCTTGAGCTGTTCACTGTGTTTCAACAGTTTTCAGTCAGCATGATAGAGAATCTTGACACATTCTGTCTCTCAAATTCATGGCTGCCTTATTTCCTGTCGCAGTCATACTATACTTGGAAAACAATATAACTAAATACCACGGTAGAAAATACCCTGGTAACGAATAAAGTATTAGTAATCTCAACAAAAATAGGTACCAAAGCTACAGCTGTTTACTGTGTTTCAACAGTTTTCAGTCAGCATGGTAAAGAATCTTGACACATCCTGACTCTCAAATTCGTGGCTGCCTTATATTTCCGGTCACAGTCATACTATACTTATAAAACATTATAACACAATACCAGTGTTGAAACATACCCTGGCAACGAATGGAGTATTAGTACTCAGAACAAAAATAGGTACCAAAGCTACAGCTGTTTACTGTGTTTCAACAGTTTTCAGTCAGCATGATAGAGAATCTTGACACATTCTGATTCTAAAATTCATGACTGCCTTATTTCGTGTCGCAATCATACTATACTTATGAAACGATATAACACAATACCATTGTTGAAAAATACCCTGGCAACGAATGGAGTATTAGCACTCTGAACAAAAATAGGTACCAAAGCTACAGCTGTTTACTGTGTTTCAACAGTTTTCAGTAAGCATGATAGAGAATCTTGACACATTCTGAATCTCAAATTCAAGGCTCCCTTATTTCCTGTCGCAGTCATACTATACTGATAAAACAATATAACACAATACGATTGTTGAAAAATACCCTGGTAATGAATAGAGTATTAGTACTCTCACCAAAAATAGGTACCAAACCTACAGCTGTTTACTGTGTTTCAACAGTTTTCAGTCAGCATGAAAGAGATTCTTGATACATTCTGACTCTCAAACTCAAGGCTGCCTTATTTCCTGTCGCAGTCATACTATACTTACAAAACGATATAACTCAATAACACGGTAGAAAAATACACTGGTAACCAATTGAGTATTATTAGTACTCTCAACATGACTAGGTACCACAGCAACAGCTGTTCACTGTGTTTCAAGAGTTTTCAGTCAGCATGATAGAGAATCTTGACACATTCTGACTCTCAACCTCATGGCAGCCTTATTTCATGTCGCAGTCGTACTATAGTTATAAAACGATATAACTCAATACCACGGTAGAAAATACCCTGCTAACGAATAAAGTATTAGTACTCTCAACAAAAATGGGAACCAAAGCTTCAGCTGTTTACTATGTTTCAACAGTTTTCAGTCAGCATGATAGAGAATCTTGACACATTCTGATTCTAAAATCCATGGCTGCCTTATTTCCTGTCACAGTCATACTATACTTATAAAACGATATAACACAATACCATTGTTGAAAAATACCCTGGTAATGAATAGAGTATTAGTACTCTCAAAAAAAATTGGTACCAAACCTACTGCTGTTTACTGTGTTTCAACAGTTTTCAGTCAGCATGATAGAGAATCTTGACAAATTCTGTTTTTCAAGCTCATGGCTGCCTTATTTCCTGTCGCAGTCATAACAAAAGTTATAAAACGATATAACTCAATACCACAGTCGAAAAATACACTTGTAACCGATAGAGTATTAGTTCTCTCAACAAAAATAGGTACCAAAGCTACCAATATTCACTGTGTTTCAATAGTTTTCAGTCAGCATGATAAAGAATCTTGACACATTCTGGCTCTCAAATTCATGGCTGCCTTATTTTCTGTCGCAGTCATACTATACTTATAAAGCAAAATAACTCAATACCATTGTTGAAAAATACCCTGTTAATAAATAGAGTATTAGTACTCTCGACAGAAATAGGTACCAAACTACAGCTGTTTACTGTGTTTGAACACTTTTCAGTCAGCATGATAGACAATCTTGATACATTCTGATTCTAAAATTCATGGCTGCTTTATTTCCTGTGGCAGTCATACTATTCTTATAAAACAATATAACACAATATCATTGTTGAAAAATACCCTGTTAATAAATAGAGTATTAGTATTCTCGACAAAAATAGGTACCAAAGCTTCAGCTGTTTACTGTGTTTCAACAGTTTTCAGTCAGCATGATTGAGAATCTTGACACATTGTGTCTTTCAAACTCAAGGCTGCCTTATTTCCTGTCGCAGTCATACTATACTTACAAAACGATATAACTCAATAACACGGTAGAAAAATACACTGGTAACCAATTGAGTATTATTAGTACTCTCAACATGACTAGGTACCAAAGCAACAGGTGTTCACTGTGTTTCAAGAGTTTTCAGTCAGCATGATAGAGAATCTTGACACATTCTGACTTTCAAACTCATGGCTGCCTTATTTTCTGTCGCAGTCATACTATACTTATGGAACGAAATAACTCAATACCACGGTAGAAAAATACACTGATAACTAATAGAGTATTAGTACTCTCAAGATAACTAGGTACCAAAGCTACCACTGTTCACTGTGTTTCAACAGTTTTCAGTCAGCATGAGAGAGAATTTTGACACATTCTGCTTCTAAAATTCATGGCTGCCTTATTTCATGTCGCAGTCGTACTATACTTATGAAGCGATATAACTCAATACCACGGTAGAAAAATACACTGGTAACTAATACAGTATTAGTACTCACAAGATAACTAGGTACCAAAGCTACCACTGTTCACTGTGTTTCAACAGTTTTCAGTCAGCATGAGAGAGAATTTTGACACATTCTGCTTCTAAAATTCATGGCTGCCTTATTTCATGTCGCAGTCGTACTATACTTATGAAGCGATATAACTCAATACCAATGTTGAAAAATACCCAAGTAATGGAAAAAGTATTGGTACTCTCACCAAAAATAGGTACCAAAGCTACAGCTGTTTACTGTGTTTCAACAGTTTTCCGTCAGCATGAAAGAGATTCTTGATTCATTCTGACTCTCAAACTAATGGGTGCCTTATTTCCTGCCGCAGTCTTACTATACTTATAAAACTGTATAACTCAATACCACGGTAGACAAATACACTGGTAACCAATAGAGTATTTGTTCTCTCAACATAACTAGGTACCAAAGCTTGAGCTGTTCACTGTGTTTCAACAGTTTTCAGTCAGCATGATAGAGAATCTTGACACATTCTGTCTCTCAAATTCATGGCTGCCTTATTTCCTGTCGCAGTCATACTATACTTGGAAAACAATATAACTAAATACCACGGTAGAAAATACCCTGGTAACGAATAAAGTATTAGTAATCTCAACAAAAATAGGTACCAAAGCTACAGCTGTTTACTGTGTTTCAACAGTTTTCAGTCAGCATGGTAAAGAATCTTGACACATCCTGACTCTCAAATTCGTGGCTGCCTTATATTTCCGGTCACAGTCATACTATACTTATAAAACATTATAACACAATACCAGTGTTGAAACATACCCTGGCAACGAATGGAGTATTAGTACTCGGAACAAAAATAGGTACCAAAGCTACAGCTGTTTACTGTGTTTCAACAGTTTTCAGTCAGCATGATAGAGAATCTTGACACATTCTGATTCTAAAATCCATGGCTGCCTTATTTCCTGTCACAGTCATACTATACTTATAAAACGATACAACTCAATACCACGGTAGAAAATACCCTGGTAACAAATGAAGTATTAGTAGTCTCAACAAAAGCAGGTACCAAAGCTACAGCTGTTTACTGTGTTGCAACAGTTTTCAGTCAGCATGATGGAGAATTTTGACACATTCTGTCTTTCAGAGTCATGGCCGCCTTATTTCCTCTCGCAGTTATACTATACTTGTAAAACGATATAACTCTATACCATGGTAGAAAAATACACTGGTAACCAATATAGTATTAGTACTGTCAACAAAAATAGGTACCAAACCTACAGCTATTCACTGTGTTTCAACAGTTTTCAGTCAGCATGATAGAGAATCTTGATACATTCTGACTCTCAAATTCATGGCTGCCTTATTTTCTCACGCAGGCATACTACACTTATAAAACAATATAACACAATAGCATTGGCAAAACATACCTTGGTAACGAATAGAGTATTAGTACTATAGAACAAAAATAGGTACCAAAGCTGCAGCTGTTTATTGTGTTTCAACAGTCTTCAGTCAGCATGATAGAAAATCTTGACACATTCTGACTCTCAGATTTATGGCAGCCTTATTTCCTGTCGCTGTCATACTATACTTATAAAACAGTATATCCCCATACCACTGTAGAAAATACCCTGGTAACGAATAAAGTATTAGGACTCTCAAAAAAAATAGGTACCAAAGCTACAGCTGTTTACTGTGTTTCAACAATTTCAGTCAGCGTGGTAGAGAATCTTGAAACATTCTGAATCTCAAATTCATGGCTGCCTTATTTCCTGTCGCAGTCATACTGTACTTATAAAACAATATATCACAATAACATTGTTGAAAAATGCCCTGGTAACTAATACAGTATTGGTCCTCTCAATATAACTAGGTACCAAAGCTACCACTGTTCACTGTATTTCAACAGTTTTCAGTCAGCATGATAGAGAATCTTGACACATTCTGCTTCTAAAATTCATTGCCGACTTATTTCCTGTCGCAGTCGTACTATACTTATGAAACGATTTAACTCAATACCAATGTTGAAAAATACCCTGATAATGAATAGAGTATTAGTACTCTCAACAAAAATAGGTACCAAAGCTACAGCTGTGTACTGTGTTCAAACAGTTTTCATTGAGCATGATAGAGAATCTTGATATATTCTGACTCTCAAATTCATGGCCGCCTTATTTCCTGTCGCAGTCATACTATACTTACGAAACGATATAACACAATACCATTGTTGAAAAATACCCTCGTGACGAATAGAGTATTAGTCCTCTCAACATAACTAGGTACCAAAGCTACAGCTGTTCACTGTGTGTTTCAACAGTTTTCAGTCAGCATGATAGAGAATCTTGACACATTCTGACTCTCAAACTCATGGCCGCCTTATTTCCTGTCGCAGTCATTCTATACTTATAAAACAATATAACTCAATACCACGGTAGAAAATACCCTGGTAACAAATAAAGTATTAGTACTCTCAACAAAAATAGGTACCAAAGCTGCAGCTGTTTACTGTCTTTCAACAGTTTTCAGTCAGCATGATAGAGAATCTTCACACATTCTGTCTTTCAAACTCATGGCTGCCTTATTTTCTGTCGCTGTCATACTATACTTATAAAACTTAGATACTTATACTTATGAAACGATATAACTCAATACCACAGTAGAAAAATACACAGGTAACTAATAGAGTATTAGTACTCTCAACGTAACTAGGTACCAAAGCTAACACTATTCACTGTGTTTCAAAAGTGTTCAGTCAGCATGATAGCGAATCTTAACACATTCTGATTCTAAAATCCATGGCTGCCTTATTTCCTGTCACAGTCATACTATACATATAAAATGATATAACTGAATACCACGGTAGAAAATACCCTGGTAACGAATAAAGTATTAGTACTCTCAACAAAGATGTTTACCAAATCTACAGCAGTTTGTTGTGCTTCAACAGCTTTCAGTCAGCATGGTAGAGAATCTTCACACATTCTGACTCTCAATCTCATGGCTGCCATTTTTCCTGTCACAGTCATACTATACTTATAAAACGATATAACTCAATAGAACGGTAGAAAATACCCTGGTAACGAATAAAGTATTAGTACTCTCAAGAAAAATAGGTACCAAAACTACAGCTGTTTACTGTGTTTCAACAGTTTTCAGTCCGCATGATACAGAATCTTGACACATTCTGCCTTTCAAACTCATGGCTGCCTTAATTCCTGTCGCACTAATACTAGACTTATAAAACGATATAACACAATACCATTGTTGAAAAATACCCTTGTAATGAATAGAGTATTAGTAGTCTCACCAAAAATAGGTACCAAATCTACAGCTCTTTACTGTGTTTCAACAGTTTTCAGTAAACATGAAAGAGAATCTTGATACATTCTGACTCTCAAACACATGGCTGCCTTATTTCCTGTCACAGTCATACTATACTTATGAAACGATATAACTCAATACCACGGTATAAAAATACACTGGTAACTAATAGAGTATTAGTACTCTCAGTATAACTAGGTACCAAAGCTACCACTGTTATTTCAACAGTTTTCAGTCAGCATGATAGAGAATCTTGACACATTCTGATTCGAAAATCCATGGCTGCCTTATTTGCTGTCACAGTCATACTATACTTATAAAATGATATAACTCAATGTCACGGTTGAAAAGACCATGGTAACGAATAAAGTATTAGGACTCTCACCAAAAATAGGTACCAAAGCTACATCTGTTTACTGTGTTTCAACAGTTTTCAGTCAGCATGATAGAGAATGTTGACACATTCTGTCTTTCAAACTCATGGCTGCCTTTTATCCTTTCGCAGTCATACTGTGCTTATAAAACGATATAACTCAATACCACGGTAGAAAAATACACTGGTAACCAATTGTGTATTAGTACTCTCAACAAAAATAGTTTCCAATCCTACCGCTATTCACTGTCTTTCAACAGTTTTCAGTCAGCATGATAGAGAATCTTGATATATTCTGACTCTCAAATTCATGGCTGCCTTATTTCCTGATGCAGTCATACTATACTTATAAAATGATATAATTCAATACCACAGTAGAAAATACCTTGGTAAGGGACAAAGTATTTGTACTCAGAACAAAAATATGTACCAAAGCTACAGCTGTTTACTGTGTTTCAACAGTTTTCAATTCGCATGATAGAGAATCTTGACACATTCTGCCTTTCAAACTCATGGCTGCCTTATTTCCTGTCGCAGTCATACTATACTTATAAAACTGTATAACTCAATACCACTGTAGACAAATACACTGGTAACCAATAGAGTATTAGTACTCTCAACATAACTAGGTTCCAAAGCTACAGCTGTTCACTGTGCTTCAACAGTTCTCAGTCAACATGATGGAGAATCTTGACACATTCTGACTCTCAAATTCATGGCCGCGTTATTTCCTGTCGCAGTCATACTATAGTTATAAAACAATATAACTCAATACCATGGTAGAAAATACCATGGTGACAAATAAAGTATTAGTACTCTCAACAAAAAAAGGTAGCAAAGCTACAGCTGTTTACTGTGTTTCAACAGTTTTCAGTCAGCATGATAGAGAATCTTGATACATTCTGAGTGTCAAATTCATGGCTGCCTTATTTCCTGACACAGTCATACTACTCTTATAAAACGATATAACAAAATACCATTGGCGAAACATACCCTGGTAAGGAATAGAGTATGAGCACTCTCAACAAAAATAGGTACCAAAGCTAGTTGTTTACTGTATTTCAACAGTTTTCAGTCAGCATGATAGAGAATCTTTACACATTCTGACTCTCGAACTCATGGCCGCCTTATTTCCTGTCGCAGTCATCCTATACTTATAAAACAATATAACTCAATACCACGGTAGAAAATACCCAGGTAACAAATAAAGTATTAGTACTCTCAACAAAAATAGGTACCAAAGCTGCAGCTGTTTACTGTCTTTCAACAGTTTTCAGTCAGCATGATAGAGAATCTTCACACATTCTGTCTTTCAAACTCATGGCTGCCTTATTTTCTGTCGCAGTCATACGATACTTATAAAACTTACTTATACTTATGAAACGATATAACTCAATACCACAGTAGAAAAATACACAGGTAACTAATAGAGTATTAGTACTCTCAACGTAACTAGGTACCAAAGCTAACACTGTTCACTGTGTTTCAAAAGTTTTCGGTCAGCATGATAGCGAATCTTAACACATTCTGATTCTAAAATCCATGGCTGCCTTATTTCCTGTCACAGTCATACTATACATATAAAATGATATAACTGAATACCACAGAAGAAAATACAGTACAATCTTGACACATTCTGATTCTAAAATTCATGGCTGTCGTATTTCCTGTCGCAGTCATACTATAGTTATAAGACGTTATAACTCAGTACCACGGTAGAAAATACCCTGGTAACGAATAAAGTATTAGTACTCTCAACAAAGACGTGTACCAAATCTACAGCAGTTTGTTGTGCTTCAACTGCTTTCAGTCAGCATGGTATAGAATCTTGACACATCCTAACTCTCAAATTCATGGCTGCCTTATTTCCTGTCGCAGAATACTATACTTATAAAACGATATAGCACAATACCATTGTTGAAAAATACCCTTGTAATGAATAGAGTATTAGTACTCTCACCAAAAATAGGTACCAAATCTACAACTGTTTACTGTGTTTCAACAGTTTTCAGTCAGCATGGAAGACAATCTTGATACATTCTGACTCTCAAACACATGGCAGCGTTATTTCCTGTCGCAGTCATACTATACTTATGAAATGATATAACTCAATACCACGGTATAAAAATACACTGGTAACTAATAGAATATTGGTACTCTCAATATAACTAGGTACCAAAGCTACCACTGTTATTTCAACAGTTTTCAGTCAGCATGATAGAGAATCTTGACACATTCTGATTCTAAAATCCATGGCTGCCTTATTTGCTTAGTATTAGGACTCTCACCAAAAATAGGTACCAAAGCTACAGCTGTTTACTGTGTTTCAACACTTTTCAGTCAGCATGATAGAGAATCTTGACACATTCTGTCTTTCAAACTCATGACTGCCTTATTTCCTCTCACAGTCATACTATTCTTATAAAGCGATATAACTCAATACCACGGTAGAAAAATACACTGGTAACCAATAGAGTATTAGTATTCTTAACAAAAATAGTTACCAATCCTACAGCTATTCACTGTGTTTCAACAGTTTTCAGTCAGCATGATAGAGAATCTTGATACATTCTGACTCTCATTTTCATGGCTGCCTTATTTCGTGACACAGTCTTACTACACTTATAAAACGATATAACACAATAGCATTGGCGAAAGATACCCTGGTAACGAATAGAGTATTAATACTCTGAACAAAAATAAGTATCAAAGCTACAGCTGTTTACTGTGTTTCAACAGTTTTCAGTCAGCATGATAGAGAATCTTGATACATTCTGACTCTCAAATTCATGGCTGCCTTATTTTCTGTGGCAGTCATACTATATTTATGAAACGATATAACTCAATACCATTATTGAAAAATACCCTGGTAACTAATAGAGTATTAGTATTCTCAACATAACTAGGTACCAAAGCTACGTCTGTTCACTGTGTTTCAACAGTTTTCAGTCAGCATGATAGGGAATCTTGACACATTCTGATTCTAAAATTCATGGCTGCCTTATTTTCTGTCGCAGTCATACTACACTTACGAAACGATGTAACTCAATACCATTGTTGAAAAATACCCTGGTAATGAATAGAGTATTAGTACTCTCCACAGAAATAGGTACCAAAGCTACAGCAGTTTACTGTGTTTCGACAGTTTTCAGTCAGCATGGTAGAGAATCTTGACACATCCTAACTCTCAAATTTATGGCTGCCTTCTTTCCTGTCGCAGTTATACTATACTTATAAAACGATATAACACAAATACCATTGTTGAAAAATACCCTGGTAATGAATAGAGTATCAGTACTCTGAACAAAAATGGGTACCAAAGCTACAGCTGTTTACTGTGTTTCAACAGTTTTCAGTCAGCATGATAGAGAATCTTGACAAATTCTGATTCTAAAATTCATGGCTGCCTTATTTCCTATCGCAGTCATACAATTCTTATAAAATGATATAACTCATTACCACAGTAGAGAAAGACACTGGTAACCAATAGAGTATTAGTCCTCTCAACATAACTAGGTACCAAAGCTAGAGCTGTTTACTGTGTTTCAACAGTTTTCAGTCAGCATGATAGAGAATCTTGACACATTGTGTCTTTCAAACTGATGGCTGCCTTTTTTCTTATCGCAGTCATACAATACTCATAAAATGATATAACTCAATACCATTGTGAAAAATACCCTGGTAATGAATAGAGTATTAGTACTCTCCACAGAAATAGGTACCAAAGCTACAGCAGTTTACTGTGTTTCGACAGTTTTCAGTCAGCATGGTAGAGAATCTTGACACATCCTAACTCTCAAATTTATGGCTGCCTTCTTTCCTGTCGCAGTTATACTATACTTATAAAACGGTATAACACAAATACCATTGTTGAAAAATACCCTGGTAATGAATAGAGTATCAGTACTCTGAACAAAAATGGGTACCAAAGCTACAGCTGTTTACTGTGTTTCAACAGTTTTCAGTCAGCATGATAGAGAATCTTGACAAATTCTGATTCTAAAATTCATGGCTGCCTTATTTCCTATCGCAGTCATACAATTCTTATAAAATGATATAACTCATTACCACAGTAGAGAAAGACACTGGTAACCAATAGAGTATTAGTCCTCTCAACATAACTAGGTACCAAAGCTAGAGCTGTTTACTGTGTTTCAACAGTTTTCAGTCAGCATGATAGAGAATCTTGACACATTGTGTCTTTCAAACTGATGGCTGCCTTTTTTCTTATCGCAGTCATACAATACTCATAAAATGATATAACTCAATACCATTGTGAAAAATACCCTGGTAATGAATAGAGTATTAGTACTCTCAACAAAAATAGGTACCAAAGCTACAGCTGTTTACTGTCTTTCAACAGTTTTCACTCAGCATGATAGAGAGTCTTGATACATTCTGACTCTCAGATTCATGCCTGCTTTATTTCCTGTTGCAGTCATACTATACTTATAAAACGATATAACCCAATACCACGGTAGAAAAAGACACTGGTAACCAATAGTATATTAGTACTCTCAACATAACTAGGCACCAAAGCTAAAGCTGTTTACTGTATTTCAACAGTTTTCAGTCAGCATGATAGAGAATCTTGGCACATTGTGTCTTTCAAACTCATGGCTGCCTTATTTCCTGTCGCAGTCATAGTATACTTATAAAACGATACAACACAATACCATTGTTGAAAAATACCCTGGTAATGAATAGAGTATTAGTACTCTCAACAAAAAGAGGTACCAAAGCTACAGCTGTTTACTGTGTTTCAACAGTTTTTAGTCCGCATGACAGTTTTCTGTCAGAATGATAGAAAATCTTGACACATTCTGTCTTTCAAACTCATGGCTGTCTCATTTCCTATCACAGTCATACTATACTTATAAAACGATATAACTCAATACCACGGTAGAAAAATACACTGGTAACCAATAGAGTATTAATACTCTCAACAAAAATAGGTACGAAAGCTACAGCTATTCACTGTGTTTCAACAGTTTTCAGTCAGCATGATAGAGAATCTTGACACATTCTGACTCTCAAATTCATGGCTGCCTTGTTTTCTATCGCAGTCATACTATACTTATGAAACGATATAACTCAATACCATTGTTGTAAAATACCCTGGTAACTAATAGAGTATTAGTACTCTGAACATAACTAGGTACCAAAGCTACCACTGTTCACTGTTGTTTCAACAGTTTTCAGTCACCATGATAGAGAATCTTGATACATTTTGACTCTCAAATTCATGGCTGCCTTATTTCCTGTTGCAGTTATACTATACTTAAAAAACAATATAACACAATACCATTGTTGAAAAATACCCTGGTAACGAATAGAGTATTTGTACTCTCAACAAAAATAGGTACTAAAGCTACAGCTGTTTACTGTGTTTCAACAGTTTTCAGTAAACATGAAAGAGAATCTTGATACATTCTAACTCTCACACTCATGGCTGCCTTATTTCCTGTCACAGTCATACTATAGTTATGAAACGATATAACTCAATACCACGGTATAAAAATACACTGGTAACTAATAGAGTATTAGTACTCTCAGTATAACTAGGTACCAAAGCTACCACTGTTATTTCAACAGTTTTCAGTCAGCATGATAGAGAATCTTCACACATTCTGATTCGAAAATCCATGGCTGCCTTATTTGCTGTCACAGTCATACTATACTTATAAAACTATATAACCCAATGCCACGGTAGAAAAGACCCTGGTAACGAATAAAGTATTACGACTCTCACCAAAAATAGGTACCAAAGCTACATCTGTTTACTGTGTTTCGACAGTTTTCACTCAGCGTGATAGAGAATCTTGACACATTCTGTCTTTCAAACTCATGGCTGCCTTTTATCCTTTCGCAGTCATACTGTGCTTATAAAACGATATAACTCAATACCACGGTAGAAAAATACACTGGTAACCAATTGAGTATTAGTACTCTCAACAAAAATAGTTACCAATACTACCGCTATTCAATGTCTTTCAACAGTTTTCAGTCAGCATGATAGAGATTCTTGATATATTCTGTCTCTCAAATTCATGGCTGCCTGATTTCCTGACGCAGTCATACTATACTTATAAAACGATATAACTCAATACCACGGTAGAAAATACCCTGGTAAGGAACAAAGTATTTGTACTCACAACAAAAATAGGTACCAAAGCTATAGCTGTTTATTGTGTTTCAACAGTTTTCAATCTGCATGATAGAGAATCTTGACACATTCTGCCTTTCAAACTCATGGCTGCCTTATTTCCTGTCGCAGTCTTACTATACTTATAAAACTGTATAACTCAATACCACGGTAGACAAATACACTTGTAACCAATAGAGTATTAGTACTCTCAGCATAACTAGGTTCCAAAGCTACAGCTGTTCACTGTGTTTCAACAGTTTTCAGTCAGCATGATAGAGATTCTTGATATATTCTGTCTCTCAAATTCATGGCTGCCTTATTTCCTGTCGCAGTCATACTATAGTTATAAAACAATATAACTCAATACCACGGTAGAAAATACCCTGGTAACGAATAAAGTATTAGTACTCTCAACAAAAATAGGTACCAAAGCTACAGCTGTTTACTGTGTTTCAACAGTTTTCAGTCAGCATAGTAGAGAATCTTGACACATCCTAACTCTCAAATTCATGGCTGCCTTATTTCCTGTCGCAGTCATACTATACTTATAAAACGATATAACACAATACCATTGTTGAAAAATACCCTTGTAATGAATAGAGTATTAGTACTCTAACCAAAAATAGGTACCAAATCTACAACTGTTTACTGTGTTTCAACAGTTTTCAGTCAGCATGGAAGAGAATCTTGATACATTCTGACTCTCAAACTCATGGCAGCCTTATTTCCTGTCGCAGTCATACTATACGTATGAAATGATATATCTCAATACCACGGTATAAAAATACACTGGTAACTAAGAGTGTGTTAGTACTCTCAATATAACTAGGTACCAAAGCTGCCACTGTTATTTCAACAGTTTTCAGTCAGCATGATAGAGAATCTTGACACATTCTGATTCTAAAATCCATGGCTGCCTTACTTGCTTAGTATTAATACTCTCGCCAAAAATAGGTACCAAAGCTACAGCTGTTTACTGTGTTTCAACAGTTTTCAGTCAGCATGATAGAGAATCTTGACACATTCTGTCTTTCAAACTCATGACTGCCTTATTTCCTCTCACAGTCATACTATTCTTATAAAGCGATATAACTCAATACCATGGTAGAAAAATACACTGGTAACCAATAGAGTATTAGTACTCTCAACAAAAATAGTTACCAATCCTACAGCTATTCACTGTGTTTCAACAGTTTTCAGTCAGCATGATAGAGAATCTTGATACATTCTGACTCTCAAATTCATGGCTGCCTTATTTCCTGACAGTCATACTACACTTATAAAACGATATAACACAATAGCATTGGTGAAAGATACCCTGGTAACGAATAGTGTATTAGTACCCTGAACAAAAATAAGTATCAAAGCTACAGCTGTTTACTGTGTTTCAACAGTTTTCAATCCGCATGATAGAGAATCTTGACACATTCTGCCTTTCAAACTCATGGCTGCCTTATTTCCTGTCGCAGTCATACTATACTTATAAAACTGTATAACTCAATACCACGGTAGACAAATACACTGGTAACCAATAGAGTATTAGTACTCTCAACATAACTAGGTTCCAAAGCTACAGCTGTTCACTGTGTTTCAACAGTTCTCAGTCAACATGATGGAGAATCTTGACACATTCTGACTCTCAAATTCATGGCCGCCTTATTTCCTGTCGCAGTCATACTATAGTTATAAAACAATATAACTCGATACCACGGTAGAAAATACCATGGTAACGAATAAAGTATTAGTACTCTCAACAAAAATAGGTACCAAGGCTACAGCTGTTTACTGTGGTACAACAGTTTTCAGTCAGCATGGTAGAGAATCTTGACACATCCTAACTCTCAAATTCATGGCTGCCTTATTTCCTGTCGCAGTCATACTATACTTATGAAACGAAATAAGTCAATACCACGGTATAAAAATACACTGGTAACTAATAGAGTATTAGTACTCTCAATATAACTAGGTACCAAAGCTACCACTGTTATTTCAACAGTTTTCAGTCAGCATGATAGAGAATCTTGACACATTCTGATTCTAAAATCCATGGCTGCCTTATTTGCTTAGTATTAGGACTCTCACCAAAAATAGGTACCAAAGCTACAGCTGTTTACTGTGTTTCAACAGTTTTCAGTCAGCATGATAGAGAATCTTGACACATTCTGTCTTTCAAACTCATGACTGCCTTATTTCCTCTCACAGTCATACTATTCTTATAAAGCGATATAACTCAATACCACGGTAGAAAAATACACTGGTAACCAATAGAGTATTAGTACTCTCAACAAAAATAGTTACCAATCCTACAGCTATTCACTGTGTTTCATCAGTTTTCAGTCAGCATGATAGAGAATCTTGATACATTCAGACTCTCAAATTCATGGCTGCCTTATTTCCTGACACAGTCATACTACACTTATAAAACGATATAACACAATAGCATTGGCAAAAGATACCCTGGTAACGAATAGAGTATTAGTACTCTGAACAAAAATAAGTATCAAAGCTACAGCTGTTTACTGTGTTTCAACAGTTTTCAGTCAGTATGATAGAGAATCTTGACACATTCCGACTCTCAAATTCATGGCCACCTTATTTCCTGTCGCATCATACTATAGTTATAAAACAATATAACGAAATACCACGGTACAAAATACCCTGGTAACGAATAAAGTATTAGTACTCTAACAAAAATAGGTACCAAAGCTACAGCAATTTACTGTGTTTCAACAGTTTTCAGTCAGCATGGTAGAGAATCTTGACACATTCTGACTCTCTAATTCATTGCTGCCTTATTTCCTGTGCAGTCATTTTATACTTATAAAACTGTATAAATCAATACCACGGTAGACAAATACACTGGTGACCAATAGAGTATTAGTACTCTCAACATAACTAGGTTCCAAAGCTACAGCTGTTCACTGTGTTTCAACAATTCTCAGTCAACAAGATAGAGAATCTTGACACATTCTGATTCTCAAATTCATGGCGGCCTTATTTCCTGTCGCAGTCATACTATACGTATGAAACGATATAACTCAATACCACGGTATAAAAATACACTGGTAACTAATAGTGTGTTAGTACTCTCAATATAACTAGGTACCAAAGCTACCACTGTTATTTCAACAGTTTTCAGTCAGCATGATAGAGAATCTTGACACATTCTGTCTTTCAAACTCATGACTGCCTTATTTCCTCTCACAGTCATACTATTCTTATAAAGCGATATAACTCAATACCACGGTAGAAAAATACACTGGTAACCAATAGAGTATTAGTACTCTCAACAAAAATAGTTACCAATCCTACAGCTATTCACTGTGTTTCAACAGTTTTCAGTCAGCATGATAGAGAATCTTGATACATTCTGACTCTCAAATTCATGGCTGCCTTATTTCCTGACAGTCATACTACACTTATAAAACGATATAACACAATAGCATTGGTGAAAGATACCCTGGTAACGAATAGTGTATTAGTACCCTGAACAAAAATAAGTATCAAAGCTACAGCTGTTTACTGTGTTTCAACAGTTTTCAATCCGCATGATAGAGAATCTTGACACATTCTGCCTTTCAAACTCATGGCTGCCTTATTTCCTGTCGCAGTCATACTATACTTATAAAACTGTATAACTCAATACCATGGTAGACAAATACACTGGTAACCATTGAGTATTAGTACTCTCAACATAACTAGGTTCCAAAGCTACAGCTGTTCACTGTGTTTCAACAGTTCTCAGTCAACATGATGGAGAATCTTGACACATTCTGACTCTCAAATTCTTGGCCGCCTTATTTCCTGTCGCTGTCATACTATAGTTATAAAACAATATAACTCGATACCACGGTAGAAAATACCATGGTAACGAATAAAGTATTAGTACTCTCAACAAAAATAGGTACCAAAGCTACAGCTGTTTACTGTGGTACAACAGTTTTCAGTCAGCATGGTAGAGAATCTTGACACATCCTAACTCTCAAATTCATGGCTGCCTTATTTCCTGTCGCAGTCATACTATACTTATGAAACGAAATAAGTCAATACCACGGTATAAAAATACACTGGTAACTAATGGAGTATTAGTACTCTCAATATAACTAGGTACCAAAGCTACCACTGTTATTTCAACAGTTTTCAGTCAGCATGATAGAGAATCTTGACACATTCTGATTCTAAAATCCATGGCTGCCTTATTTGCTTAGTATTAGGACTCTCACCAAAAATAGGTACCAAAGCTACAGCTGTTTACTGTGTTTCAACAGTTTTCAGTCAGCATGATAGAGAATCTTGACACATTCTGTCTTTCAAACTCATGACTGCCTTATTTCCTCTCACAGTCATACTATTCTTATAAAGCGATATAACTCAATACCACGGTAGAAAAATACACTGGTAACCAATAGAGTATTAGTACTCTCAACAAAAATAGTTACCAATCCTACAGCTATTCACTGTGTTTCAACAGTTTTCAGTCAGCATGATAGAGAATCTTGATACATTTAGACTCTCAAATTCATGGCTGCCTTATTTCCTGACACAGTCATACTACACTTATAAAACGATATAACACAATAGCATTGGCAAAAGATACCCTGGTAACGAATAGAGTATTAGTACTCTGAACAAAAATAAGTATCAAAGCTACAGCTGTTTACTGTGTTTCAACAGTTTTCAGTCAGCATGATAGAGAATCTTGATACATTCTGACTCTCAAATTCATGGCTGCCTTATTTTCTGTCGCAGTCATACTATATTTATGAAACGATATAACTCAATACCATTGTTGAAAAATACCCTGGTGACTAATAGAGTATTAGTATTCTCAACATAACTAGGTTCCAAAGCTACGACTGTTCACTGTGTTTCAACAGTTTTCAGTCAGCATGATAGGGAATCTTGACACATTCTGATTCTAAAATTCATGGCTGCCTTATTTTCTGTCGCAGTCATACTACACTTACGAAACGATGTAACTCAATACCATTGTTGAAAAATACCCTGGTAATGAATAGAGTATTAGTACTCTCGACAGAAATAGGTACCAAAGCTACAGCTGTTTACTATGTTTGAACAGTTTTCAGTCAGCATGATAGAGAATCTTGATACATTGTGACTCTCAAATTCATCGCTGCTTTATTTCCTGTCGCAGTCATACTATATTTATGAAACGATATAACTCAATACCATTGTTGAAAAATACCCTGGTGACTAATAGAGTATTAGTATTCTCAACATAACTAGGTACCAAAGCTACCACTGTTCACTGTGTTTCAACAGTTTTCAGTCAGGATGATTGTGAATCTTGACACATTCGGATTCTAAAATCCATGGCTGCCTTATTTCCTGTCGCAGTCATACTATACTTACGAAACGATATAACTCAATACCATTGTTGAAAAATACCCTGGTAATGAATAGAGTATTTGTACTCTCGACAGAAATAGGTACCAAAGCTGCATCTGTTTTCTGTGTTTGAACAGTTTTCAGTCAGCATGATAGAGAATCTTGGTACATTCTGACTCTCAATTTCATGCCAGCTTTATTTCCTGTCGCAGTCATACTATACTTATAAAACGATATAACACAATACCATTGTTGAAAAATACCTTCTTAACGAATAGAGTATTAGTACTCTCAACAAAAATAGGTACCAAAGCTTCAGCTGTTTACTGTGTTTCAACAGTTTTCAGTCAGCATGGTAGAGAATCTTGGCACATTCTGACTGAAATTCATGGCTGCCTTATTTCCTGTCACAGTCCTACTATACTTATAAAACAATATTACAGGATAGCATTGTTGAAAAATACCCTGGTAACGAGTAGAGTATTAGTACTCTGAACAAAAATGGGTACCGAAGCTACAGCTGTTTACTGTGTTTCAACAGTTTTCAGTCAGCATGATAGAGAACCTTGACGAATTCTGATTCTAAAATTCATGGCTGCCTTATTTCCTGTCGCAGTCATACGATACTTATAAAACGATATAAATCAATACCTCGGTAGAAAATACCCTGGTAACGAATAAAGTATTAGGACTGTCACCAAAAATAGGTACCAAAGCTGCAGCTGTTTACTGTGTTTCAACAGTTTTCAGTCAGCATGATAGAGAATCTTGACACATTCTGTCTTTCAAACTCATGGCTGCCTTATATCCTTTCGCAGTCATACTGTGCTTATAAAACGATATAACGCAATACCACGGTAGAAAAATACACTGGTAACCAATAGAGTATTAGTACTCTCAACAAAAATAGTTACCAATCCTACAGCTATTCACTGTGTTTCAACAGTTTTCAGTCAGCTTGATAGAGAATCTTGATGCATTCTGACTCTCAAATTCATGGCCGCCTTACTTCCTGACACAGTCATACTACACTTATAAAACGATATAACGCAATAGCATTGTTGAAAAATACCCTGGTAACGAATAGAGTATTAGTACTCTCGACAGAAATAGGTACCAAAGCTACAGCTGTTTACTGTGTTTCAACAGTTTTCAGTCATCACGATAGAGAATCTTGATACATTCTGACTCTCAAATTCATGGCTGCTTTATTTCCTGTCGCAGTCATACTATACTTATAAAATGATATAACACAATACCATTGTTGAAAAATACCTTCTTAACGAATAGAGTGTTAGTACTCTCCACAAAAATAGGTAACAAAGCTTCAGCTGTTTATTGTGTTTCAACAGTTTTCAGTCAGCATGGTAGAGAATCTTGACACATTCTGACTCTCTAATTCATGGCTGCCTTATTTCGTGTCGCAGTCATATTATACTTTTAAAACTGTATAACTCAATACCACGATAGACAAATACACTGGTGACCAATAGAGTATTAGTACTCTCAACATAACTAGGTTCCAAAGCTACCACTGTTCACTGTGTTTGAACAGTTTTCAGTCAGCATGATAGAGAATCTTGATACATTCTGACGCTCAAATCCATGGCTGCCTTATTTCCTGTCGCAGTCGTACTATACTTATGAAACGATATAACTCAATACCACGGTATAAAAATACACTGGTAACTAATAGAGTATTAGTACTCTCAATATAACTAGGTACCAAAGCTACCACTGTTATTTCAACAGTTTTCATTCAGCATGATAGAGAATCTTGACACATTCTGATTCTAAAATCCATGGCTGCCTTATTTGCTTAGTATTAGGACTCTCACCAAAAATAGGTACCAAAACTACAGCTGTTTACTGTGTTTCAACAGTTTTCAGTCAGCATGATAGAGAATCTTTACACATTCTGACTCTCAAACTCATGGCTGCCTTATTTCCTGTCGCAGTCATACTATACTTATAAAACGATATAACTCAATACCACGGTAGAAAAATACACTGGTAACTAATACAGTATGAGTACTCAATTTATCCAGGTACCAAAGCTACCACTGTTCACTGTGTTTGAACAGTTTTCAGTCAGCATGATAGAGAATCTTGATACATTCTGACTCTCAAATCCATGGCTGCCTTATTTCCTGTCGCAGTCATACTATACTTATAAAACGATATAACTCAATACCACGGTAGAAAATACCCTGGTAACGTATAAAGTATTAGTACTCTCAACAAAAATAGGTACGGTACCAACGCTACAGCGGTTTACTGTGTTTCAACAGTTTTCAGTCCGCATTATAGAGAATCTTGACACATTCTGCCTTTCAAACTCATGGCTGCCTTATTTCCTGTCGCAGTCATACTATACTTATAAAACGATATAACCGAACACCATGGTAGAAAAAGACACTGGTAACCAATAGTATATTAGTACTCTCAACATAACTAGGCACCAAAGCTAAAGCTGTTTACTGTATTTCAACAGTTTTCATTCAGTATGATAGAGAATCTTGGCACATTGTGTCTTTCAAACTCATGGCTGCCTTATTTTCTGTCGCAGTCATACTATACTTATAAAACGATATAACACAATACCTTTGTTGAAAAATACCCTGGTAATGAATAGAGTATTAGTACTCTCAACAAAAAGAGGTACCAAAGCTACAGCTGTTCACTGTGTTTCATCAGTCTTCAGTCAGCATGACAGTTTTCAGTCAGCATGATAGAGAATCTTGACACATTCTGTCTTTCAAACTCATGGCTGCCTTATTTCCTGTCACAGTCATACTATACTTATAAAACGATATAACTCAATACCACGGTAGAAAAATACACTGGTAACCAATAGAGTATTAGTACTCGCAACAAAAATAGGTACGAAAGCTACAGCTATTCACTGTGTTTCAACAGTTTTCAGTCAGCATGATAGAGAATCTTGACACATTCTGGCTCTCAAATTCATGGCTGCCTTATTTCCTGTTGCAGTTATACTATACTTAAAAAACAATATAACACAATACCATTGTTGAAAAATACCCTGGTAACGAATAGAGTATTAGTACTCTCAACAAAAATAGGTACTAAAGCTACAGCTGTTTACTGTGTTTCAACAGTTTTCAGTAAACATGAAAGAGAATCTTGATGCATTCTGACTCTCAAATTCATGGCTGCCTTATTTCCTGACACAGTCATACTACACTTATAAAACAATATAACACAATAGCATTGGCGAAAGATACCCTGGTAACGAATAGAGTATTAGTACTCTGAACAAAAATAAGTATCAAAGCTACAGCTGTTTACTGTGTTTCAACAGTTTTCAGTCAGCATTATAGAGAATCTTGATACATTCTGACTCTCAAATTCATGGCTGCCTTATTTTCTGTCGCAGTCATACTGTACTTTTGAAACGATATAACTCAATACCATTGTTGAAAAATACCATAGTAACTAATAGAGTATTAGTATTCTCAACATAACTAGGTACCAAAGCTACGACTGTTTACTGTGTTTCAACAGTTTTCAGTCAGCATGATAGGGAATCTTGACACATTCTGATTCTAAATTTCATGGCTGCCTTATTTTCTGTCGCAGTCATACTACACTTACGAAACGATGTAACTCAATACCATTGTTGAAAAATACTCTGGTAATGAATAGAGTATTAGTACTCTCGACAGAAATAGGTACCAAAGCTACAGCTGTTTCCTATGTTTGAACAGTTTTCAGTCAGCATGATAGAGAATCTTGATACATTGTGACTCTCAAATTCATCGCTGCTTTATTTCCTGTCGCAGTCATACTATACTTATGAAACGATATAACTCAATACCACAGTAGAAAAATACACTGGTAACTAATACAGTATTAGTACTCTCAATATAACTAGGTACCAAAGCTACCACTGTTCACTGTGTTTCAACAGTTTTCAGTCAGGATGATAGAGAATCTTGACACATTGTGTCTTTCAAACTCATGGCTGCCTTATTTCCTGTCGCAATCATACTATACTTATAAAACGATATAACTCGATAGCACGGTAGACAATACCCTGGTAACGAATAAAGTATTAGTACTCTCAATATAACTAGGTCCCAAAGCTACCACTGTTATTTCAACAGTTTTCAGTCAGCATGATAGAGAATCTTGACACATTCTAATTCTAAAATCCATGGCTGCCTTATTTGCTTACTATTAGGACTCTCACCAAAAATAGGTGCCAAAGCTACAGCTGTTTACTGTGTTTCAACAGTTTTCAGTCAGCATGACAGTTTTCAGTCAGCATGATAGAGAATCTTGACACATTCTGTCTTTCAAAATCATGACTGCCTTATTTCCTCTCGCAGTCATACTATTCTTATAAAACGATATAACTCAATACAACGGTAGAAAAATACACTGGTAACCAATAGAGTATTAGAACTCTCTACATTACTAGGTACCAAAGCTACACCTATTCACTGTGTTTCAACAGTTTTCAGTCAGCATGATAGAGAATCTTAATACATTCTGACTCTCAAATTCATGGCTGCCTTATTTCCTGTTGCAGTTATACGATACTTATAAAACGATATAACACAATACCTTTGTTGAAAAATACCCTGGTAACGAATAGAGTATTCGTACTCTCAACAAAAATAGGTACTAAAGCTACAGCTGTTTACTGTGTTTCAACAGTTTTCAGTCAGCATGATAGAGAATCTTTACACATTCTGACTCGCAAACTCATGGCTGCCTTATTTTCTGTCGCAGTCATACTATACTTATGAAACGATATAACTCAATACCACAGTAGATAAATACACTGGTAACTAATAGAGTATTAGTACTCTCATTATAACTAGGTACCAAAGCTACCACTGTTCACTGTGTTTCAACAGTTTTCAGTCAGCATGATAGAGAATCTTGACACATTCGGATTCTAAAATCCATGGCTGCCTTATTTCCTGTTGCAGTCATACTATACTTATAAATCGATATAACTCAATAGCACGGTAGAAAATAACCTGGTAAAGAATAATGTTTTAGTACTCTCAATAAAAATAGGTACCAAAGCTACAGCTGTTTACAGTGTTTCAACAGTTTTCAGTAAAGATGAAAGAGAATCTTGATACATTCTGACTTTCAAACTCTTGGCTGCCTTATTTCCTGTCGCAGTCATACTATACTTATGAAACGATATAACACAATACCACGGTATAAAAATACACTTGTAACTAATAGAGTATTAGTACTCTCAATATAACTAGGTACCAAAGCTACCACTGTTATTTCAACAGTTTTCAGTCAGCATGATAGAGAATCTTGACACATTCTGATTCGAAAATCCATGGCTGCCTTATTTGCTGTCACAGTCATACTATACTTATAAAACGATATAATTCAATGCCACAGTAGAAAAGGCCCTGGTAATGAATGAAGTATTAGGACTCTCACCAAAAATAGGTTCCAAAGTTACCGCTGTTTACTGTGTTTCAACAGTTTTCAGTCAGCATGAAAGAGAATCTTGACACATTCTGTCTTTCAAACTCATGGCTGCCTTATTTCCTTTCGTAGTCATACTGTGCTTATAAAACGATATAACTCAATGCCACGGTAGAAAAATACACTGGTAACCAATTGAGTATTAGTACTCTCAACAAAAATAGTTACCAATCCTACCGCTATTCACTGTTGTTTCAACAGTTTTCAGTCAGCATGATAGAGAATCGTGATATATTCTGACTCTCAAATTCATGGCTGCCTTATTTCCTGATGCAGTCATACTACACTTATTTATTTATTATTTATTGGTGTTTAAGGTCACATACTTATGCACAATGGCTAATCGTGACCGTGACAGTTTTACGGGTGGAGGAAGCCGGAGTACCCGGAGAGAACCACCGAGCAACGACGAGCAGCTGTCAGCTCTCCGACATCATAACTCTGAACTCTGCACCGCAGCACAGGCAGGGCTAGATTGGTTGAAGACGTGTGCACCATCGACGTGCAGTACGCCTCAGTACACAGCGTCATCGTGCCCCCATGTAGGCAATCGGGGTGAAGTGTCTTGCCCAAGGACACAACGCGGTTGCCGCAGGTCGGATTCGAACCGAGGACCTCTCGGCTTGCAGCCTGCACCTCTACCAACTGAGCCACCGCGCCCCCATGCTACACTTATAAAACGATATAACACAATAGTATTGGAGAAAGATACCCTGGTAACGAATAGAGTATTAGTACTCTGAACAAAAATAGGTAACAAAGCTACAGCTCTTTACTGTGTTTCAACTGTTTTCAGTCAGCATGATAGAGAATCTTGATACATTCTGACTCTCAAATTCATGGCTGCCTTATTTTCTGTCGCAGTCATACTATATTTATGAAACGATATAACTCAATACCATTGTTGAAAAATACCCTGGTAACTAATAGAGTATTAGTATTCTCAACATAACTAGGTACCAAAGCTACCAGTGTTCACTGTGTTTCAACAGTTTTCAGTCAGCATGACAGGGAATCTTGACACATTCTGATTCTAAAATTCATGGCTGCCTTATTTCCTGTCGCAGTCATAGTATACTTACGAAACGATATAACTCAATACCATTGTTGAAAAATACCCTGGTAATGAATAGAGTATTTGTACTCTCGGCGGAAATAGGTACCAAAGCTACAGCTGTTTACTGTGTTTGAACAGTTTTCAGTCAGCATGATAGAGAATCTTGGTACATTCTGACTCTCAAATTCATGGCAGCTTTATTTCCTGTTGCAGTCATACTATACTTATAAAACGATATAACACAATACCATTGTTGAAAAATACCTTCTTAACGAATAGAGTATTAGTACTCTCAACAGAAATAGGTACCAAAGCTTCAGCTGTTTACTGTGTTTCAACAGTTTTCAGTCAGCATGGTAGAGAATCTTGACACATTCTGACTCTCAAATTCATGGCTGCCTTATTTGCTGTCACAGTCCTACTATACTTATAAAACAATATAACAGGATACCATTGTTGAAAAATACCATGGTAATGAGTAGAGTATTAGCACTCTCAACAAAAATGGGTACTGAAGGTACAGCTGTTTACTGTGTTTCAACAGTTTTCAGTCAGCATGATAGAGAACCTTCACAAATTCTGATTCTAAAATTCATGGCTGCCTTATTTCCTGTTGCAGTCAAACTATACTTATAAAACGATATAACTCAATACTGCGTTCGAAAATACCCTGGTAACGAATAAAGTATCAGTACCCTCAACAAAAATAGGTACCAAAGCTTCGGCTGTTTACTGTGTTTCAACAGTTTTCAGTCAGTATGATAGAGAATCTTGACACATTCTGTCTTTCAAACTCATGGCTGCCTTATTTCCTGTCACAGTCATACTATACTTATAAAACGATATAACTGAATACCACAGTAGAAAATACCCTGGTAACGAATAAAGTATCAGTACCCTCAACAAAAATAGGTACCAAACCTACAGCTGTTTACTGCGTTGCAACAGTTTTCAGTCAGCATGATAGAGAATTTTGACACATTCTGTCTTTCAAAGTCATGGCCGCCTTATTTCCTCTCGCAGTTATACTATACTTGTAAAACGATATAACTCTATACCATGGTAGAAAAATACACTGGTAACCAATATAGTATTAGTACTGTCAACAAAAATAGGTACCAAACCTACAGCTATTCACTGTGTTTCAACAGTTTTCAGTCAGCATGATAGAGAATCTTGATACATTCTGACTCTCAAATTCATGGCTGCCTTATTTTCTCACGCAGGCATACTACACTTATAAAACAATATAACACAATAGCATTGGCAAAACATACCCTGGTAACGAATAGAGTATTAGTACTATAGAACAAAAATAGGTACCAAAGCTGCAGCTGTTTATTGTGTTTCAACAGTCTTCAGTCAGCATGATAGAGAATCTTGACACATTCTGACTCTCAGATTTATGGCAGCCTTATTTCCTGTCGCTGTCATACTATACTTATAAAACAGTATATCCCAATACCACTGTAGAAAATACCCTGGTAACGAATAAAGTATTAGGACTCTCAAAAAAAATAGGTACCAAAGCTACAGCTGTTTACTGTGTTTCAACAATTTCAGTCAGCGTGGTAGAGAATCTTGAAACATTCTGAATCTCAAATTCATGGCTGCCTTATTTCCTGTCGCAGTCATACTGTACTTATAAAACAATATATCACAATAACATTGTTGAAAAATGCCCTGGTAACTAATACAGTATTGGTCCTCTCAATATAACTAGGTACCAAAGCTACCACTGTTCACTGTATTTCAACAGTTTTCAGTCAGCATGATAGAGAATCTTGACACATTCTGCTTCTAAAATTCATTGCCGACTTATTTCCTGTCGCAGTCGTACTATACTTATGAAACGATTTAACTCAATACCAATGTTGAAAAATACCCTGATAATGAATAGAGTATTAGTACTCTCAACAAAAATAGGTACCAAAGCTACAGCTGTGTACTGTGTTCAAACAGTTTTCATTGAGCATGATAGAGAATCTTGATATATTCTGACTCTCAAATTCATGGCCGCCTTATTTCCTGTCGCAGTCATACTATACTTACGAAACGATATAACACAATACCATTGTTGAAAAATACCCTCGTGACGAATAGAGTATTAGTCCTCTCAACATAACTAGGTACCAAAGCTACAGCTGTTCACTGTGTTTCAACAGTTTTCAGTCAGCATGATAGAGAATCTTGACACATTCTGACTCTCAAACTCATGGCCGCCTTATTTCCTGTCGCAGTCATTCTATACTTATAAAACAATATAACTCAATACCACGGTAGAAAATACCCTGGTAACAAATAAAGTATTAGTACTCTCAACAAAAATAGGTCCCAAAGCTGCAGCTGTTTACTGTCTTTCAACAGTTTTCAGTCAGCATGATAGAGAATCTTCACACATTCTGTCTTTCAAACTCATGGCTGCCTTATTTTCTGTCGCTGTCATACTATACTTATAAAACTTAGATACTTATACTTATGAAACGATATAACTCAATACCACAGTAGAAAAATACACAGGTAACTAATAGAGTATTACTACTCTCAACGTAACTAGGTACCAAAGCTAACACTATTCACTGTGTTTCAAAAGTGTTCAGTCAGCATGATAGCGAATATTAACACATTCTGATTCTAAAATCCATGGCTGCCTTATTTCCTGTCACAGTCATACTATACATATAAAATGATATAACTGAATACCACAGTAGAAAATACAGTAGAATCTTGACACATTCTGATTCTAAAATTCATGGCTGTCTTATTTCCTGTCGCAGTCATACTATAGTTATAAGACGTTATAACTCAGTACCACGGTAGAAAATACCCTGGTAACGAATAAAGTATTAGTACTCTCAACAAAGACGTTTACCAAATCTACAGCAGTTTGTTGTGCTTCAACAGCTTTCAGTCAGCATGGTAGAGAATCTTCACACATTCTGACTCTCAATCTCATGGCTGCCATTTTTCCTGTCACAGTCATACTATACTTATAAAACGATATAACTCAATAGAACGGTAGAAAATACCCTGGTAACGAATAAAGTATTAGTACTCTCAAGAAAAATAGGTACCAAAACTACAGCTGTTTACTGTGTTTCAACAGTTTTCAGTCCGCATGATACAGAATCTTGACACATTCTGCCTTTCAAACTCATGGCTGCCTTAATTCCTGTCGCACTAATACTAGACTTATAAAACGATATAACACAATACCATTGTTGAAAAATACCCTTGTAACGAATAGAGTATTAGTAGTCTCACCAAAAATAGGTACCAAATCTACAGCTCTTTACTGTGTTTCAACAGTTTTCAGTAAACATGAAAGAGAATCTTGATACATTCTGACTCTCAAACACATGGCTGCCTTATTTCCTGTCACAGTCATACTATACTTATGAAACGATATAACTCAATACCACGGTATAAAAATACACTGGTAACTAATAGAGTATTAGTACTCTCAGTATAACTAGGTACCAAAGCTACCACTGTTATTTCAACAGTTTTCAGTTAGCATGATAGAGAATCTTGACACATTCTGATTCGAAAATCCATGGCTGCCTTATTTGCTGTCACAGTCATACTATACTTATAAAATGATATAACTCAATGTCACGGTTGAAAAGACCATGGTAACGAATAAAGTATTAGGACTCTCACCAAAAATAGGTACCAAAGCTACATCTGTTTACTGTGTTTCAACAGTTTTCAGTCAGCATGATAGAGAATGTTGACACATTCTGTCTTTCAAACTCATGGCTGCCTTTTATCCTTTCGCAGTCATACTGTGCTTATAAAACGATATAACTCAATACCACGGTAGAAAAATACACTGGTAACCAATTGTGTATTAGTACTCTCAACAAAAATAGTTACCAATCCTACCGCTATTCACTGTCTTTCAACAGTTTTCAGTCAGCATGATAGAGAATCTTGATATATTCTGACTCTCAAATTCATGGCTGCCTTATTTCCTGATGCAGTCATACTATACTTATAAAATGATATAATTCAATACCACAGTAGAAAATACCTTGGTAAGGGACAAAGTATTTGTACTCAGAACAAAAATAGGTACCAAAGCTACAGCTGTTTACTGTGTTTCAACAGTTTTCAATTCGCATGATAGAGAATCTTGACACATTCTGCCTTTCAAACTCATGGCTGCCTTATTTCCTGTCGCAGTCATACTATACTTATAAAACTGTATAACTCAATACCACTGTAGACAAATACACTGGTAACCAATAGAGTATTAGTACTCTCAACATAACTAGGTTCCAAAGCTACAGCTGTTCACTGTGCTTCAACAGTTCTCAGTCAACATGATGGAGAATCTTGACACATTCTGACTCTCAAATTCATGGCCGCGTTATTTCCTGTCGCAGTCATACTATAGTTATAAAACAATATAACTCAATACCATGGTAGAAAATACCATGGTAACAAATAAAGTATTAGTACTCTCAACAAAAAAAGGTAGCAAAGCTACAGCTGTTTACTGTGTTTCAACAGTTTTCAGTCAGCATGATAGAGAATCTTGATACATTCTGAGTGTCAAATTCATGGCTGCCTTATTTCCTGACACAGTCATACTACTCTTATAAAACGATATAACAAAATACCATTGGCGAAACATACCCTGGTAAGGAATAGAGTATTAGCACTCTCAACAAAAATAGGTACCAAAGCTAGTTGTTTACTGTATTTCAACAGTTTTCAGTCAGCATGATAGAGAATCTTTACACATTCTGACTCTCGAACTCATGGCCGCCTTATTTCCTGTCGCAGTCATCCTATACTTATAAAACAATATCACTCAATACCACGGTAGAAAATACCCAGGTAACAAATAAAGTATTAGTACTCTCAACAAAAATAGGTACCAAAGCTGCAGCTGTTTACTGTCTTTCAACAGTTTTCAGTCAGCATGATAGAGAATCTTCACACATTCTGTCTTTCAAACTCATGGCTGCCTTATTTTCTGTCGCAGTCATACTATACTTATAAAACTTACTTATACTTATGAAACGATATAACTCAATACCACAGTAGAAAAATACACAGGTAACTAATAGAGTATTAGTACTCTCAACGTAACTAGGTACCAAAGCTAACACTGTTCACTGTGTTTCAAAAGTTTTCAGTCAGCATGATAGCGAATCTTAACACATTCTGATTCTAAAATCCATGGCTGCCTTATTTCCTGTCACAGTCATACTATACATATAAAATGATATAACTGAATACCACAGTAGAAAATACAGTAGAATCTTGACACATTCTGATTCTAAAATTCATGGCTGTCGTATTTCCTGTCGCAGTCATACTATAGTTATAAGACGTTATAACTCAGTACCACGGTAGAAAATACCCTGGTAACGAATAAAGTATTAGTACTCTCAACAAAGACGTGTACCAAATCTACAGCAGTTTGTTGTGCTTCAACAGCTTTCAGTCAGCATGGTATAGAATCTTGACACATCCTAACTCTCAAATTCATGGCTGCCTTATTTCCTGTCGCAGAATACTATACTTATAAAACGATATAGCACAATACCATTGTTGAAAAATACCCTTGTAATGAATAGAGTATTAGTACTCTCACCAAAAATAGGTACCAAATCTACAACTGTTTACTGTGTTTCAACAGTTTTCAGTCAGCATGGAAGACAATGTTGATACATTCTGACTCTCAAACACATGGCAGCCTTATTTCCTGTCGCAGTCATACTATACTTATGAAATGGTATAACTCAATACCACGGTATAAAAATACACTGGTAACTAATAGAGTATTGGTACTCTCAATATAACTAGGTACCAAAGCTACCACTGTTATTTCAACAGTTTTCAGTCAGCATGATAGAGAATCTTGACACATTCTGATTCTAAAATCCATGGCTGCCTTATTTGCTTAGTATTAGGACTCTCACCAAAATTAGGTACCAAAGCTACAGCTGTTTACTGTGTTTCAACACTTTTCAGTCAGCATGATAGAGAATCTTGACACATTCTGTCTTTCAAACTCATGACTGCCTTATTTCCTCTCACAGTCATACTATTCTTATAAAGCGATATAACACAATACCACGGTAGAAAAATACACTGGTAACCAATAGAGTATTAGTATTCTTAACAAAAATAGTTACCAATCCTACAGCTATTCACTGTGTTTCAACAGTTTTCAGTCAGCATGATAGAGAATCTTGATACATTCTGACTCTCATTTTCATGGCTGCCTTATTTCGTGACACAGTCTTACTACACTTATAAAACGATATAACACAATAGCATTGGCGAAAGATACCCTGGTAACGAATAGAGTATTAATACTCTGAACAAAAATAAGTATCAAAGCTACAGCTGTTTACTGTGTTTCAACAGTTTTCAGTCAGCATGATAGAGAATCTTGATACATTCTGACTCTCAAATTCATGGCTGCCTTATTTTCTGTGGCAGTCATACTATATTTATGAAACGATATAACTCAATACCATTATTGAAAAATACCCTGGTAACTAATAGAGTATTAGTATTCTCAACATAACTAGGTACCAAAGCTACGTCTGTTCACTGTGTTTCAACAGTTTTCAGTCAGCATGATAGGGAATCTTGACACATTCTGATTCTAAAATTCATGGCTGCCTTATTTTCTGTCGCAGTCATACTACACTTACGAAACGATGTAACTCAATACCATTGTTGAAAAATACCCTGGTAATGAATAGAGTATTAGTACTCTCCACAGAAATAGGTACCAAAGCTACAGCAGTTTACTGTGTTTCGACAGTTTTCAGTCAGCATAGTAGAGAATCTTGACACATCCTAACTCTCAAATTTATGGCTGCATTCTTTCCTGTCGCAGTTATACTATACTTATAAAACGATATAACACAAATACCATTGTTGAAAAATACCCTGGTAATGAATAGAGTATCAGTACTCTGAACAAAAATGGGTACCAAAGCTACAGCTGTTTACTGTGTTTCAACAGTTTTCAGTCAGCATGATAGAGAATCTTGACAAATTCTGATTCTGAAATTCATGGCTGCCTTATTTCCTATCGCAGTCATACAATTCTTATAAAATGATATAACTCATTACCACAGTAGAGAAAGACACTGGTAACCAATAGAGTATTAGTCCTCTCAACATAACTAGGTACCAAAGCTAGAGCTGTTTACTGTGTTTCAACAGTTTTCAGTCAGCATGATAGAGAATCTTGACACATTGTGTCTTTCAAACTGATGGCTGCCTTATTTCTTATCGCAGTCATACAATACTCATAAAATGATATAACTCAATACCATTGTGAAAAATACCCTGGTAATGAATAGAGTATTAGTACTCTCAACAAAAATAGGTACCAAAGCTACAGCTGTTTACTGTCTTTCAACAGTTTTCACTCAGCATGATAGAGAGTCTTGATACATTCTGACTCTCAGATTCATGCCTGCTTTATTTCCTGTTGCAGTCATACTATACTTATAAAACGATATAACCCAATACCACGGTAGAAAAAGACACTGGTAACCAATAGTATATTAGTACTCTCAACATAACTAGGCACCAAAGCTAAAGCTGTTTACTGTATTTCAACAGTTTTCAGTCAGCATGATAGAGAATCTTGGCACATTGTGTCTTTCAAACTCATGGCTGCCTTATTTCCTGTCGCAGTCATAGTATACTTATAAAACGATACAACACAATACCATTGTTGAAAAATACCCTGGTAATGAATAGAGTATTAGTACTCTCAACAAAAAGAGGTACCAAAGCTACAGCTGTTTACTGTGTTTGAACAGTTTTCAGTCATCACGATAGAGAATCTTGATACATTCTGACTCTCAAATTCATGGCTGCTTTATTTCCTGTCGCAGTCATACTATACTTATAAAATGATATAACACAATACCATTGTTGAAAAATACCTTCTTAACGAATAGAGTGTTAGTACTCTCCACAAAAATAGGTAACAAAGCTTCAGCTGTTTATTGTGTTTGAACAGTTTTCAGTCAGCATGGTAGAGAATCTTGACACATTCTGACTCTCTAATTCATGGCTGCCTTATTTCCTGTCGCAGTCATATTATACTTTTAAAACTGTATAACTCAATACCACGGTAGACAAATACACTGGTGACCAATAGAGTATTAGTACTCTCAACATAACTAGGTTCCAAAGCTACCACTGTTCACTGTGTTTGAACAGTTTTCAGTCAGCATGATAGAGAATCTTGATACATTCTGACGCTCAAATCCATGGCTGCCTTATTTCCTGTCGCAGTCATACTATACTTATGAAACGATATAACTCAATACCACGGTATAAAAATACACTGGTAACTAATAGAGTATTAGTACTCTCAATATAACTAGGTACCAAAGCTACCACTGTTATTTCAACAGTTTTCATTCAGCATGATAGAGAATCTTGACACATTCTGATTCTAAAATCCATGGCTGCCTTATTTGCTTAGTATTAGGACTCTCACCAAAAATAGGTACCAAAACTACAGCTGTTTACTGTGTTTCAACAGTTTTCAGTCAGCATGATAGAGAATCTTTACACATTCTGACTCTCAAACTCATGGCTGCCTTATTTCCTGTCGCAGTCATACTATACTTATGAAACGATATAACTCAATACCACGGTAGAAAAATACACTGGTAACTAATACAGTATGAGTACTCAATTTAACCATGTACCAAAGCTACCACTGTTCACTGTGTTTGAACAGTTTTCAGTCAGCATGATAGAGAATCTTGATACATTCTGACTCTCAAATCCATGGCTGCCTTATTTCCTGTCGCAGTCATACTATACTTATAAAACGATATAACTCAATACCACCGTAGAAAATACCCTGGTAACGTATAAAGTATTAGTACTCTCAACAAAAATAGGTACGGTACCAACGCTACAGCTGTTTACTGTGTTTCAACAGTTTTCAGTCTGCATTATAGAGAATCTTGACACATTCTGACTCTCTGATTCATGGCTGCCTTATTTCCTGTTGCCATCATATTATACTTATAAAACTGTATAACTCAATACCACGGTAGACAAATACACTGGTGTCCAATAGAGTATTAGTACTCTCAACATAACTAGGTTCCAAAGCTACAGCTGTTCACTGTGTTTCAACAATTCTCAGTCAACATGATAGAGAATCTTGACACATTCTGATTCTAAAATCCATGGCTGCCTTATTTCCTATCGCAGTCATACTATAGTTATAAAACGATACAACTCAATACCATTGTTGAAAAATACCCGGGTAACGAATAAAGTATTAGTACTCTCAACAAAAATAGGTACCAAAGCTACAGCTGTTTACTGTGTTTCAACAGTTTTCAGTCAGCATGATAGAGAATCTTGACACATTGTGTCTTTCAAACTCATAGCTGCCTTATTTCCTGTCGCAGTCATACAATACTTATAAAATGATATAACTCAATGCCATTGTTGAAAAATACCCTGGTAATGAATAGAGAATTAGTACTCTCAACAAAAGTAGGTACCAAAGCTACAGCTGTTTACTATCTTTCAACAGTTTTCACTCCGCATGATAGAGAATCTTGATACATTCTGACTCTCAGATTCATGCCTGCTTTATTTCCTGTTGCAGTCATACTATACTTATAAAACGATATAACACAATACCACGGTAGAAAAAGACACTGGTAACCAACAGAATATTAGTACTCTCAACATAACTAGGCACCAAAGCTAAAGCTGTTTACTGTGTTTCAACAGTTTTCAGTCAGCATCATAGAGAATCTTGGCACATTGTGTCTTTCCATCTCATGGCTGCCTTATTTCCTGTCACAGTCATACTATACTTATAAAACGATATAACACAATACCATTGTTGAAAAATACCCTGGTAATGAATAGAGTATTAGTACTCTCAACAAAAAGAGGTACCAAAGCTACAGCTGTTTACTGTGTTTCAACAGTTTTCAGTCAGCATGATAGAGAATCTTGACACGTTCTGTCTTTCAAACTCATGGCTGCCTTATTTCCTGTCGCAGACATACTATACTTATAAAACGATATAACTCAATACCACAGCAGAAAAATACACTGGTAAGCAATAGAGTATTAATACGCTCAACAAAAATAGATACGAAAGCTACCGCTATTCACTGTGTTTCAACAGTTTTCAGTCAGCATGATAGAGAATCTTGACACATTCTGACTCTCAAACTCATGGCTGCCTTATTTCCTGTCGCAGTCATACTATACTTATGAAACGATATAACTCAATACCACGGTAGAAAAATACACTGGTAACTAATACAGTATGAGTACTCAATTTAACCAGGTACCAAAGCTACCACTGTTCACTGTGTTTGAACAGTTTTCAGTCAGCATGATAGAGAATCTTGATACATTCTGACTCTCAGACTCATGGCTGCCTGATTTCCTGACGCAGTCATACTATACTTATAAAACGATATAACTCAATACCACGGTAGAAAATACCCTGGTAAGGAACAAAGTATTTGTACTCACAACAAAAATAGGTACCAAAGCTATAGCTGTTTACTGTGTTTCAACACTTTTCAGTCAGCATGATAGAGAATCTTGACACATTCTGTCTTTCAAACTCATGACTGCCTTATTTCCTCTCACAGTCATACTATTCTTATAAAGCGATATAACACAATACCACGGTAGAAAAATACACTGGTAACCAATAGAGTATTAGTATTCTTAACAAAAATAGTTACCAATCCTACAGCTATTCACTGTGTTTCAACAGTTTTCAGTCAGCATGATAGAGAATCTTGATACATTCTGACTCTCATTTTCATGGCTGCCTTATTTCGTGACACAGTCTTACTACACTTATAAAACGATATAACACAATAGCATTGGCGAAAGATACCCTGGTAACGAATAGAGTATTAATACTCTGAACAAAAATAAGTATCAAAGCTACAGCTGTTTACTGTGTTTCAACAGTTTTCAGTCAGCATGATAGAGAATCTTGATACATTCTGACTCTCAAATTCATGGCTGCCTTATTTTCTGTGGCAGTCATACTATATTTATGAAACGATATAACTCAATACCATTATTGAAAAATACCCTGGTAACTAATAGAGTATTAGTATTCTCAACATAACTAGGTACCAAAGCTACGTCTGTTCACTGTGTTTCAACAGTTTTCAGTCAGCATGATAGGGAATCTTGACACATTCTGATTCTAAAATTCATGGCTGCCTTATTTTCTGTCGCAGTCATACTACACTTACGAAACGATGTAACTCAATACCATTGTTGAAAAATACCCTGGTAATGAATAGAGTATTAGTACTCTCCACAGAAATAGGTACCAAAGCTACAGCAGTTTACTGTGTTTCGACAGTTTTCAGTCAGCATAGTAGAGAATCTTGACAATTCCTAACTCTCAAATTTATGGCTGCATTCTTTCCTGTCGCAGTTATACTATACTTATAAAACGATATAACACAAATACCATTGTTGAAAAATACCCTGGTAATGAATAGAGTATCAGTACTCTGAACAAAAATGGGTACCAAAGCTACAGCTGTTTACTGTGTTTCAACAGTTTTCAGTCAGCATGATAGAGAATCTTGACAAATTCTGATTCTGAAATTCATGGCTGCCTTATTTCCTATCGCAGTCATACAATTCTTATAAAATGATATAACTCATTACCACAGTAGAGAAAGACACTGGTAACCAATAGAGTATTAGTCCTCTCAACATAACTAGGTACCAAAGCTAGAGCTGTTTACTGTGTTTCAACAGTTTTCAGTCAGCATGATAGAGAATCTTGACACATTGTGTCTTTCAAACTGATGGCTGCCTTATTTCTTATCGCAGTCATACAATACTCATAAAATGATATAACTCAATACCATTGTGAAAAATACCCTGGTAATGAATAGAGTATTAGTACTCTCAACAAAAATAGGTACCAAAGCTACAGCTGTTTACTGTCTTTCAACAGTTTTCACTCAGCATGATAGAGAGTCTTGATACATTCTGACTCTCAGATTCATGCCTGCTTTATTTCCTGTTGCAGTCATACTATACTTATAAAACGATATAACCCAATACCACGGTAGAAAAAGACACTGGTAACCAATAGTATATTAGTACTCTCAACATAACTAGGCACCAAAGCTAAAGCTGTTTACTGTATTTCAACAGTTTTCAGTCAGCATGATAGAGAATCTTGGCACATTGTGTCTTTCAAACTCATGGCTGCCTTATTTCCTGTCGCAGTCATAGTATACTTATAAAACGATACAACACAATACCATTGTTGAAAAATACCCTGGTAATGAATAGAGTATTAGTACTCTCAACAAAAAGAGGTACCAAAGCTACAGCTGTTTACTGTGTTTGAACAGTTTTCAGTCATCACGATAGAGAATCTTGATACATTCTGACTCTCAAATTCATGGCTGCTTTATTTCCTGTCGCAGTCATACTATACTTATAAAATGATATAACACAATACCATTGTTGAAAAATACCTTCTTAACGAATAGAGTGTTAGTACTCTCCACAAAAATAGGTAACAAAGCTTCAGCTGTTTATTGTGTTTGAACAGTTTTCAGTCAGCATGGTAGAGAATCTTGACACATTCTGACTCTCTAATTCATGGCTGCCTTATTTCCTGTCGCAGTCATATTATACTTTTAAAACTGTATAACTCAATACCACGGTAGACAAATACACTGGTGACCAATAGAGTATTAGTACTCTCAACATAACTAGGTTCCAAAGCTACCACTGTTCACTGTGTTTGAACAGTTTTCAGTCAGCATGATAGAGAATCTTGATACATTCTGACGCTCAAATCCATGGCTGCCTTATTTCCTGTCGCAGTCATACTATACTTATGAAACGATATAACTCAATACCACGGTATAAAAATACACTGGTAACTAATAGAGTATTAGTACTCTCAATATAACTAGGTACCAAAGCTACCACTGTTATTTCAACAGTTTTCATTCAGCATGATAGAGAATCTTGACACATTCTGATTCTAAAATCCATGGCTGCCTTATTTGCTTAGTATTAGGACTCTCACCAAAAATAGGTACCAAAACTACAGCTGTTTACTGTGTTTCAACAGTTTTCAGTCAGCATGATAGAGAATCTTTACACATTCTGACTCTCAAACTCATGGCTGCCTTATTTCCTGTCGCAGTCATACTATACTTATGAAACGATATAACTCAATACCACGGTAGAAAAATACACTGGTAACTAATACAGTATGAGTACTCAATTTAACCATGTACCAAAGCTACCACTGTTCACTGTGTTTGAACAGTTTTCAGTCAGCATGATAGAGAATCTTGATACATTCTGACTCTCAAATCCATGGCTGCCTTATTTCCTGTCGCAGTCATACTATACTTATAAAACGATATAACTCAATACCACCGTAGAAAATACCCTGGTAACGTATAAAGTATTAGTACTCTCAACAAAAATAGGTACGGTACCAACGCTACAGCTGTTTACTGTGTTTCAACAGTTTTCAGTCTGCATTATAGAGAATCTTGACACATTCTGACTCTCTGATTCATGGCTGCCTTATTTCCTGTTGCCATCATATTATACTTATAAAACTGTATAACTCAATACCACGGTAGACAAATACACTGGTGTCCAATAGAGTATTAGTACTCTCAACATAACTAGGTTCCAAAGCTACAGCTGTTCACTGTGTTTCAACAATTCTCAGTCAACATGATAGAGAATCTTGACACATTCTGATTCTAAAATCCATGGCTGCCTTATTTCCTATCGCAGTCATACTATAGTTATAAAACGATACAACTCAATACCATTGTTGAAAAATACCCAGGTAACGAATAAAGTATTAGTACTCTCAACAAAAATAGGTACCAAAGCTACAGCTGTTTACTGTGTTTCAACAGTTTTCAGTCAGCATGATAGAGAATCTTGACACATTGTGTCTTTCAAACTCATAGCTGCCTTATTTCCTGTCGCAGTCATACAATACTTATAAAATGATATAACTCAATGCCATTGTTGAAAAATACCCTGGTAATGAATAGAGAATTAGTACTCTCAACAAAAGTAGGTACCAAAGCTACAGCTGTTTACTATCTTTCAACAGTTTTCACTCCGCATGATAGAGAATCTTGATACATTCTGACTCTCAGATTCATGCCTGCTTTATTTCCTGTTGCAGTCATACTATACTTATAAAACGATATAACACAATACCACGGTAGAAAAAGACACTGGTAACCAACAGAATATTAGTACTCTCAACATAACTAGGCACCAAAGCTAAAGCTGTTTACTGTGTTTCAACAGTTTTCAGTCAGCATCATAGAGAATCTTGGCACATTGTGTCTTTCCATCTCATGGCTGCCTTATTTCCTGTCACAGTCATACTATACTTATAAAACGATATAACACAATACCATTGTTGAAAAATACCCTGGTAATGAATAGAGTATTAGTACTCTCAACAAAAAGAGGTACCAAAGCTACAGCTGTTTACTGTGTTTCAACAGTTTTCAGTCAGCATGATAGAGAATCTTGACACGTTCTGTCTTTCAAACTCATGGCTGCCTTATTTCCTGTCGCAGACATACTATACTTATAAAACGATATAACTCAATACCACAGCAGAAAAATACACTGGTAAGCAATAGAGTATTAATACGCTCAACAAAAATAGATACGAAAGCTACCGCTATTCACTGTGTTTCAACAGTTTTCAGTCAGCATGATAGAGAATCTTGACACATTCTGACTCTCAAACTCATGGCTGCCTTATTTCCTGTCGCAGTCATACTATACTTATGAAACGATATAACTCAATACCACGGTAGAAAAATACACTGGTAACTAATACAGTATGAGTACTCAATTTAACCAGGTACCAAAGCTACCACTGTTCACTGTGTTTGAACAGTTTTCAGTCAGCATGATAGAGAATCTTGATACATTCTGACTCTCAGACTCATGGCTGCCTGATTTCCTGACGCAGTCATACTATACTTATAAAACGATATAACTCAATACCACGGTAGAAAATACCCTGGTAAGGAACAAAGTATTTGTACTCACAACAAAAATAGGTACCAAAGCTATAGCTGTTTATTGTGTTTCAACAGTTTTCAATCTGCATGATAGAGAATCTTGACACATTCTGCCTTTCAAACTCATGGCAGCCTTATTTCCTGTCGCAGTCTTACTATACTTATAAAACTGTATAACTCAGTACCACGGTAGACAAATACACTTGTAACCAATGGAGTATTAGTACTCTCAGCATAACTAGGTTCCAAAGCTACAGCTGTTCACTGTGTTTCAACAGTTCTCAGTCAACATGATGGAGAATCTTGACACATTCTGACTCTCAAATTCATGGCTGCCTTATTTCCTGTCGCAGTCATACTATAGTTATAAAACAATATAACTCAATACCACGGTAGAAAATACCCTGGTAACGAATAAAGTATTAGTACTCTCAACAAAAATAGGTACCAAAGCTACAGCTGTTTACTGTGTTTCTACAGTTTTCAGTCAGCATAGTAGAGAATCTTGACACATCCTAACTCTCAAATTCATGGCTGCCTTATTTCCTGTCGCAGTCATACTATACTTATAAAATGATATAACACAATACCATTGTTGAAAAATACCCTTGTAATGAATAGAGTATTAGTACTCTAACCAAAAATAGGTACCAAATCTACAACTGTTTACTGTGTTTCAACAGTTTTCAGTCAGCATGGAAGAGAATCTTGATACATTCTGACTCTCAAACTCATGGCAGCCTTATTTCCTGTCGCAGTCATACTATACGTATGAAACGATATAACTCAATACCACGGTATAAAAATACACTGGTAACTAATAGTGTGTTAGTACTCTCAATATAACTAAGTACCAAAGCTACCACTGTTATTTCAACAGTTTTCAGTCAGCATGATAGAGAATCTTGACACATTCTGATTCTAAAATCCATGGCTGCCTTACTTGCTTAGTATTAATACTCTCGCCAAAAATAGGTACCAAAGCTACAGCTGTTTACTGTGTTTCAACAGTTTTCAATCAGCATGATAGAGAATCTTGACACATTCTGTCTTTCAAACTCATGACTGTCTTATTTCCTCTCACAGTCATACTATTCTTATAAAGCGATATAACTCAATACCACGGTAGAAAAATACACTGGTAACCAATAGAGTATTAGTACTCTCAACAAATATATTTACCAATCCTACAGCTATTCACTGTGTTTCAACAGTTTTCAGTCAGCATGATAGAGAAACTTGATACATTCTGACTCTCAAATTCATGGCTGCCTTATTTCCTGACAGTCATACTACACTTATAAAACGATATAACACAATAGCATTGGTGAAAGATACCCTGGTAACGAATAGTGTATTAGTACCCTGAACAAAAATAAGTATCAAAGCTACAGCTGTTTACTGTGTTTCAACAGTTTTCAATCCGCATGATAGAGAATCTTGACACATTCTGCCTTTCAAACTCATGGCTGCCTTATTTCCTGTCGCAGTCATACTATACTTATAAAACTGTATAACTCAATACCACGGTAGACAAATACACTGGTAACCAATAGAGTATTAGTACTCTCAACATAACTAGGTTCCAAAGCTACAGCTGTTCACTGTGTTTCAACAGTTCTCAGTCAACATGATGGAAAATCTTGACACATTCTGACTCTCAAATTCATGGCCGCCTTATTTCCTGTCGCAGTCATACTATAGTTATAAAACAATATAACTCGATACCACGGTAGAAAATACCATGGTAACGAATAAAGTATTAGTACTCTCAACAAAAATAGGTACCAAAGCTACAGCTGTTTACTGTGGTACAACAGTTTTCAGTCAGCATGGTAGAGAATCTTGACACATCCTAACTCTCAAATTCATGGCTGCCTTATTTCCTGTCGCAGTCATACTATACTTATGAAACGAAATAAGTCAATACCACGGTATAAAAATACACTGGTAACTAATAGAGTATTAGTACTCTCAATATAACTAGGTACCAAAGCTACCACTGTTATTTCAACAGTTTTCAGTCAGCATGATAGAGAATCTTGACACATTCTGATTCTAAAATCCATGGCTGCCTTATTTGCTTAGTTTTAGGACTCTCACCAAAAATAGGTACCAAAGCTACAGCTGTTTACTGTGTTTCAACAGTTTTCAGTCAGCATGATAGAGAATCTTGACACATTCTGTCTTTCAAACTCATGACTGCCTTATTTCCTCTCACAGTCATACTATTCTTATAAGAGGATATAACTCAATACCACGGTAGAAAAATACACTGGTAACCAATAGAGTATTAGTAGTCTCAACAAAAATAGTTACCAATCCTACAGCTATTCACTGTGTTTCAACAGTTTTCAGTCAGCATGATAGAGAATCTTGATACATTCTGACTCTCAAATTCATGGCTGCCTTATTTCCTGACACAGTCATACTACACTTATAAAACGATATAACACAATAGTATTGGCGAAAGATACCCTGGTAACGAATAGAGTATTAGTGCTCTCAATAAAAATAGGTAGCAAAGCTACAGCTGTTTAATGTGTTTCAACAGTTTTCAGTCAGGATGTTAGAGAATCTTGATACATTCTGGCTCTCAAATTCATGGCTGCCTTATTTCCTGTCGCAGTCATATTATGCTTATAAAACTGTATAACTCAATACCACGGTAGACAAATACACTGGTAACCAATAGAGTATTAGTACTCTCAATATAACTAGGTACCAAAGCTACCACTGTTATTTCAACAGTTTTCAGTCAGCATGATAGAGAATCTTGACACATTCTGATTCTAAAATCCATGGCTGCCTTACTTGCTTAGTATTAATACTCTCGTCAAAAATAGGTACCAAAGCTACAGCTGTTTACTGTGTTTCAACAGTTTTCAATCAGCATGATAGAGAATCTTGACACATTCTGTCTTTCAAACTCATGACTGTCTTATTTCCTCTCACAGTCATACTATTCTTATAAAGCGATATAACTCAATACCACGGTAGAAAAATACACTGGTAACCAATAGAGTGTTAGTACTCTCAACAAAAATATTTACCAATCCTACAGCTATTCACTGTGTTTCAACAGTTTTCAGTCAGCATGATAGAGAATCTTGATACATTCTGACTCTCAAATTCATGGCTGCCTTATTTCCTGACAGTCATACTACACTTATAAAATGATATAACACAATAGCATTGGTGAAAGATACCCTGGTAACGAATAGTGTATTAGTACCCTGAACAAAAATAAGTATCAAAGCTACAGCTGTTTACTGTGTTTCAACAGTTTTCAATCTGCATGATAGAGAATCTTGACACATTCTGCCTTTCAAACTCATGGCTGCCTTATTTCCTGTCGCAGTCATACTATACTTATAAAACTGTATAACTCAATACCACGGTAGACAAATACACTGGTAACCAATAGAGTATTAGTACTCTCAACATAACTAGGTTCCAAAGCTACAGCTGTTCACTGTGTTTCAACAGTTCTCAGTCAACATGATGGAGAATCTTGACACATTCTGACTCTCAAATTCATGGCCGCCTTATTTCCTGTCGCAGTCATACTATAGTTATAAAACAATATAACTCGATACCACGGTAGAAAATACCATGGTAACGAATAAAGTATTAGTACTCTCAACAAAAATAGGTACCAAAGCTACAGCTGTTTACTGTGGTACAACAGTGTTCAGTCAGCATGGTAGAGAATCTTGACACATCCTAACTCTCAAATTCATGGCTGCCTTATTTCCTGTCGCAGTCATACTATACTTATGAAACGAAATAAGTCAATACCACGGTATAAAAATACACTGGTAACTAATAGAGTATTAGTACTCTCAATATAACTAGGTACCAAAGCTACCACTGTTATTTCAACAGTTTTCAGTCAGCATGATAGAGAATCTTGACACATTCTGATTCTAAAATCCATGGCTGCCTTATTTGCTTAGTTTTAGGACTCTCACCAAAAATAGGTACCAAAGCTACAGCTGTTTACTGTGTTTCAACAGTTTTCAGTCAGCATGATAGAGAATCTTGACACATTCTGTCTTTCAAACTCATGACTGCCTTATTTCCTCTCACAGTCATACTATTCTTATAAGAGGATATAACTCAATACCACGGTAGAAAAATACACTGGTAACCAATAGAGTATTAGTAGTCTCAACAAAAATAGTTACCAATCCTACAGCTATTCACTGTGTTTCAACAGTTTTCAGTCAGCATGATAGAGAATCTTGATACATTCTGACTCTCAAATTCATGGCTGCCTTATTTCCTGACACAGTCATACTACACTTATAAAACGATATAACACAATAGTATTGGCGAAAGATACCCTGGTAACGAATAGAGTATTAGTGCTCTCAATAAAAATAGGTAGCAAAGCTACAGCTGTTTAATGTGTTTCAACAGTTTTCAGTCAGGATGTTAGAGAATCTTGATACATTCTGGCTCTCAAATTCATGGCTGCCTTATTTCCTGTCGCAGTCATATTATGCTTATAAAACTGTATAACTCAATACCACGGTAGACAAATACACTGGTAACCAATAGAGTATTTGTACTCTCAATGTAACTAGGTTCCAAAGCTACAGCTATTCACTGTGTTTCAACAGTTCTCAATCAACATGATAGAGAATCTTGACACATTCCGACTCTCAAATTCATGGCCGCCTTATTTCCTGTCGCATCATACTATAGTTATAAAACAATATAACGAAATACCACGGTACAAAATACCCTGGTTACGAATAAAGTATTAGTACTCTCAACAAAAATAGGTACCAAAGCTACAGCAGTTTACTGTGTTTCAACAGTTTTCAGTCAGCATGGTAGAGAATCGTGACACATTCTGACTCTCTGATTCATGGCTGCCTTATTTCCTGTTGCCATCATATTATACTTATAAAACTGTATAACTCAATACCACGGTAGACAAATACACTGGTGTCCAATAGAGTATTGGTACTCTCAACATAACTAGGTTCCAAAGCTACAGCTGTTCACTGTGTTTCAACAATTCTCAGTCAACATGATAGAGAATCTTGACACATTCTGATTCTAATATCCATGGCTGCCTTATTTCCTATCGCAGTCATACTATAGTTATAAAACGATACAACTCAATACCATTGTTGAAAAATACCCGGGTAACGAATAAAGTATTAGTACTCTCAACAAAAATAGGTACCAAAGCTACAGCTGTTTACTGTGTTTCAACAGTTTTCAGTCAGCATGATAGAGAATCTTGACACATTGTGTCTTTCAAACTCATAGCTGCCTTATTTCCTGTCGCAGTCATACAATACTTATAAAATGATATAACTCAATGCCATTGTTGAAAAATACCCTGGTAATGAATAGAGAATTAGTACTCTCAACAAAAGTAGGTACCAAAGCTACAGCTTTTACTATCTTTCAACAGTTTTCACTCCGCATGATAGAGAATCTTGATACATTCTGACTCTCAGATTCATGCCTGCTTTATTTCCTGTTGCAGTCATACTATACTTATAAAACGATATAACACAATACCACGGTAGAAAAAGACACTGGTAACCAACAGAATATTAGTACTCTCAACATAACTAGGCACCAAAGCTAAAGCTGTTTACTGTGTTTCAACAGTTTTCAGTCAGCATCATAGAGAATCTTGGCACATTGTGTCTTTCCATCTATGACTGCCTTATTTCCTGGCTGCCTTATTTCCTGTCACAGTCATACTATACTTATAAAACGATATAACACAATACCATTGTTGAAAAATACCCTGGTAATGAATAGAGTATTAGTACTCTCAACAAAAAGAGGTACCAAAGCTACAGCTGTTTACTGTGTTTCAACAGTTTTCAGTCAGCATGATAGAGAATCTTGACACGTTCTGTCTTTCAAACTCATGGCTGCCTTATTTCCTGTCGCAGACATACTATACTTATAAAACGATATCACTCAATACCACGGCAGAAAAATACACTGGTAAGCAATAGAGTATTAATACGCTCAACAAAAATAGATACGAAAGCTACCGCTATTCACTGTGTTTCAACAGTTTTCAGTCAGCATGATAGAGAATCTTGACACATTCTGACTCTCAAACTCATGGCTGCCTTATTTCCTGTCGCAGTCATACTATACTTATGAAACGATATAACTCAATACCACGGTAGAAAAATACACTGGTAACTAATACAGTATGAGTACTCAATTTAACCAGGTACCAAAGCTACCACTGTTCACTGTGTTTGAACAGTTTTCAGTCAGCATGATAGAGAATCTTGATACATTCTGACTCTCAAATCCATGGCTGCCTTATTTCCTGTCGCAGTCATACTATACTTACTTATAAAACGATATAACTCTATACCACGGTAGAAAATACCCTGGTAACGTATAAAGTATTAGTACTCTCAACAAAAATATGTACGGTACCAACGCTACAGCTGTTTACTGTGTTTCAACAGTTTTCAGTCCGCATTATAGAGAATCTTGACACATTCTGCCTTTCAAACTCATGGCTGCCTTATTTCCTGTCGCAGTCATACTATACTTATAAAACGATATAACTCAACACCATGGTAGAAAAAGACACTGGTAACCAATAGTATATTAGTACTCTCAACATAACTAGGCACCAAAGCTAAAGCTGTTTGCTGTATTTCAACAGTTTTCAGTCAGCATGATAGAGAATCTTGGTACATTGTGTCTTTCAAACTCATGGCTGCCTTATTTTCTGTCGCAGTCATACTATACTTATAAAACGATATAACAGAATACCTTTGTTGAAAAATACCCTGGTAATGAATAGAGTATTAGTACTCTAAAAAAAAAGAGGTACCAAAGCTACAGCTGTTTACTGTGTTTCAACAGTTTTCAGTCAGCATGACAGTTTTCAGTCAGCATGATAGAGAATCTTGACACATTCTGTCTTTCAAACTCATGGCTGCCTTATTTCCTGTCACAGTCATACTATACTTATAAAACGATATAACTCAATACCACGGTAGAAAAATACACTGGTAACCAATAGAGTATTAGTACTCTCAACAAAAATAGGTACGAAAGCTACAGCTATTCACTGTGTTTCAACAGTTTTCAGTCAGCATGATAGAGAATCTTGACACATTCTGGCTCTCAAATTCATGGCTGCCTTATTTCCTGTTGCAGTTATACTATACTTAAAAAACAATATAACACAATACCATTGTTGAAAAATACTCTGGTAACGAATAGAGTATTAGTACTCTCAACAAAAATAGGTACTAAAGCTACAGCTGTTTACTGTGTTTCAACAGTTTTCAGTAAACATGAAAGAGAATCTTGATGCATTCTGACTCTCAAATTCATGGCTGCCTTATTTCCTGACACAGTCATACTACACTTATAAAACGATATAACACAATAGCATTGGCAAAAGATACCCTGGTAACGAATAGAGTATTAGTACTCTGAACAAAAATAAGTATCAAAGCTACAGCTGTTTACTGTGTTTCAACAGTTTTCAGTCAGCATTATAGAGAATCTTGATACATTCTGACTCTCAAATTCATGGCTGCCTTATTTTCTGTCGCAGTCATACTATACTTATGAAACGATATAACTCAATACCATTGTTGAAAAATACCATAGTAACTAATAGAGTATTAGTATTCTCAACAAAAATAGGTACCAAAGTTACAGCTGTTTACTGTGTTTCAACAGTTTTCAGTCAGCATGATAGAGAATCTTGACACATTCTGTCTTTCAAACTGATGGCTGCCTTATTTCCTTACGCAGTCATACTGTGCTTATAAAACGATATAACTGAATACCATGGTAGAAAAATACACTGGTAACCAATTGAGTATTAGTACTCTCAACAAAAATAGTTACCAATCCTAAAGCTATTCACTGTGTTTCAACAGTTTCAGTCAGCATGATAGAGAATCTTGATATATTCTGACTCTCAAATTCTTGGCTGCCTTATTCCCTGACGCAGTCATACTACACTTATAAAACGATATAACACAATAGCATTGGCGAAAGATACTCTGGTAACGAATAGAGTATTAGTACTCTGAACAAAAAATAGGTAACAAAGCTACAGCTCTTTACTGTGTTTCAACTGTTTTCAGTCAGCATGATAGAGAATCTTGATACATTCTGACTCTCAAATTCATGGCTGCCTTTCTTTCTGTCAGTCATACTATATTTATGAAACGATATAACTCAATACCATTGTTGAAAAATACCCTGGTAACTAAGAGAGTATTAGTATTCTCAACATAACTAGGTACCAAAGCTACCAGTGTTCACTGTGTTTCAACAGTTTTCAGTCAGCATGACAGGGAATCTTGACACATTCTGATTCTAAAATTCATGGCTGCCTTATTCCTGTCACAGTCATACAATACTTCCAAAACGATATAACTCAATACCATTGTTGAAAAAATACCCTGGTAATGAATAGAGTATTAGTACTCTCGACAGAAATAGGTACCAAAGCTACAGCTGTTTACTGTGTTTGAACAGTTTTCAGTCAGCATGATAGAGAATCTTGATACATTCTGACTCTCTAATTCATGGCTGCCTTATTTTCTGACACAGTCATACTGTATTTACGAAACCATATAACTCAATACCATTTTTGAGAAATACCCTGGTAACTAATAGAGTATTAGTATTCTCAACATAACTAGGTATCAAAGCTACCACTGTTCACTGTGTTTCAACAGTTTTCAGTCAGCATGATAGGGAATCTTGACACATTCTGATTCTAAAATTCATGGCTGACTTATTTCCTGTCGCAGTCATACTATACTTACGAAACGATATAACTCAATACCATTGTTGAAAAATACCCTGGTAATGAATAGAGTATTTGTACTCTCGACAGAAATAGGTACCAAAGCTACATCTGTTTTCTGTGTTTGAACAGTTTTCAGTCAGCATGATAGAGAATCTTGGTACATTCTGACTCTCAATTTCATGGCAGCTTTATTTCCTGTCGCAGTCATACTATACTTATAAAACGATATAACACAATACCATTGTTGAAAAATACCTTCTTAACGAATAGAGTATTAGTACTCTCAACAAAAATAGGTACCAAAGCTTCAGCTGTTTACTGTGTTTCAACAGTTTTCAGTCAGCATGGTAGAGAATCTTGGCACATTCTGACTCAAATTCATGGCTGCCTTATTTCCTGTCACAGTCCTACTATACTTATAAAACAATATAACAGGATAGCATTGTTGAAAAATACCCTGGTAACGAGTAGAGTATTAGTACTCTGAACAAAAATGGGTACCGAAGCTACAGCTGTTTACTGTGTTTCAACAGTTTTCAGTCAGCATGATAGAGAACCTTGACGAATTCTGATTCTAAAATTCATGGCTGCCTTATTTCCTGTCGCAGTCATACGATACTTATAAAACGATATAAATCAATACCACGGTAGAAAATACCCTGGTAACGAATAAAGTATTAGGACTGTCACCAAAAATAGGTACCAAAGCTGCAGCTGTTTACTGTGTTTCAACAGTTTTCAGTCAGCATGATAGAGAATCTTGACACATTCCGTCTTTCAAACTCATGGCTGCCTTATATCCTTTCGCAGTCATACTGTGCTTATAAAACGATATAACGCAATACCACGGTAGAAAAATACACTGGTAACCAATAGAGTATTAGTACTCTCAACAAAAATAGTTACCAATCCTACAGCTATTCACTGTGTTTCAACAGTTTTCAGTCAGCATTATAGAGAATCTTGATACATTCTGACTCTCAAATTCATGGCTGCCTTATTTTCTGTCGCAGTCATACTATACTTATGAAACGATATAACTCAATACCATTGTTGAAAAATACCATAGTAACTAATAGAGTATTAGTATTCTCAACATAACTAGGTACCAAAGCTACGACTGTTTACTGTGTTTCAACAGTTTTCAGTCAGCATAATAGGGAATCTTGACACATTCTGATTCTAAATTTCATGGCTGCCTTATTTTCTGTCGCAGTCATACTACACTTACGAAACGATGTAACTCAATACCATTGTTGAAAAATACCCTGGTAATGAATAGAGTATTAGTACTCTCGACAGAAATAGGTACCAAAGCTACAGCTGTTTACTATGTTTGAACAGTTTTCAGTCAGCATGATAGAGAATCTTGATACATTGTGACCCTCAAATTCATCGCTGCTTTATTTCCTGTCGCAGTCATACTATACTTATGAAACGATATAACTCAATACCACAGTAGAAAAATACACTGGTAACTAATACAGTATTAGTACTCTCAATATAACTAGGTACCAAAGCTACCACTGTTCACTGTGTTTCAACAGTTTTCAGTCAGGATGATAGAGAATCTTGACACATTGTGTCTTTCAAACTCATGGCTGCCTTATTTCCTGTTGCAATCATACTATACTTATAAAACGATATAACTCAATAGCACGGTAGACAATACCCTGGTAACGAATAAAGTATTAGTACTCTCAAGAAAAATAGGTACCAAAGCTACAGCTGTTTACTGTGTTTCAACAGTTTTCAGTCAGCATAGTAGAGAATCTTGACACATCTTAACTCACAAATTCATGGCTGCCTTATTTCCTGTCGCAGTCATACTATACTTATAAAATGATATAACACAATACCATTGTTGAAACATACCCTTGTAATGAATAGAGTATTAGTACTCTCACCAAAAATAGGTACCAAATCTACAACTGTTTACTGTGTTTCAACAGTTTTCAGTCAGCATGGAAGAGAATCTTGTTACATTCTGACTCTCAAACTCGTGGCAGCCTTATTTCCTGTCGCAGTCATACTATACTTATGAAACGATATAACTCAATACCACGGTATAAAAATACACTGGTAACTAATAGAGTATTAGTACTCTCAATATAACTAGGTACCAAAGCTACCACTGTTATTTCAACAGTTTTCAGTCAGCATGATAGAGAATCTTGACACATTCTGATTCTAAAATCCATGGCTGCATTATCTGCTTAGTATTAGGACTCTCACCAAAAATAGGTACCAAAACTACAGCTGTTTACTGTGTTTCAACAGTTTTCAGTCAGCATGATAGAGAATCTTTACACATTCTGACTCTCAAACTCATGGCTGCCTTATTTCCTGTCGCAGTCATACTATACTTATGAAACGATATAACTCAATACCACGGTAGAAAAATACACTTGTAACTAATACAGTATTAGTACTCTCAATTTAACCAGGTACGAAAGCTACCACTGTTCACTGTGTTTCAACAGTTTTCAGTCAGCATGATAGAGAATCTTGATACATTCTGACTCTCAAATCCATGGCTGCCTTATTTCCTGTCGCAGTCATACTATACTTATAAAACGATATAACTCAATACCACGGTAGAAAATACCCTGGTAACGCATAAAGTATTAGTACTCTCAACAAAAATAGGTACGGTACCAACGCTACAGCTGTTTACTGTGTTTCAACAGTTTTCAGTCTGCCTGATAGAGAATCTTGACATACTGTGTCTTTGAAACTCTTGGCTGCCTTATTTCCTGTCGCAGTCATACTATACTTATAAAACGATATAACACAATACCTTTGTTGAAAAATACCCTGGTAATGAATAGAGTATTAGTACTCTCAACAAAAAGAGGTACCAAAGCTACAGCTGTTTACTGTGTTTCAACAGTTTTCAGTCAGCATGACAGTTTTCAGTCAGCATGATAGAGAATCTTGACACATTCTGTCTTTCAAACTCATGGCTGCCTTATTTTCTGTCACAGGCATACTATACTTATAAAACGATATAACTCAATACCACGGTAGAAAAATACACTGGTAACCAATAGAGTATTAGTACTCTCAACAAAAATAGGTACGAAAGCTACAGCTATTCACTGTGTTTCAACAGTTTTCAGTCAGCATGATAGAGAATCTTGACACATTCTGGCTCTCAAATTCATGGCTGCCTTATTTCCTGTTGCAGTTATACTATACTTAAAAAACAATATAACACAATACCATTGTTGAAAAATACCCTGGTAACGAATAGAGTATTAGTACTCTCAACAAAAATAGGTACTAAAGCTACAGCTGTTTACTGTGTTTCAACAGTTTTCAGTAAACATGAAAGAGAATCTTGATGCATTCTGACTCTCAAATTCATGGCTGCCTTATTTCCTGACACAGTCATACTACACTTATAAAACGATATAACACAATAGCATTGGCGAAAGATACCCTGGTAACGAATAGAGTATTAGTACTCTGAACAAAAATAAGTATCAAAGCTACAGCTGTTTACTGTGTTTCAACAGTTTTCAGTCAGCATTATAGAGAACCTTGATACATTCTGACTCTCAAATTCATGGCTGCCTTATTTTCTGTCGCAGTCATACTATACTTATGAAACGATATAACTCAATACCATTGTTGAAAAATACCATAGTAACTAATAGAGTATTAGTATTCTCAACATAACTAGGTACCAAAGCTACGACTCTTTACTGTGTTTCAACAGTTTTCAGTCAGCATGATAGGGAATCTTGACACATTGTGATTCTAAATTTCATGGCTGCCTTATTTTCTGTCGCAGTCATACTACACTTACGAAACGATGTAACTCAATACCATTGTTGAAAAATACCCTGGTAATGAATAGAGTATTAGTACTCTCGACAGAAATAGGTACCAAAGCTACAGCTGTTTACTATGTTTGAACAGTTTTCAGTCAGCATGATAGAGAATCTTGATACATTGTGACTCTCAAATTCATCGCTGCTTTATTTCCTGTCGCAGTCATACTATACTTATGAAACGATATAACTCAATACCACAGTAGAAAAATACACTGGTAACTAATACAGTATTAGTACTCTCAATATAACTAGGTACCAAAGCTACCACTGTTCACTGTGTTTCAACAGTTTTCAGTCAGGATGATAGAGAATCTTGACACATTGTGTCTTTCAAACTCATGGCTGCCTTATTTCCTGTTGCAATCATACTATACTTATAAAACGATATAACTCAATAGCACGGTAGACAATACCCTGGTAACGAATAAAGTATTAGTACTCTCAAGAAAAATAGGTACCAAAGCTACAGCTGTTTACTGTGTTTCAACAGTTTTCAGTCAGCATAGTAGAGAATCTTGACACATCTTAACTCACAAATTCATGGCTGCCTTATTTCCTGTCGCAGTCATACTATACTTATAAAATGATATAACACAATACCATTGTTGAAACATACCCTTGTAATGAATAGAGTATTAGTACTCTCACCAAAAATAGGTACCAAATCTACAACTGTTTACTGTGTTTCAACAGTTTTCAGTCAGCATGGAAGAGAATCTTGTTACATTCTGACTCTCAAACTCGTGGCAGCCTTATTTCCTGTCGCAGTCATACTATACTTATGAAACGATATAACTCAATACCACGGTATAAAAATACACTGGTAACTAATAGAGTATTAGTACTCTCAATATAACTAGGTACCAAAGCTACCACTGTTATTTCAACAGTTTTCAGTCAGCATGATAGAGAATCTTGACACATTCTGATTCTAAAATCCATGGCTGCATTATCTGCTTAGTATTAGGACTCTCACCAAAAATAGGTACCAAAACTACAGCTGTTTACTGTGTTTCAACAGTTTTCAGTCAGCATGATAGAGAATCTTTACACATTCTGACTCTCAAACTCATGGCTGCCTTATTTCCTGTCGCAGTCATACTATACTTATGAAACGATATAACTCAATACCACGGTAGAAAAATACACTTGTAACTAATACAGTATTAGTACTCTCAATTTAACCAGGTACGAAAGCTACCACTGTTCACTGTGTTTCAACAGTTTTCAGTCAGCATGATAGAGAATCTTGATACATTCTGACTCTCAAATCCATGGCTGCCTTATTTCCTGTCGCAGTCATACTATACTTATAAAACGATATAACTCAATACCACGGTAGAAAATACCCTGGTAACGCATAAAGTATTAGTACTCTCAACAAAAATAGGTACGGTACCAACGCTACAGCTGTTTACTGTGTTTCAACAGTTTTCAGTCTGCCTGATAGAGAATCTTGACATACTGTGTCTTTGAAACTCTTGGCTGCCTTATTTCCTGTCGCAGTCATACTATACTTATAAAACGATATAACACAATACCTTTGTTGAAAAATACCCTGGTAATGAATAGAGTATTAGTACTCTCAACAAAAAGAGGTACCAAAGCTACAGCTGTTTACTGTGTTTCAACAGTTTTCAGTCAGCATGACAGTTTTCAGTCAGCATGATAGAGAATCTTGACACATTCTGTCTTTCAAACTCATGGCTGCCTTATTTTCTGTCACAGGCATACTATACTTATAAAACGATATAACTCAATACCACGGTAGAAAAATACACTGGTAACCAATAGAGTATTAGTACTCTCAACAAAAATAGGTACGAAAGCTACAGCTATTCACTGTGTTTCAACAGTTTTCAGTCAGCATGATAGAGAATCTTGACACATTCTGGCTCTCAAATTCATGGCTGCCTTATTTCCTGTTGCAGTTATACTATACTTAAAAAACAATATAACACAATACCATTGTTGAAAAATACCCTGGTAACGAATAGAGTATTAGTACTCTCAACAAAAATAGGTACTAAAGCTACAGCTGTTTACTGTGTTTCAACAGTTTTCAGTAAACATGAAAGAGAATCTTGATGCATTCTGACTCTCAAATTCATGGCTGCCTTATTTCCTGACACAGTCATACTACACTTATAAAACGATATAACACAATAGCATTGGCGAAAGATACCCTGGTAACGAATAGAGTATTAGTACTCTGAACAAAAATAAGTATCAAAGCTACAGCTGTTTACTGTGTTTCAACAGTTTTCAGTCAGCATTATAGAGAACCTTGATACATTCTGACTCTCAAATTCATGGCTGCCTTATTTTCTGTCGCAGTCATACTATACTTATGAAACGATATAACTCAATACCATTGTTGAAAAATACCATAGTAACTAATAGAGTATTAGTATTCTCAACATAACTAGGTACCAAAGCTACGACTCTTTACTGTGTTTCAACAGTTTTCAGTCAGCATGATAGGGAATCTTGACACATTGTGATTCTAAATTTCATGGCTGCCTTATTTTCTGTCGCAGTCATACTACACTTACGAAATGATGTAACTCAATACCATTGTTGAAAAATACCCTGGTAATGAATAGAGTATTAGTACTCTCGACAGAAATAGGTACCAAAGCTACAGCTGTTTACTATGTTTGAACAGTTTTCAGTCAGCATGATAGAGAATCTTGATACATTGTGACTCTCAAATTCATCGCTGCTTTATTTCCTGTCGCAGTCATACTATACTTATGAAACGATATAACTCAATACCACAGTAGAAAAATACACTGGTAACTAATACAGTATTAGTACTCTCAATATAACTAGGTACCAAAGCTACCACTGTTCACTGTGTTTCAACAGTTTTCAGTCAGGATGATAGAGAATCTTGACACATTGTGTCTTTCAAACTCATGGCTGCCTTATTTCCTGTTGCAATCATACTATACTTATAAAACGATATAACTCAATAGCACGGTAGACAATACCCTGGTAACGAATAAAGTATTAGTACTCTCAAGAAAAATAGGTACCAAAGCTACAGCTGTTTACTGTGTTTCAACAGTTTTCAGTCAGCATAGTAGAGAATCTTGAAACATCTTAACTCACAAATTCATGGCTGCCTTATTTCCTGTCGCAGTCATACTATACTTATAAAATGATATAACACAATACCATTGTTGAAACATACCCTTGTAATGAATAGAGTATTAGTACTCTCACCAAAAATAGGTACCAAATCTACAACTGTTTACTGTGTTTCAACAGTTTTCAGTCAGCATGGAAGAGAATCTTGTTACATTCTGACTCTCAAACTCGTGGCAGCCTTATTTCCTGTCGCAGTCATACTATACTTATGAAACGATATAACTCAATACCACGGTATAAAAATACACTGGTAACTAATAGAGTATTAGTACTCTCAATATAACTAGGTACCAAAGCTACCACTGTTATTTCAACAGTTTTCAGTCAGCATGATAGAGAATCTTGACACATTCTGATTCTAAAATCCATGGCTGCCTTATTTGCTTAGTATTAAGACTCTCACCAAAAATAGGTAACAAAACTACAGCTGTTTACTGTGTTTCAACAGTTTTCAGTCAGCATGATAGAGAATCTTTACACATTCTGACTCTCAAACTCATGGCTGCCTTATTTCCTGTTGCAGTCATACTATACTTAAGAAACGATATAACTCAATACCACGGTAGGAAAATACACTGGTAACTAATACAGTATTAGTACTCTCAATTTAACCAGGTACCAAAGCTACCACTGTTCACTGTGTTTGAACAGTTTTCAGTCAGCGTGATAGAGAATCTTGATACATTCTGACTCTCAAATCCATGGCTGCCTCATTTCCTGTCGCAGTCATACTATACTTATAAAACGATATAACTGAATACCACGGTAGAAAATACCCTGGTAACGCATAAAGTATTAGTACTCTCAACAAAAATAGGTACGGTACCAACGCTACAGCTGTTTACTGTGTTTCAACAGTTTTCAGTCTGCATGATAGAGAATCTTGACATACTGTGTCTTTGAAACTCTTGGCTGCCTTATTTCCTGTCGCAGTTACACTATACTTATAAAACGATATAACACAATACCTTTGTTGAAAAATACCCTGGTAATGAATAGAGTATTAGTACTCTCAACAAAAAGAGGTATCAAAGCTACAGCTGTTTACTGTGTTTAAACATTTTTCAGTCAGCATGACAGTTTTCAGTCAGCATGATTGAGAATCTTGACACATTCTGTCTTTCAAACTCATGGCTGCTTTATTTCCTGTCACAGTCATACTATACTTGTAAAACGATATAACTACCACGGTAGAAAAAGACACTGGTAACCAATAGTATATTAGTAATCTCAACATAACTAGGCACCAAAGCTAAAGCTGTTTACTGTATTTCAACAGTTTTCAGTCAGCATGATAGAGAATCTTGGCACATTGTGTCTTTCAAACTCATGGCTGCCTTATTTTCTGTCGCAGTCATACTATACTTATAAAACGATATAGCACAATACCTTTGTTGAAAAATACCCTGGTAATGAATAGAGTATTAGTACTCTCAACAAAAAGAGGTATCAAAGCTACAGCTGTTTACTGTGTTTCAACATTTTTCAGTCAGCATGACAGTTTGCAGTCAGCATGATTGAGAATCTTGACACATTCTGTCTTTCAAACTCATGGCTGCTTTATTTCCTGTCACAGTCATACTATACTTATAAAACGATATAACTCAATACCACGGTAGAAAAATACACTGGTAACCAATACAGTATTAATACTCTCAACAAAAATAGGTACGAAAGCTACAGCTATTCACTGTGTTTCAACAGTTTTCAGTCAGCATGATAGAGAATCTTGACACATTCTGGCTCTTAAATTCATGGCTGCCTTATTTCCTGTTGCAGTTATACTATACTTAAAAAACAATATAACACAATACCATTGTTGAAAAATACCCTGGTAACGAATAGAGTATTAGTACTCTCAACAAAAATAGGTACTAAAGCTACAGCTGTTTACTGTGTTTCAACAGTTTTCAGTAAACATGAAAGAGAATCTTGATACATTCTGACTCTCAAATGGCTGCCTTATTTCCTGACACAGTCATACTACACTTATAAAATGATATAACGCAATAGCATTGGCGAAAGATACCCTGGTAACGAATAGAGTATTAGTACTCTGAACAAAAATAAGTATCAAAGCTGCAGCTGTTTACTGTGTTTCAACAGTTTTCAGTCAGCATTATAGAGAATCTTGATACATTCTGAATCTCAAATTCATGGCTGCCTTATTTTCTGTCGTAGTCATACTATAATTATAAAACGATATAACACAATGCCATTGTTGAAAAATACCCTTGTAATGAATAGGTATTAGTACTCTCACCAAAAATAGGTACCAAATCTACAACTGTTTACTGTGTTTCAACAGTTTTCAGTCAGCATGGAAGAGAATCTTGATACATTCTGACTCTCAAACTCGTGGCAGCCTTATTTCCTGTCGCAGTCATATTATACTTATGAAACAATATAACTCAATACCACGGTATAAAAATACACTGGTAACTAATAGAGTATTAGTAATCTCAATATAAATAGGTACCAAAGCTACCACTGTTATTTCAACAGTTTTCAGTCAGCATGATAGAGAATCTTGACACATTCTGATTCTAAAATCCATGTCTGCCTTATTTGCTTAGTATTAGGACTCTCATCAAAAATAGGTACCAAAGCTACAGCTGTTTACTGTGTTTCAACAGTTTTCAGTCAGCATGATAGAGAATCTTGACACATTCTGTCTTTCAAACTCATGGCTGCCTTATATCCTTTCGCAGTCATACTGTGCTTATAAAACGATATAACGCAATACCACGGTAGAAAAATACACTGGCAACCAATAGAGTATTAGTACTCTCAACAAAAATAGTTACCAATCCTACAGCTATTCACTGTGTTTCAACAGTTTTCAGTCAGCTTGATAGAGAATCTTGATGCATTCTGACTCTCAAATTCATGGCCGCCTTACTTCCTGACACAGTCATACTACACTTATAAAACGATATAACGCAATAGCATTGTTGGAAAATACCCTGGTAACGAATAGAGTATTAGTACTCTCGACAGAAATAGGTACCAAAGCTACAGCAGTTTACTGTGTTTCAACAGTTTTCAGTCATCACGATAGAGAATCTTGATACATTCTGACTCTCAAATTCATGGCTGCTTTATTTCCTGTCGCAGTCATACTATACTTATAAAATGATATAACACAATACCATTGTTGAAAAATACCTTCTTAACGAATAGAGTGTTAGTACTCTCCACAAAAATAGGTAACAAAGCTTCAGCTGTTTATTGTGTTTCAACAGTTTTCAGTCAGCATGGTAGAGAATCTTGACACATTCTGACTCTCTAATTCATGGCTGCCTTATTTCCTGTCGCAGTCATATTATACTTTTAAAACTGTATAACTCAATACCACGGTAGACAAATACACTGGTGACCAATAGAGTATTAGTACTCTCAACATAACTAGGTACCAAATCTACAACTGTTTACTGTGTTTCAACAGTTTTCAGTCAGCATGGAAGAGAATCTTGATACATTCTGACTCTCAAACTCATGGCAGCCTTATTTCCTGTCGCAGTCATATTATACTTATGAAACGATATAACTCAATACCACGGTATAAAAATACACTGGTAACTAATAGAGTATTAGTAATCTCAATATAAATAGGTACCAAAGCTACCACTGTTATTTCAACAGTTTTCAGTCAGCATGATAGAGAATCTTGACACATTCTGATTCTAAAATCCATGTCTGCCTTATTTGCTTAGTATTAGGACTCTCATCAAAAATAGGTACCAAAGCTACAGCTGTTTACTGTGTTTCAATAGTTTTCAGTCAGCATGATAGAGAATCTTGACACATTCTGTCTTTCAAACTCATGACTGCCTTATTTCCTCTCACTGTCAAACTATTCTTATAAAGCGATATAACTCAATACCACGGTAGAAAAATACACTGGTAACCAATACAGTATTAGTAGTCTCAACAAAAATAGTTACCAAAGCTACGACTGTTTACTGTGTTTCAACAGTTTTCAGTCAGCATGATAGAGAATCTTGACACATTCTGAATCTCAAATTCAAGGCTCCCTTATTTCCTGTCGCAGTCATACTATACTGATAAAACAATATAACACAATACGATTGTTGAAAAATACCCTGGTAATGAATAGAGTATTAGTACTCTCACCAAAAATAGGTACCAAACCTACAGCTGTTTACTGTGTTTCAACAGTTTTCAGTCAGCATGAAAGATATTCTTGATACATTCTGACTCTCAAACTCAAGGCTGCCTTATTTCCTGTCGCAGTCATACTATACTTACAAAACGATATAACTCAATAACACGGTAGAAAAATACACTGGTAACCAATTGAGTATTATTAGTACTCTCAACACGACTAGGTACCAAAGCAACAGCTGTTCACTGTGTTTCAAGAGTTTTCAGTCAGCATGATAGAGAATCTTCACACATTCTGACTTTCAAACTCATGGCTACCTTATTTTCTGTCGCAGTCATTCTATACTTATGGAACGAAATAACTCAATACCACGGTAGAAAAATACAACAGTTTTCAGTCAGCATGAGAGAGAATTTTGACACATTCTGCTTCTAAAATTCATGGCTGACTTATTTCATGTCGCAGTCGTACTATACTTATGAAACGATATAACTCAATACCAATGTTGAAAAATACCCAAGTAATGGAAAAAGTATTGGTACTCTCACCAAAAATAGGTACCAAAGCTACAGCTGTTTACTGTGTTTCAACAGTTTTCCGTCAGCATGAAAGAGATTCTTGATACATTCTGACTCTCAAACTAATGGGTGCCTTATTTCCTGCCACAGTCTTACTCTACTTATAAAACTGTATAACTCAATACCACGGTAGACAAATACACTGGTAACCAATAGAGTATTAGTTCTCTCAACATAACTAGATACCAAAGCTTGAGCTGTTCACTGTGTTTCAACTCTTTTCAGTCAGCATGGTAAAGAATCTTGACACATCCTGACTCTCAAATTCATGGCTGCCTTATATTTCCGGTCACAGTCATACTATACTTATAAAACATTATAACACAATACCATTGTTGAAACATTCCCTGGCAACGAATGGAGTATTAGTACTCTGAACAAAAATAGGTACCAAAGCTACAGTTGTTTACTGTGTTTCAACAGTTTTCAGTAAGCATGATAGAGAATCTTGACACATTCTGACTCTCAACCTCATGGCAGCCTTATTTCATGTCGCAGTCGCACTATAGTTATAAAACAATATAACTTAATACCACGGTACAAAATACCCTGCTAACGAATAAAGTATTAGTAATCTCAACAAAAATAGGTACCAAAGCTACAGCTGTTTACTGTGTTTCAACAGTTTTCAGTCAGCATGATAGAGAATCTTGACACATTCTGATTCTAAAATCCATGGCTGCCTTATTTCCTGTCGCAGTCATACTATACTTATAAAACGATATAACACAATACCATTGTTGAAAAATACCCTGGTAATGAATAGAGTATTAGTACTCTCAAAAAAAATTGGTACCAAAGCTACAGCTGTTTACTGTGTTTCAACAGTTTTCAGTATGCATGATAGAGAATCTTGATCCATTCTGACTCTCTAATTCATGGCTGCCTTATTTCCTGTCGCAGTCATACTATACTTATAAAACAATATAACACAATACCATTGTTGAAAAATACCCTGGTAATGAATAGAGTATTAGTACTCTCGACAAAAATAGGTACCAAAGCTACAGCTGTTTACTGTGTTTCAACAGTTTTCTCTCAGCTTGATAGAGAATCTTGATACATTCTGACTCTCAGATTCATGGCTGCTTTACTTCCTGTCGCATTCATACTATACTTATAAAACGATATAACTCACCACCACGTTAGAAAAACACACTGGTAACCAATAGAGTATTAGTACTCTCAACATAACTAGGTACCAAAGCTAAAGCTGCTGACTATGTTTCAACATTTTCAGTCAGCATGATAGAGAATCTTGACACATTGTGTCTTTCAAACTCACGGCTGACTTATTTCCTGTCGCAGTCATACTATACTTATAAAACGATATATCACAATACCATTGTTGAAAAATACCCTCTTAACGAATAGAGTATTAGTAGTCTCAACAAAAATAGGTACCACAGCTACAGCTGTTTACTGTGTTTCAACAGTTTTCAGTCAGCATGATAGAGAATCTTGACACATTCTGATTCTAAAATCCATGGCTGCCTTATTTCCTGTCGCAGTCATACTATACTCGTAAAACGATATAACTCAATACCACGGTAGAAAATACCCTGGTACCAAATAAAGTATTAGTAGTCTCAACAAAAATAGGTACCAAAGCTACAGCTGTTTACTGTCTTTCAACAGTTTTTACTCAGCATGATAGAGAATCTTGACACATTCTCACTCTCAAGTTCATGGCTGCTTTTTTTCCTGTCGCAGTCATACTATACTCGTAAAACGATATAACTCAATACCACGGTAGAAAAACACACTAGTAACCAATAGAGTACTAGTACTCTCAACATAACTAGGTACCAAAGCTGAAGCTGTTTACTGTGTTTCAACAGTTTTCAGTCGGCATGATACAGAATCTTGACACATTGTGTCTTTCAAACTCGCGGCTGCCTTATTTCCTGTCGCAGTCATACTATACTTATAAAACAATATAACACAATACCATTGTTGAAAAATACCCTGGTAACGGATAGGGTATTAGTACTTTGAACAAAAATAGGTACCTAAGCTACTGCTGTTTACTGTGTTGAAACAGTTTTCAGTCAGCATGATAGAGAATCTTGATCCATTCTGACTCTCAAATTCATGGCTGCTTTATTTCCTGTTGCGGTCATACCGTACTCATAAAACGATATATCACAATACCATTGTTGAAAAATACCCTCTTAACGAATAGAGTATTAGTAGTCTCAGCAAAAATAGGTACCAAAGCTACAGCTGTTTACTGTCTTTCAACAGTTTTCAGTCAGCATGATAGAGAATCTTGACACATTCTCACTCTCAAGTTCATGGCTGCTTTTTTTTCCTGTCGCAGTCATACTATACTTATAAAACAATATAACTCAATACCATTGTTGAAAAATACCCTGTTAATAAATAGAGTATTAGTACTCTCGACAAAAATAGGTATCAAAGCTTCAGCTGTTTACTGTCTTTCAACAGTTTTCAGTCAGCATGATAGAGAATCTTGACACATTGTGTCTTTCAAACTCATGGCTGCCTTATTTCCTGTCGCTGTCATACTATACTTATAAAACGATATAACTCAGTACCACAGTAGAAAAATACTCGTGTAACTAATCGAGTATTAGTACTCTCAATATAACTAGGTACCAAACTACCACTGTTCACTGTGTTTCAAGAGTTTTCAGTCAGCATGATACAGAATCTTGACACATTCTGATTCTAAAATTCATGACGGCCTTATTTCCTGTCGCAGTCATACTATACTTATGAAACGATATAACTCAATACCATTGTTGAAAAATACCCTGGTAATGAATAGAGTATTAGTACTCTCGACAAAAATAGGTACCAAAGGTACAGCTGTTTAGTGTCTTTAAACAGTTTTCAGTCAGCATGATAGAGAATCTTGATCTATTCTGACTCAAATTCATGGCTGCTTTATTTCCTGTCGCAGTCATACTATACTCATAAAACGATATATCATAACAGCATTGTTGAAAAATACACTCTTAACGAATAGAGTATCAGTAGTCTCAACAAAAATAGGTACCAAAGCTACAGCTGTTTACTGTGTTTCAACAGTTTTCAGTCAGCATGATAGAGAATCTTGACACATTCTGATTCTAAAATCCATGGCTGCCTTATTTCCTGTCGCAGTCATAATATACTTATAAAACGATACAACTCAATACCACGGTAGAAAATACCCTGGTAGCAAATGAAGTATTAGTAGTCTCAACAAAAACAGGTACCAAAGCTACAGCTGTTTACTGTCTTTCAACAGTTTTTAGTCAGCATGATAGAGAATCTTGACACATTGTGTCTTTCAAACTTACGGCTGCCATATTTCCTGTCGCAGTCATACTATACTTATAAAACAATATAACACAATACCATTGTTGAAAAATACCCTGGTAACGAATAGAGTATTAGTACATTGAACAAAAATAGGTACCAAAGCTACAGCTGTTTACTGTGTTTCAGCAGTTTTCAGTCAGCATGATAGAGAATCTTGATCCATTCTGCCTCTCAAATTCATGGCTGCTTTATTTCCTGTTGCAGTCATACTATACTTATAAAACGATATATCACAATACCATTGTTGAAAAATACCCTCTTAACGAATAGAGTATTAGTAGTCTCAACAAAAATAGGTACCAAATCTACAGCTGTTTACTGTGTTTCAACAGTTTTCAGTCAGCATGATAGAGAATCTTGACACATTCTGATTCTAAAATCCATGGCTGCCTTATTTCCTGTTGCAGTCATACTATACTTACGCTTCAACTCAATACCACGATAGAAAATACCCTGGTAACAAATAAAGTATTAGTAGTCTCAACAAAAATAGGTACCAAAGCTTCAGCTGTTTACTGTCTTTCAACAGTTTTTAGTCAGCATGATAGAGAATCTTGACACATTCTGACTCTCAAGTTCATGGCGGCTTTATTTCCTGTCGCAGTCATACTATACTTGTAAAACAATATAACTCAATACCACGGTAGAAAAACACTTGTAACCAATAGAGTGCTAAGTACTTTCGACATAACTAGGTACCAAAGCTAAAGCTGTTTACTGTGTTTCAACAGTTTTCAGTCAGCATGATAGAGAATCTTGACACACTGTGCCTTTCAAACTCCTGGCTGCCTTATTTCCTGTCGCAGTCATACTATACTTATAAATCAATATAACACAATACCATTGTTGAAAAATACCCTGGTAACGAATAGAGTTTTAGTACTTTGAACAAAAATAGGTACCAAAGCTACAGCTGTTTACTGTGTTTCAACAGTTTTCAGTCAGCATGATAGAGAATCTTGATACATTCTGACTCTCAAATTCATGGCTGCCTTATTTCCTGTCGCAGCCATACTATACTTATAAAACGATATAACTCAATACCACAGTCGAAAATGCCCTGGTAACGAATAAAGTATTAGGACTCTCAACAAAAATAGGTACCAAAGCTTCAGCTGTTTACTGTGTTTCAACAATTTCCAGTCAGAGTGGTAGAGAATTTTTACACATTCTGAATCTCAAATTCATGGCTGCCTTATTTCCTGTCGCAGTCAAACTATACTGATAAAACAATATAACACAATACCATTGTTGAAAAATACCCTGGTAATGAATAGAGTATTAGTACTCTCACCAAAATGGGTACCCAAGCTACAGCTGTTTACTGTGTTTCAGCAGTTTTCAGTCAGCATGAAAGAGATTCTTGATACATTCTGACTTATTTCCTGCCGCAGTCTTACTATACTTATAAAACTGTATAACTCAATACCACGGTAGACAAATACACTGGTGACCAATAGAGTATTAGTTCTCTCAACATAACTAGGTACCAAAGCTTGAGCTGTTCACTGTATTTCAACAGTTTTCAGTCAGCATGATAGAGAATCTTGACACATTCTGACTCTCAAATTCATGGCTGCCTTATATTTCCTGTCACAGTCATACTATACTTATAAAACAATATAACACAATACCATTGTTGAAAAATACCCTGGCAACGAATGGAGTATTAGCACTCTGAACTAAAATAGGTACCAAAGCTACAGCTGTTTACTGTGTTTCAACAGTTTTCAGTAAGCATGATAGAGAATCTTGACACATTCTGACTCTCAAGTTCATGGCTGCTTTATTTCCTGCCGCAGTCATACTATGCTTATAAAACGATATATCACAATACCATTGTTGAAAAATACCCTTTTAACGAATTGAGTATTAGAAGTCTCAACAAAAATAGGTACCAAAGCTACAGCTGTTTACTGTGTTTCAACAGTTTTCAGTCAGCATGATAGAGAATCTTGACACATTCTGATTCTCAAATTCATGACTGCTTTATTTCCTGTCGCAGTCATACTATACTTACAAAACGATATAACTCAATAACATGGTAGAAAAATACACTGGTAACCAATTGAGTATTATTAGTACTCTCAACATGACTAGGTACCAAAGCAACAGCTGTTCACTGTGTTTCAAGAGTTTTCAGTCAGCATGATAGAGAATCTTCACACATTCTGACTTTCAAACTCATGGCTACCTTATTTTCTGTCGCAGTCATTCTATACTTATGGAACAAAATAACTCAATACCACGGTAGAAAAATACAACAGTTTTCAGTCAGCATGAGAGAGAATTTTGACACATTCTGCTTCTAAAATTCATGGCTGACTTATTTCATGTCGCAGTCGTACTATACTTATGAAACGATATAACTCAATACCAATGTTGAAAAATACCCAAGTAATGAAAAAAGTATTGGTACTCTCACCAAAAATAGGTACCAAAGCTACAGCTGTTTACTGTGTTTCAACAGTTTTCCGTCAGCATGAAAGAGATTCTTGATACATTCTGACTCTCAAACTAATGGGTGCCTTATTTCCTGCCGCAGTCTTACTCTACTTATAAAACTGTATAACTCAATACCACGGTAGACAAATACACTGGTAGCCAATAGAGTATTAGTTCTCTCAACATAACTAGATACCAAAGCTTGAGCTGTTCACTGTGTTTCAACTCTTTTCAGTCAGCATGGTAAAAAATCTTGACACATCCTGACTCTCAAATTCATGGCTGCCTTATATTTCCGGTCACAGTCATACTATACTTATAAAACATTATAACACAATACCATTGTTGAAACATACCCTGGCAACGAATGGAGTATTAGTACTCTGAACAAAAATAGGTACCAAAGCTACAGTTGTTTACTGTGTTTCAACAGTTTTCAGTAAGCATGATAGAGAATCTTGACACATTCTGACTCTCAACCTCATGGCAGCCTTATTTCATGTCGCAGTCGTACTATAGTTATAAAACAATATAACTTAATACCACGGTACAAAATACACTGCTATCGAATAAAGTATTAGTAATCTCAACAAAAATAGGTACCAAAGCTACAGCTGTTTACTGTGTTTCAACAGTTTTCAGTCAGCATGATAGAGAATCTTGACACATTCTGATTCTAAAATCCATGGCTGCCTTATTTCCTGTCGCAGTCATACTATACTTATAAAACGATATAACACAATACCATTGTTGAAAAATACCCTGGTAATGAATAGAGTATTAGTACTCTCAAAAAAAATTGGTACCAAAGCTACAGCTGTTTACTGTGTTTCAACAGTTTTCAGTATGCATGATAGAGAATCTTGACTAATTCTGTTTTTCAAGCATATGGCTGCCTTATTTCCTGTCGCAGTCATAACTATAGTTATAAAACGATATAACTCAATACCACGGTAGAAAAATACACTGGTAACCAATAGAGTATTAGTTATCTCAACAAAAATAGGTACCAAAGCTACAGATATTCACTGTGTTTCAACAGTTTTCAGGCAGCATGATACAGAATCTTGACACATTCTGGCTCTGAAATTCATGGCTGCTTTATTTTCTGTCGCAGTCATACTATACTTATGAAAGGATATAACTCAATACCTTTGTTGAAAAATACACTGGCATCTAATAGAGTATTAGTATTCTCAACATAACTTGGTACCAAAGCTACCACTGTTCACTGTGTTTGAAAAGTTTTCAGTCAGCATGATAGAGAATCTTGATCCATTCTGACTCTCTAATTCATGGCTGCCTTATTTCCTGTCGCAGTCATACTATACTTATAAAACAATATAACACAATACCATTGTTGAAAAATACCCTGGTAATGAATAGAGTATTAGTACTCTCGACAAAAATAGGTAACAAAGCTACAGCTGTTTACTGTGTTTCAACAGTTTTCTCTCAGCTTGATAGAGAATCTTGATACATTCTGACTCTCAGATTCATGGCTGCTTTACTTCCTGTTGCATTCATACTATACTTATAAAACGATATAACTCACCACCACGATAGAAAAACACACTGGTAACCAATAGAGTATTAGTACTCTCAACATAACTAGGTACCAAAGCTAAAGCTGCTGACTATGTTTCAACATTTTCAGTCAGCATGATAGAGAATCTTGACACATTCTGATTCTCAAATTCATGACTGCCTTATTTCCTGTCGCAGTCATACTATACTTATGAAACGATATAACTCAATACCATTGTTGAAAAATACCCTGGTAATGAATAGAGTATTAGTACTCTCGACAAAAATAGGTGCCAAAGCTACAGCTGTTTACTGTCTTTCAACAGTTTTCAGTCAGCATGGTAGAGAATCTTGATCCATTCTGATTCTAAAATTCATGGCTGCTTTATTTCCTGTCGCAGTCATACTATACTTATGAAACGATATAACTCAATACCTTTGTTGAAAAATACCCTGTTAATAAATAGAGTATTAGTACTCTCGACAGAAATAGGTACCAAACTACAGCTCTTTACTGTGTTTGAACACTTTTCAGTCAGCATGATAGACAATTTTGATACATTCTGATTCTAAAATTCATGGCTGCTTTATTTCCTGTTGCCGTCATACTATACTTATAAATCAATATAGCTCAATACCATTGTTGAAAAATACCATGTTAATAAATAGAGTATTAGTCTTCTCGACAAAAATAGGTACCAAGGCTTCAGCTGTTTACTGTGTTTCAACAGTTTTCAGTCAGTATGATAGAGAATCTTGACACATTGTGTCTTTCAAATTGATGGCTGCCTTATTTCCTGTCGCTGTCATACTATACTTACAAAACGATATAACTCAGTACCACAGTAGAAAAATGTCCCGGTAACTAATAGAGTATTAGTACTCTCAATATAACTAGGTACCAAACTACCACTGTTCACTGTGTTTCAAGAGTTTTCAGTCAGCATGATAGAGAATCTTGACACATTCTGATTCTAAAATTCATGACTGCCTTATTTCCTGTCACTGTCATACTATACTTATGAAACGATATAACCCAATACCATTGTTGAGAAATACCCTGGTAATGAATAGAGTATTAGTCCTCACGACAAAAATAGGTACCAAAGCTACAGCTGTTTACTGTCTTTCAACAGTTTTCAGTCAGCATGATAGAGAATCTTGATCCATTCTGACTCTCAAATTCATGGCTGCTTTATTTCCTGTCGCAGTCATACTACATTTATAAATGGATATATCACAATACCATTTTTGAAAAACACCCTCTTAACGAATAGAGTATTAGTAGTCTCAGCAAAAATAGGTTCCAAAGCTACAGCAGTTTACTGTGTTTCAACAGTTTTCAGTCAGCATGATAGAGAATCTTGACACATTCTGATTCTAAAATCCATGGCTGCCTTATTTCCTGTCGCAGTCATACTGTACTTATAAAATGATTCAACTCAATACCACGGTAGAAAATACCCTAGTAACAAATAAAGTATTAGTAGTCTCAACAAAAATAGGTACCAAAGCTACAGCTGTTTACTGTCTTTCAACAGTTTTTAGTCAGCATGATAGAGAATCTTGACACATTCTGACTCTCAAGTTCATGGCTGCTTTATTTCCTGTCACAGTCATACTATACTTGTAAAACGATATAACTCAATACCATTATTGAAAAATACCCTGGTAATGAATAGAGTATTTGTACTCTCGACAAAAATAGATACCAAAGCTACAGCTGTTTACTGTGTTTCAACAGTTTTCACTCAGCTTGATAGAGAATCTTGATACATTCTGACTCTCAGATTCATGGCCGCTTTACTTCCTGTCGCATTCATACTATACTTATAAAACGATATAACTCAATACCACGGTAGAAAAACACACTGGTAACCAATAGAGTGTTAGTACTCTCAACATAACTAGGTACCAAAGCTAAAGCTGTTGACTGTGTTTCAACAGTTTTCAGTCAGCATGATAGAGAATCTTGACACATTGTGTCTTTCAAACGCACCGCTGCCTTATTTCCTGTCGCAGTCATACTATACTTATAAAACAATATAACACAATACCATTGTTGAAAAATACCCTGGTAACGAATAGAGTATTAGTACTTTGAACAAAAATAGGTACCAAAGCTACAGCTGTTTACTGTGTTTCAACAGTTTTCAGTCAGCATGATAGAGAATCTTGACCCATTCTGACTCTCAAATTCATGGCTCCCTTATTTCCTGTCGCAGTCATACCATACTGATAAAACAATATAACACAATACCATTGTTGAAAAATACCCTGGTAATGAATAGAGTATTAGTTCTCTCACCAAAAATAGGTACCAAAGCTACAGCTGTTTACTGTGTTTCAACAGTTTTCAGTCAGCATGAAAGAGATTCTTGATACATTCTAACTCGCAAACTAATGGCTGCCTTATTTCCTGCTGCAGTCTTACTATACTTATAAAACTGTATAACTCAATACCACGGTAGACAAATACACTGGTAACCAATAGAGTATTAGTTCTCTCAACATAACTAGGTACCAAAGCTTGAGCTGTTCACTGTGTTTCAACAGTTTTCAGTCAGCATGATAGAGAATCTTGACACATTCTGATTCTAAAATCCACGGCTGCCTTATTTCCTGTCGCAGTCATACTATACTTATAAAACGATATAACACAATACCATTGTTGAAAAATACCCTGGTAATGAATAGAGTATTAGTACTCTCCAAAAAAATAGGCACCAAAGCTACAGCTGTTTACTGTGTTTCAACAGTTTTCAGTCAGCATGATAGAGAATCTCGACAAATTCTGTTTTTCAAGCTCATGGCTGCCTTATTTCCTGTCGCAGTCATAACTATAGTTATAAAACGATATAACACAATACCACGGTAGAAAAATACACTGGTAACCAATAGAGTATTAGTTCTCTCAACAAAAATAGGTACCAAAGCTACAGATATTCACTGTGCTTCAGCAGTTTTCAGTCAGCATGATAGAGAATCTCGACACATTCTGATTCTAAAATTCATGGCTGCCTTATTTCCTGCCACACTCGATTCTAAAATTCATGGCTGCCTTATTTCCTGCCACACTCATGCTATACTTACGAAACAATGTAACTCAATACCATTGTTGAAAAATATCCTGTTTATAAATAGAGTATTAGTACTCTCGACAGAAATAGGTACCAAACTACAGCTCTTGACTGTGTTTGAACAGTTTTCAGTTAGCATGATAGAGAATCTTGATATATTCTAACTCTCAAATTCATGGCTGCTTTATTTCCTGTCGCAGTCATACTATACTTATAAAACAATATAACTCAATACCATTGTTGAAAAATACCCTGTTAATAAATAGAGTATTAGTACTCTCGACAAAAATAGGTACCAAAGCTTCAGCTGTTTACTGTGTTTCAAGAGTTTTCAGTCAGCATGATAGAGAATCTTGACACATTCTGATTCTAAAATTCATGACTGCCTTATTTCCTGTCGCTGTCATACTATACTTATAAAACGATATAACCCAATACCATTGTTGAAAAATACCCTGCTAATGAATAGAGTATTAGTCCTCTCGTCAAAAATAGGTACCAAAGCTACAGCTGTTTAATGTCTTTCAACAGTTTTCAGTCAGCATGATAGAGAATCTTGATCCATTCTGACTCTCAAATTCATGGCTGCTTTATTTCCAGTCGCAGTCATACTATATTTATAAATGGATATATCACAATACCATTTTTGAAAAACACCCTCTTAACGAATAGAGTATTAGTAGTCTCAGCAAAAATAGGTTCCAAAGCTACAGCTGTTTACTGTGTTTCAACAGTTTTCAGTCAGCATGATAGAAAATCTTGACACATTCTGATTCTAAAATCCATGGCTGCCTTATTTCCTGTCGCAGTCATACTGTACTTATAAAATGATTCAACTCAATACCACGGTAGAAAATACCCTAGTAACAAATAAAGTATTAGTAGTCTCAACAAAAATAGGTACCAAAGCTACAGCTGTTTACTGTCTTTCAACAGTTTTTAGTCAGCATGATAGAGAATCTTGACACATTGTGTCTTTCAAACTCATGGCTGCCTTATTTCCTGTCGCTGTCATACTATACTTATAAAACGATATAACTCAGTACCACAGTAGAAAAATACCCGGGTAACTAATGGAGTATTAGTACTCTCAATATAACTAGGTACCAAACTACCACTGTTCACTGTGTTTCAAGAGTTTTCAGTCAGCATGATAGAGAATCTTGACACATTCTGATTCTAAAATTCATGACTGCCTTATTTCGTGTCGCAATCATACTATACTTATGAAACGATATAACACAATACCATTGTTGAAAAATACCCTGGCAACGAATGGAGTATTAGCACTCTGAACAAAAATAGGTACCAAAGCTACAGCTGTTTACTGTGTTTCAACAGTTTTCAGTCAGCATGATAGAGAATCTTGGTACATTCTGACTCTCAAATTCATGGCTGCCTTATTTCCTGTCGCAGCCATACTATACTTATAAAACGATATAACTCAATACCACAGTCGAAAATGCCCTGGTAACGAATAAAGTATTAGGACTCTCAACAAAAATAGGTACCAAAGCTTCAGCTGTTTACTGTGTTTCAACAATTTCCAGTCAGAGTGGTAGAGAATTTTTACACATTCTGAATCTCAAATTCATGGCTCCCTTATTTCCTGTCGCAGTCAAACTATACTGATAAAACAATATAACACAATACCATTGTTGAAAAATACCCTGGTAATGAATAGAGTATTAGTACTCTCACCAAAATGGGTACCCAAGCTACAGCTGTTTACTGTGTTTCAGCAGTTTTCAGTCAGCATGAAAGAGATTCTTGATACATTCTGACTGTCAAACTAATGGCTGCCTTATTTCCTGCCGCAGTCTTACTATACTTATAAAACTGTATAACTCAATACCACGGTAGACAAATACACTGGTGACCAATAGAGTATTAGTTCTCTCAACATAACTAGGTACCAAAGCTTGAGCTGTTCACTGTGTTTCAACAGTTTTCAGTCAGCATGATAGAGAATCTTGACACATTCTGACTCTCAAATTCATGGCTGCCTTATATTTCCTGTCACAGTCATACTATACTTATAAAACAATATAACACAATACCATTGTTGAAAAATACCCTGGCAACGAATGGAGTATTAGCACTCTGAACTAAAATAGGTACCAAAGCTACAGCTGTTTACTGTGTTTCAACAGTTTTCAGTAAGCATGATAGAGAATCTTGACACATTCTGACTCTCATGTTCATGGCTGCTTTATTTCCTGCCGCAGTCATACTATGCTTATAAAACGATATATCACAATACCATTGTTGAAAAATACCCTTTTAACGAATTGAGTATTAGAAGTCTCAACAAAAATAGGTACCAAAGCTACAGCTGTTTACTGTGTTTCAACAGTTTTCAGTCAGCATGATAGAGAATCTTGACACATTCTGATTCTCAAATTCATGACTGCTTTATTTCCTGTCGCAGTCATACTATACTTACAAAACGATATAACTCAATAACATGGTAGAAAAATACACTGGTAACCAATTGAGTATTATTAGTACTCTCAACATGACTAGGTACCAAAGCAACAGCTGTTCACTGTGTTTCAAGAGTTTTCAGTCAGCATGATAGAGAATCTTCACACATTCTGACTTTCAAACTCATGGCTACCTTATTTTCTGTCGCAGTCATTCTATACTTATGGAACGAAATAACTCAATACCACGGTAGAAAAATACAACAGTTTTCAGTCAGCATGAGAGAGAATTTTGACACATTCTGCTTCTAAAATTCATGGCTGACTTACTTCATGTCGCAGTCGTACTATACTTATGAAACGATATAACTCAATACCAATGTTGAAAAATACCCAAGTAATGAAAAAAGTATTGGTACTCTCACCAAAAATAGGTACCAAAGCTACAGCTGTTTTACTGTGTTTCAACAGTTTTCCGTCAGCATGAAAGAGATTCTTGATACATTCTGACTCTCAAACTAATGGGTGCCTTATTTCCTGCCGCAGTCTTACTCTACTTATAAAACTGTATAACTCAATACCACGGTAGACAAATACACTGGTAACCAATAGAGTATTAGTTCTCTCAACATAACTAGATACCAAAGCTTGAGCTGTTCACTGTGTTTCAACTCTTTTCAGTCAGCATGGTAAAGAATCTTGACACATCCTGACTCTCAAATTCATGGCTGCCTTATATTTCCGGTCACAGTCATACTATACTTATAAAACATTATAACACAATACCATTGTTGAAACATACCCTGGCAACGAATGGAGTATTAGTACTCTGAACAAAAATAGGTACCAAAGCTACAGTTGTTTACTGTGTTTCAACAGTTTTCAGTAAGCATGATAGAGAATCTTGACACATTCTGACTCTCAACCTCATGGCAGCCTTATTTCATGTCGCAGTCGTACTATAGTTATAAAACAATATAACTTAATACCACGGTACAAAATACACTGCTATCGAATAAAGTATTAGTAATCTCAACAAAAATAGGTACCAAAGCTACAGCTGTTTACTGTGTTTCAACAGTTTTCAGTCAGCATGATAGAGAATCTTGACACATTCTGATTCTAAAATCCATGGCTGCCTTATTTCCTGTCGCAGTCATACTATACTTATAAAACGATATAACACAATACCATTGTTGAAAAATACCCTGGTAATGAATAGAGTATTAGTACTCTCAAAAAAAATTGGTACCAAAGCTACAGCTGTTTACTGTGTTTCAACAGTTTTCAGTATGCATGATAGAGAATCTTGACTAATTCTGTTTTTCAAGCATATGGCTGCCTTATTTCCTGTCGCAGTCATAACTATAGTTATAAAACGATATAACTCAATACCACGGTAGAAAAATACACTGGTAACCAATAGAGTATTAGTTATCTCAACAAAAATAGGTACCAAAGCTACAGATATTCACTGTGTTTCAACAGTTTTCAGGCAGCATGATACAGAATCTTGACACATTCTGGCTCTGAAATTCATGGCTGCTTTATTTTCTGTCGCAGTCATACTATACTTATGAAAGGATATAACTCAATACCTTTGTTGAAAAATACACTGGCATCTAATAGAGTATTAGTATTCTCAACATAACTTGGTACCAAAGCTACCACTGTTCACTGTGTTTGAAAAGTTTTCAGTCAGCATGATAGAGAATCTTGATCCATTCTGACTCTCTAATTCATGGCTGCCTTATTTCCTGTCGCAGTCATACTATACTTATAAAACAATATAACACAATACCATTGTTGAAAAATACCCTGGTAATGAATAGAGTATTAGTACTCTCGACAAAAATAGGTACCAAAGCTACAGCTGTTTACTGTGTTTCAACAGTTTTCTCTCAGCTTGATAGAGAATCTTGATACATTCTGACTCTCAGATTCATGGCTGCTTTACTTCCTGTTGCATTCATACTATACTTATAAAACGATATAACTCACCACCACGTTAGAAAAACACACTGGTAACCAATAGAGTATTAGTACTCTCAACATAACTAGGTACCAAAGCTAAAGCTGCTGACTATGTTTCAACATTTTCAGTCAGCATGATAGAGAATCTTGACACATTCTGATTCTCAAATTCATGACTGCCTTATTTCCTGTCGCAGTCATACTATACTTATGAAACGATATAACTCAATACCATTGTTGAAAAATACCCTGGTAATGAATAGAGTATTAGTACTCTCGACAAAAATAGGTGCCAAAGCTACAGCTGTTTACTGTCTTTCAACAGTTTTCAGTCAGCATGGTAGAGAATCTTGATCCATTCTGATTCTAAAATTCATGGCTGCTTTATTTCCTGTCGCAGTCATACTATACTTATGAAACGATATAACTCAATACCTTTGTTGAAAAATACCCTGTTAATAAATAGAGTATTAGTACTCTCGACAGAAATAGGTACCAAACTACAGCTCTTTACTGTGTTTGAACACTTTTCAGTCAGCATGATAGACAATTTTGATACATTCTGATTCTAAAATTCATGGCTGCTTTATTTCCTGTTGCCGTCATACTATACTTATAAAACAATATAACTCAATACCATTGTTGAAAAATACCATGTTAATAAATAGAGTATTAGTCTTCTCGACAAAAATAGGTACCAAGGCTTCAGCTGTTTACTGTGTTTCAACAGTTTTCAGTCAGTATGATAGAGAATCTTGACACATTGTGTCTTTCAAATTGATGGCTGCCTTATTTCCTGTCGCTGTCATACTATACTTACAAAACGATATAACTCAGTACCACAGTAGAAAAATGTCCCGGTAACTAATAGAGTATTAGTACTCTCAATATAACTAGGTACCAAACTACCACTGTTCACTGTGTTTCAAGAGTTTTCAGTCAGCATGATAGAGAATCTTGACACATTCTGATTCTAAAATTCATGACTGCCTTATTTCCTGTCACTGTCATACTATACTTATGAAACGATATAACCCAATACCATTGTTGAAAAATACCCTGGTAATGAATAGAGTATTAGTCCTCACGACAAAAATAGGTACCAAAGCTACAGCTGTTTACTGTCTTTCAACAGTTTTCAGTCAGCATGATAGAGAATCTTGATCCATTCTGACTCTCAAATTCATGGCTGCTTTATTTCCTGTCGCAGTCATACTACATTTATAAATGGATATATCACAATACCATTTTTGAAAAACACCCTCTTAACGAATAGAGTATTAGTAGTCTCAGCAAAAATAGGTTCCAAAGCTACAGCAGTTTACTGTGTTTCAACAGTTTTCAGTCAGCATGATAGAGAATCTTGACACATTCTGATTCTAAAATCCATGGCTGCCTTATTTCCTGTCGCAGTCATACTGTACTTATAAAATGATTCAACTCAATACCACGGTAGAAAATACCCTAGTAACAAATAAAGTATTAGTAGTCTCAACAAAAATAGGTACCAAAGCTACAGCTGTTTACTGTCTTTCAACAGTTTTTAGTCAGCATGATAGAGAATCTTGACACATTCTGACTCTCAAGTTCATGGCTGCTTTATTTCCTGTCACAGTCATACTATACTTGTAAAACGATATAACTCAATACCATTGTTGAAAAATACCCTGGTAATGAATAGAGTATTTGTACTCTCGACAAAAATAGATACCAAAGCTACAGCTGTTTACTGTGTTTCAACAGTTTTCACTCAGCTTGATAGAGAATCTTGATACATTCTGACTCTCAGATTCATGGCCGCTTTACTTCCTGTCGCATTCATACTATACTTATAAAACGATATAACTCAATACCACGGTAGAAAAACACACTGGTAACCAATAGAGTGTTAGTACTCTCAACATAACTAGGTACCAAAGCTAAAGCTGTTGACTGTGTTTCAACAGTTTTCAGTCAGCATGATAGAGAATCTTGACACATTCTGATTCTAAAATCCATGGCTGCCTTATTTCCTGTCGCAGTCATACTATACTTGTAAAACGATATAACTCAATACCACGGTAGAAAAACACACTAGTAACCAATAGAGTATTAGTACTCTCAACATAACTAGGTACCAAGGCTAAAGCTGTTTACTGTGTTTGAACAGTTTTCAGTCGGCATGATCGAGAATCTTGACACATTGTGTCTTTCAAACGCACCGCTGCCTTATTTCCTGTCGCAGTCATACTATACTTATAAAACAATATAACACAATACCATTGTTGAAAAATACCCTGGTAACGAATAGAGTATTAGTACTTTGAACAAAAATAGGTACCAAAGCTACAGCTGTTTACTGTGTTTCAACAGTTTTCAGTCAGCATGATAGAGAATCTTGATCCATTCTGACTCTCAAATTCATGGCTCCCTTATTTCCTGTCGCAGTCATACCATACTGATAAAACAATATAACACAATACCATTGTTGAAAAATACCCTGGTAATGAATAGAGTATTAGTTCTCTCACCAAAAATAGGTACCAAAGCTACAGCTGTTTACTGTGTTTCAACAGTTTTCAGTCAGCATGAAAGAGATTCTTGATACATTCTAACTCGCAAACTAATGGCTGCCTTATTTCCTGCCGCAGTCTTACTATACTTATAAAACTGTATAACTCAATACCACGGTAGACAAATACACTGGTAACCAATAGAGTATTAGTTCTCTCAACATAACTAGGTACCAAAGCTTGAGCTGTTCACTGTGTTTCAACAGTTTTCAGTCAGCATGATAGAGAATCTTGACACATTCTGATTCTAAAATCCACGGCTGCCTTATTTCCTGTCGCAGTCATACTATACTTATAAAACGATATAACACAATACCATTGTTGAAAAATACCCTGGTAATGAATAGAGTATTAGTACTCTCCAAAAAAATAGGCACCAAAGCTACAGCTGTTTACTGTGTTTCAACAGTTTTCAGTCAGCATGATAGAGAATCTCGACAAATTCTGTTTTTCAAGCTCATGGCTGCCTTATTTCCTGTCGCAGTCATAACTATAGTTATAAAACGATATAACACAATACCACGGTAGAAAAATACACTGGTAACCAATAGAGTATTAGTTCTCTCAACAAAAATAGGTACCAAAGCTACAGATATTCACTGTGCTTCAGCAGTTTTCAGTCAGCATGATAGAGAATCTCGACACATTCTGATTCTAAAATTCATGGCTGCCTTATTTCCTGCCACACTCGATTCTAAAATTCATGGCTGCCTTATTTCCTGCCACACTCATGCTATACTTACGAAACAATGTAACTCAATACCATTGTTGAAAAATATCCTGTTTATAAATAGAGTATTAGTACTCTCGACAGAAATAGGTACCAAACTACAGCTCTTGACTGTGTTTGAACAGTTTTCAGTTAGCATGATAGAGAATCTTGATATATTCTAACTCTCAAATTCATGGCTGCTTTATTTCCTGTCGCAGTCATACTATACTTATAAAACAATATAACTCAATACCATTGTTGAAAAATACCCTGTTAATAAATAGAGTATTAGTACTCTCGACAAAAATAGGTACCAAAGCTTCAGCTGTTTACTGTGTTTCAAGAGTTTTCAGTCAGCATGATAGAGAATCTTGACACATTCTGATTCTAAAATTCATGACTGCCTTATTTCCTGTCGCTGTCATACTATACTTATAAAACGATATAACCCAATACCATTGTTGAAAAATACCCTGCTAATGAATAGAGTATTAGTCCTCTCGTCAAAAATAGGTACCAAAGCTACAGCTGTTTAATGTCTTTCAACAGTTTTCAGTCAGCATGATAGAGAATCTTGATCCATTCTGACTCTCAAATTCATGGCTGCTTTATTTCCAGTCGCAGTCATACTATATTTATAAATGGATATATCACAATACCATTTTTGAAAAACACCCTCTTAACGAATAGAGTATTAGTAGTCTCAGCAAAAATAGGTTCCAAAGCTACAGCTGTTTACTGTGTTTCAACAGTTTTCAGTCAGCATGATAGAAAATCTTGACACATTCTGATTCTAAAATCCATGGCTGCCTTATTTCCTGTCGCAGTCATACTGTACTTATAAAATGATTCAACTCAATACCACGGTAGAAAATACCCTAGTAACAAATAAAGTATTAGTAGTCTCAACAAAAATAGGTACCAAAGCTACAGCTGTTTACTGTCTTTCAACAGTTTTTAGTCAGCATGATAGAGAATCTTGACACATTGTGTCTTTCAAACTCATGGCTGCCTTATTTCCTGTCGCTGTCATACTATACTTATAAAACGATATAACTCAGTACCACAGTAGAAAAATACCCGGGTAACTAATGGAGTATTAGTACTCTCAATATAACTAGGTACCAAACTACCACTGTTCACTGTGTTTCAAGAGTTTTCAGTCAGCATGATAGAGAATCTTGACACATTCTGATTCTAAAATTCATGACTGCCTTATTTCGTGTCGCAATCATACTATACTTATGAAACGATATAACACAATACCATTGTTGAAAAATACCCTGGCAACGAATGGAGTATTAGCACTCTGAACAAAAATAGGTACCAAAGCTACAGCTGTTTACTGTGTTTCAACAGTTTTCAGTAAGCATGATAGAGAATCTTGACACATTCTGAATCTCAAATTCAAGGCTCCCTTATTTCCTGTCGCAGTCATACTATACTGATAAAACAATATAACACAATACGATTGTTGAAAAATACCCTGGTAATGAATAGAGTATTAGTACTCTCACCAAAAATAGGTACCAAACCTACAGCTGTTTACTGTGTTTCAACAGTTTTCAGTCAGCATGAAAGAGATTCTTGATACATTCTGACTCTCAAACTCAAGGCTGCCTTATTTCCTGTCGCAGTCATACTATACTTACAAAACGATATAACTCAATAACACGGTAGAAAAATACACTGGTAACCAATTGAGTATTATTAGTACTCTCAACATGACTAGGTACCACAGCAACAGCTGTTCACTGTGTTTCAAGAGTTTTCAGTCAGCATGATAGAGAATCTTGACACATTCTGACTCTCAACCTCATGGCAGCCTTATTTCATGTCGCAGTCGTACTATAGTTATAAAACGATATAACTCAATACCACGGTAGAAAATACCCTGCTAACGAATAAAGTATTAGTACTCTCAACAAAAATGGGAACCAAAGCTTCAGCTGTTTACTATGTTTCAACAGTTTTCAGTCAGCATGATAGAGAATCTTGACACATTCTGATTCTAAAATCCATGGCTGCCTTATTTCCTGTCACAGTCATACTATACTTATAAAACGATATAACACAATACCATTGTTGAAAAATACCCTGGTAATGAATAGAGTATTAGTACTCTCAAAAAAAATTGGTACCAAACCTACTGCTGTTTACTGTGTTTCAACAGTTTTCAGTCAGCATGATAGAGAATCTTGACAAATTCTGTTTTTCAAGCTCATGGCTGCCTTATTTCCTGTCGCAGTCATAACAAAAGTTATAAAACTATATAACTCAATACCACAGTCGAAAAATACACTTGTAACCGATAGAGTATTAGTTCTCTCAACAAAAATAGGTACCAAAGCTACCAATATTCACTGCGTTTCATTAGTTTTCAGTCAGCATGATAAAGAATCTTGACACATTCTGGCTCTGAAATTCATGGCTGCCTTATTTTCTGTCGCAGTCATACTATACTTATAAAGCAAAATAACTCAATACCATTGTTGAAAAATACCCTGTTAATAAATAGAGTATTAGTACTCTCGACAGAAATAGGTACCAAACTACAGCTGTTTACTGTGTTTGAACACTTTTCAGTCAGCATGATAGACAATCTTGATACATTCTGATTCTAAAATTCATGGCTGCTTTATTTCCTGTGGCAGTCATACTATTCTTATAAAACAATATAACACAATATCATTGTTGAAAAATACCCTGTTAATAAATAGAGTATTAGTATTCTCGACAAAAATAGGTACCAAAGCTTCAGCTGTTTACTGTGTTTCAACAGTTTTCAGTCAGCATGATTGAGAATCTTGACACATTGTGTCTTTCAAACTCAAGGCTGCCTTATTTCCTGTCCCAGTCATACTATACTTACAAAACGATATAACTCAATAACACGGTAGAAAAATACACTGGTAACCAATTGAGTATTATTAGTACTCTCAACATGACTAGGTACCAAAGCAACAGCTGTTCACTGTGTTTCAAGAGTTTTCAGTCAGCATGATAGAGAATCTTGACACATTCTGACTTTCAAACTCATTTCTGCCTTATTTTCTGTCGCAGTCATACTATACTTATGGAACGAAATAACTCAATACCACGGTAGAAAAATACACTGATAACTAATAGAGTATTAGTACTCTCAAGATAACTAGGTACCAAAGCTACCACTGTTCACTGTGTTTCAACAGTTTTCAGTCAGCATGAGAGAGAATTTTGACACATTCTGCTTCTAAAATTCATGGCTGCCTGATTTCATGTCGCAGTCGTACTATACTTATGAAGCGATATAACTCAATACCACGGTAGAAAAATACACTGGTAACTAATACAGTATTAGTACTCTCAAGATAACTAGGTACCAAAGCTACCACTGTTCACTGTGTTTCAACAGTTTTCAGTCAGCATGAGAGAGAATTTTGACACATTCTGCTTCTAAAATTCATGGCTGCCTTATTTCATGTCGCAGTCGTACTATACTTATGAAGCGATATAACTCAATACCAATGTTGAAAAATACCCAAGTAATGGAAAAAGTATTGGTACTCTCACCAAAAATAGGTACCAAAGCTACAGCTGTTTACTGTGTTTCAACAGTTTTCCGTCAGCATGAAAGAGATTCTTGATTCATTCTGACTCTCAAACTAATGGGTGCCTTATTTCCTGCCGCAGTCTTACTATACTTATAAAACTGTATAACTCAATACCACGGTAGACAAATACACTGGTAACCAATAGAGTATTTGTTCTCTCAACATAACTAGGTACCAAAGCTTGAGCTGTTCACTGTGTTTCAACAGATTTCAGTCAGCATGATAGAGAATCTTGACACATTCTGTCTCTCAAATTCATGGCTGCCTTGTTTCCTGTCGCAGTCATACTATACTTGGAAAACAATATAACTAAATACCACGGTAGAAAATACCCTGGTAACGAATAAAGTATTAGTAATCTCAACAAAAATAGGTACCAAAGCTACAGCTGTTTACTGTGTTTCAACAGTTTTCAGTCAGCATGGTAAAGAATCTTGACACATCCTGACTCTCAAATTCGTGGCTGCTTTATATTTCCGGTCACAGTCATACTATACTTATAAAACATTATAACACAATACCAGTGTTGAAACATACCCTGGCAACGAATGGAGTATTAGTACTCGGAACAAAAATAGGTACCAAAGCTACAGCTGTTTACTGTGTTTCAACAGTTTTCAGTCAGCATGATAGAGAATCTTGACACATTCTGATTCTAAAATCCATGGCTGCCTTATTTCCTGTCACAGTCATACTATACTTATAAAACGATACAACTCAATACCACGGTAGAAAATACCCTGGTAACAAATGAAGTATTAGTAGTCTCAACAAAAGCAGGTACCAAAGCTACAGCTGTTTACTGTGTTGCAACAGTTTTCAGTCAGCATGATAGAGAATTTTGACACATTCTGTCTTTCAAAGTCATGGCCGCCTTATTTCCTCTCGCAGTTATACTATACTTGTAAAACGATATAACTCTATACCATGGTAGAAAAATACACTGGTAACCAATATAGTATTAGTACTGTCAACAAAAATAGGTACCAAACCTACAGCTATTCACTGTGTTTCAACAGTTTTCAGTCAGCATGATAGAGAGTCTTGATACATTCTGACTCTCAATCTCATGGCTGCCTTATTTCTTATCGCAGTCATACAATACTCATAAAATGATATAACTCAATACCATTGTGAAAAATACCCTGGTAATGAATAGAGTATTAGTACTCTCAACAAAAATAGGTACCAAAGCTACAGCTGTTTACTGTCTTTCAACAGTTTTCACTCAGCATGATAGAGAGTCTTGATACATTCTGACTCTCAGATTCATGCCTGCTTTATTTCCTGTTGCAGTCATACTATACTTATAAAACGATATAACCCAATACCACGGTAGAAAAAGACACTGGTAACCAATAGTATATTAGTACTCTCAACATAACTAGGCACCAAAGCTAAAGCTGTTTACTGTATTTCAACAGTTTTCAGTCAGCATGATAGAGAATCTTGGCACATTGTGTCTTTCAAACTCATGGCTGCCTTATTTCCTGTCGCAGTCATAGTATACTTATAAAACGATACAACACAATACCATTGTTGAAAAATACCCTGGTAATGAATAGAGTATTAGTACTCTCAACAAAAAGAGGTACCAAAGCTACAGCTGTTTACTGTGTTTCAACAGTTTTTAGTCCGCATGACAGTTTTCTGTCAGAATGATAGAAAATCTTGACACATTCTGTCTTTCAAACTCATGGCTGTCTCATTTCCTATCACAGTTATACTATACTTATAAAACGATATAACTCAATACCACGGTAGAAAAATACACCGGTAACCAATAGAGTATTAATACTCTCAACAAAAATACGTACGAAAGCTACAGCTATTCACTGTGTTTCAACAGTTTTCAGTCAGCATGATAGAGAATCTTGACACATTCTGACTCTCAAATTCATGGCTGCCTTGTTTTCTATCGCAGTCATACTATACTTATGAAACGATATAACTCAATACCATTGTTGTAAAATACCCTGGTAACTAATAGAGTATTAGTACTCTGAACATAACTAGGTACCAAAGCTACCACTGTTCACTGTTGTTTCAACAGTTTTCAGTCACCATGATAGAGAATCTTGATACATTTTGACTCTCAAATTCATGGCTGCCTTATTTCCTGTTGCAGTTATACTATACTTAAAAAACAATATAACACAATACCATTGTTGAAAAATACCCTGGTAACGAATAGAGTATTTGTACTCTCAACAAAAATAGGTACTAAAGCTACAGCTGTTTACTGTGTTTCAACAGTTTTCAGTAAACATGAAAGAGAATCTTGATACATTCTAACTCTCAAACTCATGGCTGCCTTATTTCCTGTCACAGTCATACTATAGTTATGAAACGATATTACTCAATACCACGGTATAAAAATACACTGGTAACTAATAGAGTATTAGTACTCTCAGTATAACTAGGTACCAAAGCTACCACTGTTATTTCAACAGTTTTCAGTCAGCATGATAGAGAATCTTCACACATTCTGATTCGAAAATCCATGGCTGCCTTATTTGCTGTCACAGTCATACTATACTTATAAAACTATATAACCCAATGCCACGGTAGAAAAGACCCTGGTAACGAATAAAGTATTACGACTCTCACCAAAAATAGGTACCAAAGCTACATCTGTTTACTGTGTTTCAACAGTTTTCACTCAGCATGATAGAGAATCTTGACACATTCTGTCTTTCAAACTCATGGCTGCCTTTTATCCTTTCGCAGTCATACTGTGCTTATAAAACGATATAACTCAATACCACGGTAGAAAAATACACTGGTAACCAATTGAGTATTAGTACTCTCAACAAAAATAGTTACCAATACTACCGCTATTCAATGTCTTTCAACAGTTTTCAGTCAGCATGATAGAGATTCTTGATATATTCTGTCTCTCAAATTCATGGCTGCCTGATTTCCTGACGCAGTCATACTATACTTATAAAACGATATAACTCAATACCACGGTAGAAAATACCCTGGTAAGGAACAAAGTATTTGTACTCACAACAAAAATAGGTACCAAAGCTATAGCTGTTTATTGTGTTTCAACAGTTTTCAATCTGCATGATAGAGAATCTTGACACATTCTGCCTTTCAAACTCATGGCTGCCTTATTTCCTGTCGCAGTCTTACTATACTTATAAAACTGTATAACTCAATACCACGGTAGACAAATACACTTGTAACCAATAGAGTATTAGTACTCTCAGCATAACTAGGTTCCAAAGCTACTGCTGTTCACTGTGTTTCAACAGTTTTCAGTCAGCATGATAGAGATTCTTGATATATTCTGTCTCTCAAATTCATGGCTGCCTTATTTCCTGTCGCAGTCATACTATAGTTATAAAACAATATAACTCAATACCACGGTAGAAAATACCCTGGTAACGAATAAAGTATTAGTACTCTCAACAAAAATAGGTACCAAAGCTACAGCTGTTTACTGTGTTTCAACAGTTTTCAGTCAGCATAGTAGAGAATCTTGACACATCCTAACTCTCAAATTCATGGCTGCCTTATTTCCTGTCGCAGTCATACTATACTTATAAAACGATATAACACAATACCATTGTTGAAAAATACCCTTGTAATGAATAGAGTATTAGTACTCTAACCAAAAATAGGTACCAAATCTACAACTGTTTACTGTGTTTCAACAGTTTTCAGTCAGCATGGAAGAGAATCTTGATACATTCTGACTCTCAAACTCATGGCAGCCTTATTTCCTGTCGCAGTCATACTATACGTATGAAATGATATATCTCAATACCACGGTATAAAAATACACTGGTAACTAAGAGTGTGTTAGTACTCTCAATATAACTAGGTACCAAAGCTACCACTGTTATTTCAACAGTTTTCAGTCAGCATGATAGAGAATCTTGACACATTCTGATTCTAAAATCCATGGCTGCCTTACTTGCTTACTATTAATACTCTCGCCAAAAATAGGTACCAAAGCTACAGCTGTTTACTGTGTTTCAACAGTTTTCAGTCAGCATGATAGAGAATCTTGACACATTCTGTCTTTCAAACTCATGACTGCCTTATTTCCTCTCACAGTCATACTATTCTTATAAAGCGATATAACTCAATACCACGGTAGAAAAATACACTGGTAACCAATAGAGTATTAGTACTCTCAACAAAAATAGTTACCAATCCTACAGCTATTCACTGTGTTTCAACAGTTTTCAGTCAGCATGATAGAGAATCTTGATACATTCTGACTCTCAAATTCATGGCTGCCTTATTTCCTGACAGTCATACTACACTTATAAAACGATATAACACAATAGCATTGGTGAAAGATACCCTGGTAACGAATAGTGTATTAGTACCCTGAACAAAAATAAGTATCAAAGCTACAGCTGTTTACTGTGTTTCAACAGTTTTCAATCCGCATGATAGAGAATCTTGACACATTCTGCCTTTCAAACTCATGGCTGCCTTATTTCCTGTCGCAGTCATACTATACTTATAAAACTGTATAACTCAATACTACGGTAGACAAATACACTGGTAACCAATAGAGTATTAGTACTCTCAACATAACTAGGTTCCAAAGCTACAGCTGTTCACTGTGTTTCAACAGTTCTCAGTCAACATGATGGAGAATCTTGACACATTCTGACTCTCAAATTCATGGCCGCCTTATTTCCTGTCGCAGTCATACTATAGTTATAAAACAATATAACTCGATACCACGGTAGAAAATACCATGGTAACGAATAAAGTATTAGTACTCTCAACAAAAATAGGTACCAAGGCTACAGCTGTTTACTGTGGTACAACAGTTTTCAGTCAGCATGGTAGAGAATCTTGACACATCCTAACTCTCAAATTCATGGCTGCCTTATTTCCTGTCGCAGTCATACTATACTTATGAAACGAAATAAGTCAATACCACGGTATAAAAATACACTGGTAACTAATAGAGTATTAGTACTCTCAATATAACTAGGTACCAAAGCTACCACTGTTATTTCAACAGTTTTCAGTCAGCATGATAGAGAATCTTGACACATTCTGATTCTAATATCCATGGCTGCCTTATTTGCTTAGTATTAGGACTCTCACCAAAAATAGGTACCAAAGCTACAGCTGTTTACTGTGTTTCAACAGTTTTCAGTCAGCATGATAGAGAATCTTGACACATTCTGTCTTTCAAACTCATGACTGCCTTATTTCCTCTCACAGTCATACTATTCTTATAAAGCGATATAACTCAATACCACGGTAGAAAAATACACTGGTAACCAATAGAGTATTAGTACTCTCAACAAAAATAGTTACCAATCCTACAGCTATTCACTGTGTTTCAACAGTTTTCAGTCAGCATGATAGAGAATCTTGATACATTCAGACTCTCAAATTCATGGCTGCCTTATTTCCTGACACAGTCATACTACACTTATAAAACGATATAACACAATAGCATTGGCAAAAGATACCCTGGTAACGAATAGAGTATTAGTACTCTGAACAAAAATAAGTATCAAAGCTACAGCTGTTTACTGTGTTTCAACAGTTTTCAGTCAGTATGATAGAGAATCTTGACACATTCCGACTCTCAAATTCATGGCCACCTTATTTCCTGTCGCATCATACTATAGTTATAAAACAATATAACGAAATACCACGGTACAAAATACCCTGGTAACGAATAAAGTATTAGTACTCTAACAAAAATAGGTACCAAAGCTACAGCAATTTACTGTGTTTCAACAGTTTTCAGTCAGTAGAGAATCTTGACACATTCTGACTCTCTAATTCATTGCTGCCTTATTTCCTGTGCAGTCATATTATACTTATAAAACTGTATAAATCAATACCACGGTAGACAAATACACTGGTGACCAATAGAATATTAGTATTCTCAACATAACTAGGTTCCAAAGCTACGACTGTTCACTGTGTTTCAACAGTTTTCAGTCAGCATGATAGGGAATCTTGACACATTCTGATTCTAAAATTCATGGCTGCCTTATTTTCTGTCGCAGTCATACTACACTTACGAAACGATGTAACTCAATACCATTGTTGAAAAATACCCTGGTAATGAATAGAGTATTAGTACTCTCGACAGAAATAGGTACCAAAGCTACAGCTGTTTACTATGTTTGAACAGTTTTCAGTCAGCATGATAGAGAATCTTGATACATTGTGACTCTCAAATTCATCGCTGCTTTATTTCCTGTCGCAGTCATACTATATTTATGAAACGATATAACTCAATACCATTGTTGAAAAATACCCTGGTGACTAATAGAGTATTAGTATTCTCAACATAACTAGGTTCCAAAGCTACCACTGTTCACCACTGTTCACTGTGTTTCAACAGTTTTCAGTCAGGATGATTGAGAATCTTGACACATTCGGATTCTAAAATCCATGGCTGCCTTATTTCCTGTCGCAGTCATACTATACTTACGAAACGATATAACTCAATACCATTGTTGAAAAATACCCTGGTAATGAATAGAGTATTTGTACTCTCGACAGAAATAGGTACCAAAGCTGCATCTGTTTTCTGTGTTTGAACAGTTTTCAGTCAGCATGATAGAGAATCTTGGTACATTCTGACTCTCAATTTCATGCCAGCTTTATTTCCTGTCGCAGTCATACTATACTTATAAAACGATATAACACAATACCATTGTTGAAAAATACCTTCTTAACGAATAGAGTATTAGTACTCTCAACAAAAATAGGTACCAAAGCTTCAGCTGTTTACTGTGTTTCAACAGTTTTCAGTCAGCATGGTAGAGAATCTTGGCACATTCTGACTGAAATTCATGGCTGCCTTATTTCCTGTCACAGTCCTACTATACTTATAAAACAATATTACAGGATAGCATTCTTGAAAAATACCCTGGTAACGAGTAGAGTATTAGTACTCTGAACAAAAATGGGTACCGAAGCTACAGCTGTTTACTGTGTTTCAACAGTTTTCAGTCAGCATGATAGAGAACCTTGACGAATTCTGATTCTAAAATTCATGGCTGCCTTATTTCCTGTCGCAGTCATACGATACTTATAAAACGATATAAATCAATACCTCGGTAGAAAATACCCTGGTAACGAATAAAGTATTAGGACTGTCACCAAAAATAGGTACCAAAGCTGCAGCTGTTTACTGTGTTTCAACAGTTTTCAGTCAGCATGATAGAGAATCTTGACACATTCTGTCTTTCAAACTCATGGCTGCCTTATATCCTTTCGCAGTCATACTGTGCTTATAAAATGATATAACGCAATACCACGGTAGAAAAATACACTGGTAACCAATAGAGTATTAGTACTCTCAACAAAAATAGTTACCAATCCTACAGCTATTCACTGTGTTTCAACAGTTTTCAGTCAGCTTGATAGAGAATCTTGATGCATTCTGACTCTCAAATTCATGGCCGCCTTACTTCCTCACACAGTCATACTACACTTATAAAACGATATAACGCAATAGCATTGTTGAAAAATACCCTGGTAACGAATAGAGTATTAGTACTCTCGACAGAAATAGGTACCAAAGCTACAGCTGTTTACTGTGTTTCAACAGTTTTCAGTCATCACGATAGAGAATCTTGATACATTCTGACTCTCAAATTCATGGCTGCTTTATTTCCTGTCGCAGTCATACTATACTTATAAAATGATATAACACAATACCATTGTTGAAAAATACCTTCTTAACGAATAGAGTGTTAGTACTCTCCACAAAAATAGGTAACAAAGCTTCAGCTGTTTATTGTGTTTCAACAGTTTTCAGTCAGCATGGTAGAGAATCTTGACACATTCTGACTCTCTAATTCATGGCTGCCTTATTTCGTGTCGCAGTCATATTATACTTTTAAAACTGTATAACTCAATACCACGGTAGACAAATACTCTGGTGACCAATAGAGTATTAGTACTCTCAACATAACTAGGTTCCAAAGCTACCACTGTTCACTGTGTTTGAACAGTTTTCAGTCAGCATGATAGAGAATCTTGATACATTCTGACGCTCAAATCCATGGCTGCCTTATTTCCTGTCGCAGTCGTACTATACTTATGAAACGATATAACTCAATACCACGGTATAAAAATACACTGGTAACTAATAGAGTATTAGTACTCTCAATATAACTAGGTACCAAAGCTACCACTGTTATTTCAACAGTTTTCATTCAGCATGATAGAGAATCTTGACACATTCTGATTCTAAAATCCATGGCTGCCTTATTTGCTTAGTATTAGGACTCTCACCAAAAATAGGTACCAAAACTACAGCTGTTTACTGTGTTTCAACAGTTTTCAGTCAGCATGATATAGAATCTTTACACATTCTGACTCTCAAACTCATGGCTGCCTTATTTCCTGTCGCAGTCATACTATACTTATAAAACGATATAACTCAATACCACGGTAGAAAAATACACTGGTAACTAATACAGTATGAGTACTCAATTTATCCAGGTACCAAAGCTACCACTGTTCACTGTGTTTGAACAGTTTTCAGTCAGCATGATAGAGAATCTTGATACATTCTGACTCTCAAATCCATGGCTGCCTTATTTCCTGTCGCAGTCATACTATACTTATAAAACGATATAACTCAATACCAAGGTAGAAAATACCCTGGTAACGTATAAAGTATTAGTACTCTCAACAAAAATAGGTAGGGTACCAACGCTACAGCGGTTTCCTGTGTTTCAACAGTTTTCAGTCCGCATTATAGAGAATCTTGACACATTCTGTCTTTCAAACTCATGGCTGCCTTATTTCCTGTCACAGTCATACTATAATTATAAAACGATATAACTCAATACCACGGTAGAAAAATACACTGGTAACCAATAGAGTATTAGTACTCTCAACAAAAATAGGTACGAAAGCTACAGCTATTCACTGTGTTTCAACAGTTTTCATTCAGCATGATAGAGAATCTTGACACATTCTGGCTCTCAAATTCATGGCTGCCTTATTTCCTGTTGCAGTTATACTATACTTAAAAAACAATATAACACAATACCATTGTTGAAAAATACTCTGGTAACGAATAGAGTATTAGTACTCTCAACAAAAATAGGTACTAAAGCTACAGCTGTTTACTGTGTTTCAACAGTTTTCAGTAAACATGAAAGAGAATCTTGATGCATTCTGACTCTCAAATTCATGGCTGCCTTATTTCCTGACACAGTCATACTACACTTATAAAACGATATAACACAATAGCATTGGCAAAAGATACCCTGGTAACGAATAGAGTATTAGTACTCTGAACAGAAATAAGTATCAAAGCTACAGCTGTTTACTGTGTTTCAACAGTTTTCAGTCAGCATTATAGAGAATCTTGATACATTCTGACTCTCAAATTCATGGCTGCCTTATTTTCTGTCGCAGTCATACTATACTTATGAAACGATATAACTCAATACCATTGTTGAAAAATACCATAGTAACTAATTGAGTATTAGTATTCTCAACATAACTAGGTACCAAAGCTACGACTGTTTACTGTGTTTCAACAGTTTTCAGTCAGCATGATAGGGAATCTTGACACATTCTGATTCTAAATTTCATGGCTGCCTTATTTTCTGTCGCAGTCATACTACACTTACGAAACGATGTAACTCAATACCATTGTTGAAAAATACCCTGGTAATGAATAGAGTATTAGTACTCTCGACAGAAATAGGTACCAAAGCTACAGCTGTTTACTATGTTTGAACAGTTTTCAGTCAGCATGATAGAGAATCTTGATACATTGTGACTCTCAAATTCATCGCTGCTTTATTTCCTGTCGCAGTCATACTATACTTATGAAACGATATAACTCAATACCACAGTAGAAAAATACACTGGTAACTAATACAGTATTAGTACTCTCAATATAACTAGGTACCAAAGCTACCACTGTTCACTGTGTTTCAACAGTTTTCAGTCAGGATGATAGAGAATCTTGACACATTGTGTCTTTCAAACTCATGGCTGCCTTATTTCCTGTTGCAATCATACTATACTTATAAAACGATATAACTCAATAGCACGGTAGACAATACCCTGGTAACGAATAAAGTATTAGTACTCTCAAGAAAAATAGGTACCAAAGCTACAGCTGTTTACTGTGTTTCAACAGTTTTCAGTCAGCATAGTAGAGAATCTTGACACATCTTAACTCACAAATTCATGGCTGCCTTATTTCCTGTCGCAGTCATACTATACTTATAAAATGATATAACACAATACCATTGTTTAAACATACCCTTGTAATGAATAGAGTATTAGTACTCTCACCAAAAATAGGTACCAAATCTACAACTGTTTACTGTGTTTCAACAGTTTTCAGTCAGCATGGAAGAGAATCTTGTTACATTCTGACTCTCAAACTCGTGGCAGCCTTATTTCCTGTCGCAGTCATACTATACTTATGAAACGATATAACTCAATACCACGGTATAAAAATACACTGGTAACTAATAGAGTATTAGTACTCTCAATATAACTAGGTACCAAAGCTACCACTGTTATTTCAACAGTTTTCAGTCAGCATGATAGAGAATCTTGACACATTCTGATTCTAAAATCCATGGCTGCCTTATTTGCTTAGTATTAGGACTCTCACCAAAAATAGGTACCAAAACTACAGCTGTTTACTGTGTTTCAACAGTTTTCAGTCAGCATGATAGAGAATCTTTACACATTCGGACTCTCAAACTCATGGCTGCCTTATTTCCTGTCGCAGTCATACTATACTTAAGAAACGATATAACTCAATACCACGGTAGAAAAATACACTGGTAACTAATACAGTATTAGTACTCTCAATTTAACCAGGTACCAAAGCTACCACTGTTCACTGTGTTTGAACAGTTTTCAGTCAGCATGATAGAGAATCTTGATACATTCTGACTCTCAAATCCATGGCTGCCTTATTTCCTGTCGCAGTCATACTATACTTATAAAATGATATAACTCAATACCACGGTAGAAAATACCCTGGTAACGCATAAAGTATTAGTACTCTCAACAAAAATAGGTACGGTACCAACGCTACAGCTGTTTACTGTGTTTCAACAGTTTTCAGTCTGCATGATAGAGAATCTTGACATACTGTGTCTTTGAAACTCTTGGCTGCCTTATTTCCTGTCGCAGTCATACTATACTTATAAAACGATATAACACAATACCTTTGTTGAAAAATACCCTGGTAATGAATAGAGTATTAGTACTCTCAACAAAAAGAGGTACCAAAGCTACAGCTGTTTACTGTGTTTCAACAGTTTTCAGTCAGCATGACAGTTTTCAGTCAGCATGATAGAGAATCTTGACACATTCTGTCTTTCAAACTCATGGCTGCCTTATTTCCTGTCACAGTCATACTATACTTATAAAACGATATAACTCAATACCACGGTAGAAAAATACACTGGTAACCAATAGAGTATTAGTACTCTCAACAAAAATAGGTACGAAAGCTACAGCTATTCACTGTGTTTCAACAGTTTTCAGTCAGCATGATAGAGAATCTTGACACATTCTGGCTCTCAAATTCATGGCTGCCTTATTTCCTGTTGCAGTTATACTATACTTAAAAAACAATATAACACAATACCATTGTTGAAAAATACCCTGGTAACGAATAGAGTATTAGTACTCTCAACAAAAATAGGTACTAAAGCTACAGCTGTTTACTGTGTTTCAACAGTTTTCAGTAAACATGAAAGAGAATCTTGATGCATTCTGACTCTCAAATTCATGGCTGCCTTATTTCCTGACACCGTCATACTACACTTATGAAACGATATAACACAATAGCATTGGCGAAAGATACCCTGGTAACGAATAGAGTATTAGTACTCTGAACAAAAATAAGTATCAAAGCTACAGCTGTTTACTGTGTTTCAACAGTTTTCAGTCAGCATCATAGAGAATCTTGATACATTCTGACTCTCAAATTCATGGCTGCCTTATTTTCTGTCGCAGTCATACTATACTTATGAAACGATATAACTCAATACCATTGTTGAAAAATACCATAGTAACCAATAGAGTATTAGTATTCTCAACATAACTAGGTACCAAAGCTACGACTGTTTACTGTGTTTCAACAGTTTTCAGTCAGCATGATAGAGAATCTTGACACATTCTGATTCTAAAATCCATGGCTGCCTTATTTGCTTAGTATTAGGACTCTCACCAAAAATAGGTACCAAAGCTACAGCTGTTTACTGTGTATCAACAGTTTTCAGTCAGCATGATAGAGAATCTTGACACATTCTGTCTTTCAAACTCATGACTGCTTTATTTCCTCTCGCACTCATACTATTCTTATAAAACGATATAACTCAATACCACGGTAGAAAAATACACTGGTAACCAATAGAGTATTAGTACTCTCAACATAACTAGGTTCCAAAGCTACAGCTATTCACTGTGTTTCAACAGTTTTCAGTCACCATGATAGGGAATCTTGACACATTCTGATTCTAAAATTCATGGCTGCCTTATTTCCTGTCGCAGTCATACTATACTTACGAAATGATATAACTCAATACCATTGTTGAAAAATACCCTGGTAATGAATAGAGTATTAGTACTCTCGAGAGAAATAGGTACCAAAGCTACAGCTGTTTACTGTGTTTGAACAGTTTTCTAAAATCCATGGCTGCCTTATTTGCTTAGTATTAGGACTCTCGACAGAAATAGGTACCAAAGCTACAGCTGTTTACTGTGTTTGAACAGTTTTCAGTCAGCATGATAGAGAATCTTGTTACATTCTCACTCTCATATTCATGGCTGCTTTATTTCCTGTCGCAGTCATACTATACTTATAAAACGATATAACACAATACCATTGTTGAAAAATACCTTCTTAACGAATAGAGTATTAGTACTCTCTACAAAAATAGGTACCAAAGCTTCAGCTGTTTACTGTGTTTCAACAGTTTTCAGTCAGCATGGTAGAGAATCTTGACACATTCTGACTCTCAAATTCATGGATGCCTTATTTCATGTCACAGTCCTACTATACTTATCAAACGATATAACTCAATACCACTATATATAAATACACTGGTAACTAATAGAGTATTAGTACTCTCAATATAACTAGGTACCGAAGCTACCACTTATTTCAACAGTTTTCAGTCAGCATGATAGAGAATCTTGACACATTCTATGTTTCAAACTCATGGCTGCCTTATTTCCTTTCGCAGTCACACTATACTTATAAAACGATATAACTCAATACCACAGTACAAAAATACACTGGTGACCAATAGAGTATTAGTACTCTCAACAAAAATAATTACCAATCCTACCGCTATTCACTGTGTTTCGACAGTTTTCCGTCAGCATGATAGCGAATCTTGATACATTCTGACTCTCAAATTCATGGCTGCCTTATTTCCTGACACAGTCATACTACACTTATAAAACGATATAACACAATAGCATTGGCGAACGATACCCTGGTAACGAATAGTGTATTAGTAATCTGAACAAAAATAGGAAACAAAGCTACAGCTCTATACTGTGTTTCAACAGTTTTCAGTCAGCATGATAGAGAATCTCGATACATTTTGACTCTCAAATTCATGACTGCCTTATTTTCTGTCGCAGTCCTACTATATTTATGAAACGATATAACACAATACCATTGTTGAAAAATACCCAGGTAATGAATAGAGTATTTGTACTCTCGACAGAAATAGGTACCAAAGCTACAGCTGTTTACTGTGTTTGAACAGTTTTCAGTCAGCATGATAGAGAATCTTGGTACATTCTGACTCTCAATTTCATGGCTGCTTTATTTCCTGTCGCAGTCGTACTATAGTTATGAAACGATATAACACAATACCATTGTTGAAAAATACCTTCTTAACGAATAGAGTATTAGTAATCTCAACAAAAATAGGTACCAAAGCTACAGCTGTTTACTGTGTTTCAACAGTTTTCAGTCAGCATGGTAAAGAATCTTGACACATCCTGACTCTCAAATTCATGGCTGCCTTATTTCCTGTCACAGTCCTACTATACTTATAAAACAATATAGCAGGATACCATTGTTGAAAAATACCCTGGTAACGAGTAGAGTATTAGTACTCTGAACAAAAATGGGTACCGAAGCTACAGCTGTTTACTGTTTTTCAACAGTTTTCAGTCAGCATGATAGAGAACCTTGACAAATTCTGATTCTAAAATTCATGGCTGCCTTATTTCCTGTCGCAGTCATACTATACTTATAAAACGATATAACTCAATACCGCGGTAGAAAATACCCTGGTAACGAATAAAGTATTTGGACTCTCACCGAAAATAGGTACCAAAGCTACAGCTGTTTACTGTGTTTCAACAGTTTTCAGTCAGCATGATAGAGAATCTTGACACATTCTGTCTTTCAAACTCATGACTGCCTTATTTCCTCTCACAGTCATACTATTCTTATAAAGCGATATAACTCAATACCACGGTAGAAAAATACACTGGTAACCAATAGAGTATTAGTAGTCTCAACAAAAATAGTTACCAATCCTACAGCTATTCACTGTGTTTCAACAGTTTTCAGTCAGCATGATAGAGAATCTTGATACATTCTGACTCTCAAATTCATGGCTGCCTTATTTCCTGACACAGTCATACTACACTTATAAAACAATATAACACAATAGCATTGGCGAAAGATACCCTGGCAACGAATAGAGTATTAGTACTCTGAACAAAAATAAGTATCAAAGCTACAGCTGTTTACTGTGTTTCAACAGTTTTCAGTCAGCATGATAGAGAATCTTGATACATTGTTACTCTAAAATTCATGGCTGCCTTATTTTCTGCCGCAGTCATACTATATTTATGAAACGATATAACTCAATACCATTGTTGAAAAGTACCCTGGTAACTAATAGAGTATTAGTATTCTCAACATAACTAGGTACCGAAGCTACGACTGTTCACTGTGTTTCAACAGTTTTCAGTCAGCATGATAGGGAATCTTGACACATTCTGATTCTAAAATTCATGGCTGCCTTATTATACCCCCGCTTCGAAGAAGTGGGGGCTATATAGGAATCGCCCTGTACGTCCGTACGTCCGTCCGTCCGTCCGTCCGTCTGTCCATCCGCCCGTACGTCCGTCCGTACGTCTTTCCGGACATGAAATTCTTGTGTGTGCAACTCCTCCTACATTTATCAATCAATTTGGACAAAACTTTTCAGACATCATCACTACTAAGTGAACATGCGCATATTCCAAGATTTTTGATCTGCGACAATTTTAACCAGGTTTTCTCCCTTTGACTTAGATTTATTATGTCTTTCCATCCGAACAAATTCTTGTGTGCGCAACTCCTCCTACATCTACATTAATGAACCGATTTTGATGAAACCTTTCAAACATCATCTCTACTAAGTGAACATGTGCATATTCCAAACTTTTTAATCTGCGACAATTTTAACCAGGTTATCTCTCTTGAACTTTGATTTAATATGGGTTTCTACATGAAATTCTTGTGTGCGCAACTCCTCCTACATTTATCAATCAATTTGGACAAAACTTTTCAGACATCATCACTACTAAGTGAACATGCGCATATTCCAAGATTTTTCATCTGTGACAATTTTAACCAGGTTATCTCCCTTTGACTTAGATTTATTATGTCTTTCTGTTCGAACAAATTCTTGTGTGCGCAACTCCTCCTACATTAATGAACCGATTTTGATGAAACCTTTCAAACATCATCTCTACTAAGTGAACATGTGCATATTCCAAACTTTTTGATCTGCGACAATTTTAACCAGGTTATCTCTCTTGAACTTTGATTTAATATGGGTTTCGGCATGAAATTCTTGTGTGCGCAACTCCTCCTACATTTATCAATCAATTTGGACGAAAGTTTACAGACATCATCACTACTAAGTGAACATGCGCATATTCCAAAATTTTTGAGCTGTGGCAATTTTAACTAGGTTATCTCCCTTTAACTTAGATTTATTATGGGTTTCTACATGAAATTCTTGTGCGTGCAACTCCTCCTACATTTATCAGTCAATTTGGACAAAACTTTTCAGACATCATCACTACTAAGTGAACATGGGCATATTCCAAGATTTTTGATCTGCGACAATTTTAACCAGGTTATCTCCCTTTGACTTAGATTTATTATGTCTTTCCGTTCGAACAAATTCTTGTGTGCGCAACTCCTCCTACATTAATGAACCGATTTTGATGAAACCTTTCAAACATCATCTCTACTAAGTGAACATGTGCATATTCCAAACTTTTTGATCTGCGACAATTTTAACCAGGTTATCTCTCTTGAACTTTGATTTAATATGGGTTTCTGCATGAAATTCTTGTGTGCGCAACTCCTCCTACATTTATCAATCAATTTGGACAAAAGTTTACAGACATCATCACTACTAAGTAAACATGCGCATATTCCAAAAATTTTAGAGCTGTGGCAATTTTAACTAGGTTATCTCCCTTTAACTTAGATTTATTATGGGTTTCTACATGAAATTCTTGTGCGTGCAACTCCTCCTACATTTATCAATCAATTTTGACGAAACCTTTCAAACATTATCACAACTAAGTGAACATACGCATATTCCCAAATTTTTGATCTGCGACAATTTTAACCAGGTTATCTCCCTTTAACTTGTTATCTGTCGCAGTCATACTTCACTTACGGAACGATGTAACTCAATACCATTGTTGCAAAATACCCTGGTAATGAATAGAGTATTAGTACTCTCGACAAAAATATGTACCAAAGCTACAGCTGTTTACTGTGTTTGAACAGTTTCCAGTCAGCATGATAGAGAATCTTGATACATTCTGACTCTCAAATTCATGGCTGCTTTATTTCCTGTCGCAGTCATACTATACTTGTGAAACGATATAACTCAATACCACGGTAGAAAAATACACTGGTAACTAATACAGTATTAGTACTCTCAATATAACTAGGTACCAAAGCTACCACTGTTCACTGTGTTTCAACAGTTTTCAGTCAGGATGATAGAGAATCTTGACACATTCGGATTCTAAAATCCATGGCTACCTTATTTCCTGTCGCAGTCATACTAATAAAACGATATAACTCAATAGCACGGTAGACAATACCCTGGTAACGAGTAGAGTATTAGTACTCTGAACAAAAATAGGTACCAAAGCTACAGCTGTTTACTGTGTTTCAACAGTTTTCAGTCAGCATAGTAGAGAATCTTGACACATCCTAACTCTCAAATTCATGGCTGCCTTATTTCCTGTCGCAGTCATACTATACTTATAAAATGATATAACACAATACCATTGTTGAAAAATACCCTTGTAATGAATAGAGTATTAGTACTCTCACCAAAAATAGGTACCAAATCTACAACTGTTCACTGTGTTTCAACAGTTTTCAGTCAGGATGATAGAGAATCTTGACACATTCGGATTCTAAAATACATGGCTGCCTTATTTCCTGTCGCAGTCATACTATACTCATAAAACGATATAACTCAATAGCACGGTATAAAACAACCTGGTAACGAATGAAGTATTAGTACTCTCAACAAAAATAGGTTGCAAAGCTACAGCTATTTACTGTGTTTCAACAGTTTTCAGTAAACATGAAAGAGAATCTTGATACATTCTGACTTTCAAACTCATGGCTGCCTTATTTCCTGTCGCTTTCATACTATACTTATGAAACGATATAACTCAATACCACGGTATAAAAATACACTGGTAACTAATAGAGTATTAGTACTCTCAATATAACTTGGTCCCAAAGCTACCACTGTTATTTCAACAGTTTTCAGTCAGCATGATAGAGAATCTTGACACATTCTGATCCTAAAATCCATGGCTGCCTTATTTGCTTAGTATTAGGACTCTCACCAAAAATAGGTACCACAGCTACAGCTGTTTACTGTGTTTCAACAGTTTTCTGTCAGCATGATAGAGAATCTTGACACATTCTGTCTTTCAAACTCATGACTGCCTTATTTCCCCTCTCAGTCATACTATTCTTATAAAACGATATAACTCAGTACCACGGTAGAAAAATACACTGGTAACCAATAGAGTATTAGTACTCTCTACATTACTAGGTACCAAAGCTACAGCTATTCACTGTGTTTCAACAGTTTTCAGTCAGCATGATAGAGAATCTTAATACATTCTGACTCTCAAATTCATGGTTGCCTTATTTCCTGTTGCAGTGATACTATACTTATAAAATGATATAACACAATACCATTGTTGAAAAATACCCTGGTAACGAATAGAGTATTAGTACTCTCAACAAAAATAGGTACTAAAGCTACAGCTGTTTAATGTGTTTCAACAGTTTTCAGTCAGCATGATAGACAATCTTTACACATTCTGACTCTCAAACTCATGGCTGCCTTATTTCCTGTCGCAGTCATACTATACTTATGAAATGATATAACTCAATACACAGTAGAAAAATACACTGGTAACTAATAGAGTATTAGTACTCTCAATATAACTAGGTACCAAAGCTACCACTGTTCACTGTGTTTCAACAGTTTTCAGTCAGCATGGTAGAGAATCTTGACACATTCTGACTCTCAACCTCATTGCAGCCTTATTTCATGTCGCAGTCATACTATAGTTATAAAACGATATAACTCAAAACCACGGTAGAAAATACCCTGCTAACGAATAAAGTATTAGTACTCTCAACAAAAATAGGTACCAAAGTTACAGCTGTTTACTGTGTTTCAACAGTTTTCAGTCAGCATGATAGAGAATCTTGAAACATTCTGTCTTTCAAACTCATGGCTGCCTTATTTCCTGACGCAGTCATACTACACTTATAAAACGATATAACACAATAGCATTGATGAAAGATTCCCTGGTAACAAATAGAGTATTAGTTCTCTGAACAAAAATAGGTGACAAAGCTACAGCTCTTTACTGTGTTTCAACTGTTTTCAGTCAGCATGATAGAGAATCTTGATACATTCTGACTCTCAAATTCATGGCTGCCTTAATTTCTGTCACAGTCATACTATATTTATGAAACGATATAATTCAATACCATGGTAGAAAAATACACTGGTAACTAATAGAGTATTAGTACTCTCAATATAACCATGTACCAAATCTACCACTGTTCACTGTGTTTCAACAGTTTTCAGTCGGCATGATAGAGAATCTTGATACATTCTGACTCTCAAATCCATGGCTGCCTTATTTCCTGTCGCAGTCATACTATACTTATAAAAGGATATAACTCAATACCATGGTAGAAAATACCCTGGTAACGTATAAAGTATTAGTACTCTCAACAAAAATAGGTACCAAAGCTACAACTGTTTACTGTGTTTCAAGAATTTTGAGTCAGCATGATAGAGAATCTTGACACATTCTGCCTTTCAAACTCATGGCTGCCTTATTTCCTATCGCAATCATACTATACTTATAAAACGATATAACACAATACCATTGTTAAAAAATTCCCTGGTAATGAATAGAGTATTAGTAGTCTCACCAAACATATGTACCAAATCTACAGCTGTTTACTGTGTTTCAACAGTTTTCAGTCAACATGATAGAGAATCTTGACACATTCTGTCTTTCAAACTCATGGCTGCCTTATTTCCTGTCGCAGTCATACTATACTTATTAAACGATGTAACTCAATACCACGGTATAAAAATACACTGGTGACTAATAGAGTATTAGTACTCTCAATATAACTAGGTAGCAAAGCTACCAGTGTTATTTCAACAGTTTTCAGTCAGCATGATAGAGAATCTTGACACATTCTGATTCGAAAATCCATGGCTGCCTTATTTGCTGTCACAGTCATACTATACTTATGAAGCAATATAACTCAATGCCACTGTAGAAAAGACCCTGGTAACAAATAGAGTATTAGTACTCTCAGCAAAAATAGGTACGAAGCTACAGCTATTCACTGTGTTTCAACAGTTTTCAGACAGCATGATAGAGAATCTTGACACATTCGGATTCTAAAATCCATGGCTGCCTTATTTCCTGTCGCAGTCATTCTATACTTATAAAACGATATAACTCAATAGCACGGTAGAAAATTACACTGGTAACCAATAGAGTATTAATACTCTCAACAAAAATAGGTACGAAACCTACAGCTATTCACTGTGTTTCAACAGTTTTCAGTCAGCGGTAGAAAATACCCTGGTAACAAATGAAGTATTAGTAGTCTCAACAAAAATAGGTACCAAAGCTACAGCTGTTTACTGTGTTTCAACAGTTTCCAGTCAGAATGATAGAAAATCTTCACACATTGTGCGTTTCAAACTCATGGCTGCCTTATTTCCTGTCGCAGTCATAGTATACTTATAAAACGATATAACTCAATTCCACGGTAGAAAAATACACTGATAACCAATAGAGTACTAGTTCTCTCAACAAAAATAGGTACCAAAGCTACAGATATTCACTGTTTCAACAGTTTTCAGTCAGCATGATAGAGAATCTTGACACATTCGAATTCTAAAATCCATGGCTGCCTTATTTCCTGTCGCAGTCATACTATACTTATAAAACGATATAACTCAATAGCACGGTAGAAAATTACACTGGTAACCAATAGAGTATTAATACTCTCAACAAAAATAGGTACGAAACCTACAGCTATTCACTGTGTTTCAACAGTTTCCAGTCAGCGGTAGAAAATACCCTGGTAACAAATGAAGTATTAGTAGTCTCAACAAAAATAGGTACCAAAGCTACAGCTGTTTACTGTGTTTCAACAGTTTCCAGTCAGAATGATAGAAAATCTTCACACATTGTGCGTTTCAAACTCATGGCTGCCTTATTTCCTGTCGCAGTCATAGTATACTTATAAAACGATATAACTCAATACCACGGTAGAAAAATACACTGGTAACCAATAGAGTCTTAGTTCTCTCAACAAAAATAGGTACCAAAGCTACAGATATTCACTGTGTTTCAACAGTTTTCAGACAGCATCATAGAGAATCTTGACACTTTCGGATTCTAAAATCCATGGCTGCCTTATTTCCTGTCGCAGTCATACTATACTTATAAAACGATATAACTCAATACCACAGTAGAAAATACCCTGGTAAGGAACAAAGTATTAGTACTCTCCACAAAAATAGATACCAAAGCTACAGCTGTTTACTGTGTTTCAACAGTTTTCAATCCGCATGATAGAGCATCTTGACACATTCTGCCTTTCAAACTCATGGCTGTCTTATTTCCTGTCACAGTCATACTATACTTATAAAACGATATAACTGAATACCACAGTAGAGAAAGACACTGGTAACCAATAGAGTATTAGTACTCTCAACATAACTAGGTACCAAAGCTAAAGCTGTTTACTGTGTTTCGACAGTTTTCAGGCAGCATGATAGAGAATCTTGACACATTGTGTCTTTCAAACTCATGGCTGCCTTATTTCCTGTCGCTGTCATACTATACTTATAAAACGATATAACTCAGTACCACAGTCGAAAAATACCCGGGTAACTAAAAGAGTATTAGTACTCTCAATATAACTAGGTACCAAACTACCACTGTTCACTGTGTTTCAAGAGTTTTCAGTCAGCATGATAGAGAATCTTGACACATTCTGATTCTAAAATTGATGACTGCCTTCTTTCCTGTCGCAGTCATACTATACTTATGAAACGATATAACTCAATACCATTGTTGAAAAATACCCTGGTAATGAATAGAGTATTAGTACTCTCGCCAAAATAGGTGCCAAAGCTACAGCTGTTTACTGTCTTTCAACAGTTTTCAGTCAGCATGATAGAGAATCTTGACACATTCGAATTCTAAAATCCATGGCTGCCTTATTTCCTGTCGCAGTCATTCTATACTTATAAAACGATATAACTCAATAGCACGGTAGAAAATTACACTGGTAACCAATAGAGTATTAATACTCTCAACAAAAATAGGTACGAAACCTACAGCTATTCACTGTGTTTCAACAGTTTTCAGTCAGCGGTAGAAAATACCCTGGTAACAAATGAAGTATTAGTAGTCTCAACAAAAATAGGTACCAAAGCTACAGCTGTTTACTGTGTTTCAACAGTTTCCAGTCAGAATGATAGAAAATCTTCACACATTGTGCGTTTCAAACTCATGGCTGCCTTATTTCCTGTCGCAGTCATAGTATACTTATAAAACGATATAACTCAATTCCACGGTAGAAAAATACACTGATAACCAATAGAGTACTAGTTCTCTCAACAAAAATAGGTACCAAAGCTACAGATATTCACTGTTTCAACAGTTTTCAGTCAGCATGATAGAGAATCTTGACACATTCGAATTCTAAAATCCATGGCTGCCTTATTTCCTGTCGCAGTCATACTATACTTATAAAACGATATAACTCAATAGCACGGTAGAAAATTACACTGGTAACCAATAGAGTATTAATACTCTCAACAAAAATAGGTACGAAACCTACAGCTATTCACTGTGTTTCAACAGTTTTCAGTCAGCGGTAGAAAATACCCTGGTAACAAATGAAGTATTAGTAGTCTCAACAAAAATAGGTACCAAAGCTACAGCTGTTTACTGTGTTTCAACAGTTTCCAGTCAGAATGATAGAAAATCTTCACACATTGTGCGTTTCAAACTCATGGCTGCCTTATTTCCTGTCGCAGTCATAGTATACTTATAAAACGATATAACTCAATACCACGGTAGAAAAATACACTGGTAACCAATAGAGTCTTAGTTCTCTCAACAAAAATAGGTACCAAAGCTACAGATATTCACTGTGTTTCAACAGTTTTCAGACAGCATCATAGAGAATCTTGACACTTTCGGATTCTAAAATCCATGGCTGCCTTATTTCCTGTCGCAGTCATACTATACTTATAAAACGATATAACTCAATACCACAGTAGAAAATACCCTGGTAAGGAACAAAGTATTAGTACTCTCCACAAAAATAGATACCAAAGCTACAGCTGTTTACTGTGTTTCAACAGTTTTCAATCCGCATGATAGAGCATCTTGACACATTCTGCCTTTCAAACTCATGGCTGTCTTATTTCCTGTCACAGTCATACTATACTTATAAAACGATATAACTGAATACCACAGTAGAGAAAGACACTGGTAACCAATAGAGTATTAGTACTCTCAACATAACTAGGTACCAAAGCTAAAGCTGTTTACTGTGTTTCGACAGTTTTCAGGCAGCATGATAGAGAATCTTGACACATTGTGTCTTTCAAACTCATGGCTGCCTTATTTCCTGTCGCTGTCATACTATACTTATAAAACGATATAACTCAGTACCACAGTCGAAAAATACCCGGGTAACTAAAAGAGTATTAGTACTCTCAATATAACTAGGTACCAAACTACCACTGTTCACTGTGTTTCAAGAGTTTTCAGTCAGCATGATAGAGAATCTTGACACATTCTGATTCTAAAATTGATGACTGCCTTCTTTCCTGTCGCAGTCATACTATACTTATGAAACGATATAACTCAATACCATTGTTGAAAAATACCCTGGTAATGAATAGAGTATTAGTACTCTCGCCAAAATAGGTGACAAAGCTACAGCTGTTTACTGTCTTTCAACAGTTTTCAGTCAGCATGATAGAGAATCATGATCCATTCTGATTCTAAAATCCATGGCTGCCTTATTTCCTGTCGCAGTCATACTATACTTATAAAACGTTATATCACAATACCATTGTTGAAAAATACCCTCTTAACGAATAGAGTATTGGTAGTCTCAACAAAAATAGGTACCAAAGCTGCAGCTGTTTACTGTGTTTCAACAGTTTTCAGTCAGCATGATAGAGAATCTTGACACATTCTGATTCTAAAATCCATGGCTGCCTTATTTCCTGTCGCAGTCATACTATACTTATAAAACGATACAACTCAATACCACGGTAGAAAATACCCTGGTAACAAATAAAGTATTAGTAGTCCCAACAAAAATAGGTACCAAAGCAACACCTGTTTACTGTCTTTCAACAGTTTTTAGTCAGCATGATAGAGAATCTTGACACATTCTGACTCTCAAGTTCATGGCTGCTTTATTTCCTGTCGCAGTCATACTATACTTGTAAAACGATATAACTCAATACCATTGTTGAAAAATACTCTGGTAATGAATAGAGTATTAGTACTCTCGACAAAAATAGGTTCCAAAGCTACAGATGTTTACTGTGTTTCAACAGTTTTCTCTCAGCTTGATAGACAATCTTGATACATTCTGACTCTCAGATTCATGGCTGCTTCACTTCCTGTCGCATTCATACTATACTTATAAAACGATATAACTCACCACCACTGTAGAAAAACACACTGGTAACCAATAGAGTATTAGAACTCTCAACATGACTAGGTGCCAAAGCTAAAGCTGTTGACTGTGTTTCAACATTTTCAGTCAGCATGATAGAGAATATTGACACAATGTGTCTTTCAAACTCATGGCTGCCTTATTTCCTGTCGCAGTTATACTATACTTATAAAACGATATATCACAATACCATTGTTGAAAAATACCCTCTTAACGAATAGAGTATTAGTAGTCTCAACAAAAATAGGTACCAAAGCTACAGCTGTTTACTGTGTTTCAACAGTTTTCAGTCAGCATGATAGAGAATCTTGACACATTCTGATTCTAAAATCAATGGCTGCCTTATTTCCTGTTGCAGTCATACGATACTTATAAAACGATACAACTCAATACCACGGTAGAAAATACCCTGGTAACAAATAAAGTATTAGTAGTCTCAACAAAAATAGGTACCAAAGCTACAGCTGTTTACTGTCTTTCAACAGTTCTTAGTCAGCATGATAGAGAATCTTGACACATTCTGACTCTCAAGTTCATGGCTGCTTTTTTTCCTGTCGCAGTCATACTATACTTATAAAACAATATAACTCAATACCATTGTTGAAAAATACCCTATTAATAAATAGAGTATTAGTACTCTCGACAAAAATAGGTACCAAATCTTCAGCTGTTTACTGTGTTTCAACAGTTTTCAGTCAGCATGATAGAGAATCTTGACACATTGTGTCTTTCAAACTCATGGCTGCCTTATTTCCTGTCGCTGTCATACTATACTTATAAAACGATATAACTCAGTACCACAGTAGAAAAATACCCGGGTAACTAATAGAGTATTAGTACTCTCAATATAACTAGGTACAAACTACCACTGTTCACTGTGTTTCAAGAGTTTTCAGTCAGCACGATAAAGAATCTTGACACATTCTGATTCTAAAATTCATGACTGCCTTATTTCCTGTCGCAGTCATACTATACTTATGAAACGATATAACTCAATACCATTGTTGAAAAATACCCTGGTAATGAATAGAGTATTAGTACTCTCGACAAAAATAGGTACCAAAGCTACAGCTGTTTACTGTCTTTAAACAGTTTTCAGTCAGCATGATAGAGATTCTTGATTCATTCTGACTCTCAAATTCATGGCTGCTTTATTTCCTGTCGCAGTCATACTATACTTATGAAACGATATATCATAACACCATTGTTGAAAAATACCCTCTTAACAAATAGAGTATCAGTAGTCTCAACAAAAATAGGTACCAAAGCTACAGCTGTTTACTGTGTTTCAACAGTTTTCAGTCAGCATGATAGAGAATCTTAACACATTCTGATTCTAAAATCCATGGCTGCCTTATTTCCTGTCGCAGTCATACTATACTTACAAAACGATACAACTCAATACCACGGTAGAAAATACCCTGGTAACAAATGAAGTATTAGTAGTCTCAACAAAAACAGGTACCAAAGCTACAGCTGTTTACTGTCCTTCAACAGTTTTTAGTCAGCATGATAGAGAATCTTGACACATTGTGACTCTCAAGTTCATGGCTGCTTTATTTCCTGTCGCAGTCATACTATACTTGTAAAACGATATAACTCAATACCACGGTAAAAAAACACATTAGTAACCAATAGAGTATTAGTACTCTCAACATAACTAGGTACCAAAGCTAAAGCTGTTTACTGTGTCTCAACAGTTTTCAATCGGCATGATCGAGAATCTTGACACATTCTGACTCTCAACCTCATGGCAGCCTTATTTCATGTCGCAGTCGTACTATAGTTATAAAACAATATAACACAATACCATTGTTGAAAAATACCCTGGTAATGAATAGAGTATTAGTACTCTCAAAAAAAATTGGTACCAAAGCTACAGCTGTTTACTGTGTTTCAACAGTTTTCAGTATGCATGATAGAGAATCTTGACTAATTCTGTTTTTCAAGCATATGGCTGCCTTATTTCCTGTCGCAGTCATAACTATAGTTATAAAACGATATAACTCAATACCACGGTAGAAAAATACACTGGTAACCAATAGAGTATTAGTTATCTCAACAAAAATAGGTACCAAAGCTACAGATATTCACTGTGTTTCAACAGTTTTCAGGCAGCATGATAGAGAATCTTGACACATTCTGGCTCTGAAATTCATGGCTGCCTTATTTTCTGTCGCAGTCATACTATACTTATGAAACGATATAACTCAATACCTTTGTTGAAAAATGCACTGGCATCTAATAGAGTATTAGTATTCTCAACATAACTTGGTACCAAAGCTACCACTGTTTACTGTGTTTGAACAGTTTTCAGTCAGCATGATAGAGAATCTTGATACATTCTCACTCTCATATTCATGGCTGCTTTATTTCCTGTCGCAGTCATACTATACTTATAAAACGATATAACACAATACCATTGTTGAAAAATACCTTCTTAACGAATAGAGTATTAGTACTCTCAACAAAAATAGGTACCAAAGCTTCAGCTGTTTACTGTGTTTCAACAGTTTTCAGTCAGCATGGTAGAGAATCTTGACACATTCTGACTCTCAAATTCATGGATGCCTTATTTCCTGTCACAGTCCTACTATACTTATCAAACGATATAACTCAATACCACTATATATAAATACACTGGTAACTAATACAGTATCAGTACTCTCAATATAACTAGGTACCAAAGCTACCACTGTTATTCCAACAGTTTTCAGTCAGCATGATAGAGAATCTTGACACATTCTGATTCTAAAATCCTTGGCTGCCTTATTTGCTGTCACAGTCATACTATACTTGTAAAACGATATAACTCATTGCCACAGTAGAAAAGACCCTGGTAACGAATAAAGTATTAGGACTCTCTCCAAAAATAGGTACCAAAGCTGCAGCTGTTTAATGTGTTTCAACAGTTTTCAGTCAGCATGATAGAGAATCTTGACACATTCTATGTTTCAAACTCATGGCTGCCTTATTTCCTTTCGCAGTCACACTATACTTATAAAACGATATAACTCAATACCCCAGTACAAAAATACACTGGTGACCAATAGAGTATTAGTACTCTCAACAAAAATAATTACCAATCCTACCGCTATTCACTGTGTTTCGACAGTTTTTCGTCAGCATGATAGCGAATCTTGATACATTCGGACTCTCAAATTCATGGCTGCCTTATTTCCTGACACAGTCATACTACACTTATAAAACGATATAACACAATAGCATTGACGAACGATACCCTGGTAACGAATAGTGTATTAGTAATCTAAACAAAAATAGGAAACAAAGCTACAGCTCTTTACTGTGTTTCAACAGTTTTCAGTCAGCATGATAGAGAATCTCGATACATTTTGACTCTCAAATTCATGACTGCCTTATTTTCTGTCGCAGTCATAGTGTATTTACGAAACCATATAACTCAATACCATTGTTGAGAAATACCCTGGTAACTAATAGAGTATTAGTATTCTCAACATAACTAGGTATCAAAGCTGCGACTGTTCACTGTGTTTCAACAGTTTTCAGTCAGCATGATAGGGAATCTTGACACATTCTGATTCTAAAATTCATGGCTGCCTTATTTCCTGTTGCAGTCATACTATACTTACGAAACGATATAACTCAATACCATTGTTGAAAAATACCCAGGTAATGAATAGAGTATTTGTACTCTCGACAGAAATAGGTACCAAAGCTACAGCTGTTTACTGTGTTTGAACAGTTTTCAGTCAGCATGATAGAGAATCTTGGTACATTTTGACTCTCAATTTCATGGCTGCTTTATTTCCTGTCGCAGTCGTACTATAGTTATGAAACGATATAACACAATACCATTGTTGAAAAATACCTTCTTAACGAATAGAGTATTAGTAATCTCAACAAAAATAGGTACCAAAGCTACAGCTGTTTACTGTGTTTCAACGGTTTTCAGTCAGCATGGTAAAGAATCTTGACACATCCTGACTCTCAAATTCATGGCTGCCTTATTTCCTGTCACAGTCCTACTATACTTATAAAACAATATAGCAGGATACCATTGTTGAAAAATACCCTGGTAACGAGTAGAGTATTAGTACTCTGAACAAAAATGGGTACCGAAGCTACAGTTGTTTACTGTGTTTCAACAGTTTTCAGTCAGCATGATAGAGAACCTTGACAAATTCTGATTCTAAAATTCATGGCTGCCTTATTTCCTCTCACAGTCATACTATTCTTATAAGAGGATATAACTCAATACCACGGTAGAAAAATACACTGGTAAGCAATAGAGTATTCGTGCTTTCAACAAAAATAGGTACCAAAGCTACAGCTGTTTACTGTGTTTCAACAGTTTTCAGTCAGCATGATAGAGAATCTTGACACATTCTGTCTTTCAAACTCATGACTGCCTTATTTCCTCTCACAGTCGTACTATTCTTATAAGAGGATATAACTCAATACCGCGGTAGAAAAATACACTGGTAACCAATAGAGTATTAGTAGTCTCAACAAAAATAGTTACCAATCCTACAGCTATTCACTGTGTTTCAACAGTTTTCAGTCAGCATGATAGAGAATCTTGATACATTCTGACTCTCAAATTCATGGCTGCCTTATTTCCTGACACAGTCATACTACACTTATAAAACGATATAACACAATAGTATTGGCGAAAGATACCCTGGTAACGAATAGAGTATTAGTACTCTGAACAAAAATAAGTATCAAAGCTACAGCTGTTTAATGTGTTTCAACAGTTTTCAGTCAGGATGTTAGAGAATCTTGATGCATTCTGGCTCTCAAATTCATGGCTGCCTTATTTCCTGTCGCAGTCATATTATGCTTATAAAACTGTATAACTCAATACCACGGTAGACAAATACACTGGTACCCAATAGAGTATTAGTACTCTCAATGTAACTAGGTTCCAAAGCTGCAGCTGTTCACTGTGTTTCAACAGTTCTCAATCAACATGATAGAGAATCTTGACACATTCCGACTCTCAAATTCATGGCCGCCTTATTTCCTGTCGCATCATACCATAGTTATAAAACAATATAACGAAATACCACGGTACAAAATACCCTGGTTACGAATAAAGTATTAGAACTCTCAACAAAAATAGGTACCAAAGCTACAGCAGTTTACTGTGTTTCAACAGTTTTCAGTCAGCATGGTAGAGAATCGTGACACATTCTGACTCTCTGATTCATGGCTGCCTTATTTCCTGTTGCCATCATATTATACTTATAAAACTGTATAAGTCAATACCACGGTAGACAAATACACTGGTGTCCAATAGAGTATTAGTACTCTCAACATAACTAGGTTCCAAAGCTACAGCTGTTCACTGTGTTTCAACAATTCTCAGTCAACATGATAGAGAATCTTGACACATTCTGATTCTAAAATCCATGGCTGCCTTATTTCCTATCGCAGTCATACTATAGTTATAAAACGATACAACTCAATACCATTGTTGAAAAATACCCGGGTAACGAATAAAGTATTAGTACTCTCAACAAAAATAGGTACCAAAGCTACAGCTGTTTACTGTGTTTCAACAGTTTTCAGTCAGCATGATAGAGAATCTTGACACATTGTGTCTTTCAAACTCATGGCTGCCTTATTTCCTGTCGCAGTCATACAATACTTATAAAATGATATAACTCAATGCCATTGTTGAAAAATACCCTGGTAATGAATAAAGAATTAGTACTCTCAACAAAAGTAGGTACCAAAGCTACAGCTGTTTACTATCTTTCAACAGTTTTCACTCCGCATGATAGAGAATCTTGATACATTCTGACTCTCAGATTCATGCCTGCTTTATATCCTGTTGCAGTCATACTAAACTTATAAAACGATATAACACAATACCACGGTAGAAAAAGACACTGGTAACCAACAGAATATTAGTACTCTCAACATAACTAGGCACCAAAGCTAAAGCTGTTTACTGTGTTTCAACAGTTTTCAGTCAGCATGATAGAGAATCTTGACACGTTCTGTCTTTCAAACTCATGGCTGCCTTATTTCCTGTCACAGACATACTATACTTATAAAACGATATAACTCAATACCACGGCAGAAAAATACACTGGTTACCAATAGAGCATTAATACGCTCAACAAAAATAGATACAAAAGCTACAGCTATTCACTGTGTTTCAACAGTTTTCAGTCAGCCTGATAGAGAATCTTGACACATTCTGGCTCTCAAATTCATGGCTGCCTTATTTTCTGTCGCTGTCATACTATACTTATGAAACGATATAACTCAATACCATTGTTGAAAAATACCCTGGTAGCTAATAGAGTATTAGTACTCTCAACAAAAATAGGTACCAAAGTTACAGCTGTTTACTGTGTTTCAACAGTTTTCAGTCAGCATGATAGAGAATCTTGACACATTCTGTCTTTCAAACTGATGGCTGCCTTATTTCCTTACGCAGTCATACTATGCTTATAAAACGATATAACTCAATACCACGGTAGAAAAATACACTGGTAACCAATTGAGTATTAGTACTCTCAACAAAAATAGTTACCAATCCTAAAGCTATTCACTGTGTTTCAACAGTTTCAGTCAGCATGATAGAGAATCTTGATATATTCTGACTCTCAAATTCTTGGCTGCCTTATTCCCTGACGCAGTCATACTACACTTATAAAACGATATAACACAATAGCATTGGCGAAAGATACCCTGGTAACGAATAGAGTATTAGTACTCTGAACAAAAAATAGGTAGCAAAGCTACAGCTCTTTACTGTGTTTCAACTGTTTTCAGTCAGCATGATAGAGAATCTTGATACATTCTGACTCTCAAATTCATGGCTGCCTTTCTTTCTGTCGCAGTCATACTATATTTATGAAACAATATAACTCAATACCATTGTTGAAAAATACCCTGGTAACTAAGAGAGTATTAGTATTCTCAACATAACTAGGTACCAAAGCTACCAGTGTTCGCTGTGTTTCAACAGTTTTCAGTCAGCATGACAGGGAATCTTGACACATTCTGATTCTAAAATTCATGGCTGCCTTATTCCTGTCACAGTCATACAATAGTTCCAAAACGATATAACTCAATACCATTGTTGAAAAATACCCTGGTAATGAATAGAGTATTAGTACCCTCGACAGAAATAGGTACCAAAGCTACAGCTGTTTACTGTGTTTGAACAGTTTTCAGTCAGCATGATAGAGAATCTTGATACATTCTGACTCTCAAATTCATGGCTGCCTTATTTTCTGACACAGTCATACTGTATTTACGAAACCATATAACTCAATACCATTGTTGAAAAATACCCTGGTAACTAATAGAGTATTAGTATTCTCAACATAACTAGGTACCAAAGCTACCAGTGTTCACTGTGTTTCAACAGTTTTCAGTCAGCATGACAGGGAATCTTGACACATTCTGATTCTAAAATTCATGGCTGCCTTATTTCCTGTCGCAGTCATAGTATACTTACGAAACGATACAACTCAATACCATTGTTGAAAAATACCCTGGTAATGAATAGAGTATTTGTACTCTCGGCGGAAATAGGTACCAAAGCTACAGCTGTTTACTGTGTTTGAACAGTTTTCAGTCAGCATGATAGAGAATCTTGGTACATTCTGACTCTCAAATTCATGGCAGCTTTATTTCCTGTTGCAGTCATACTATACTTATAAAACGATATAACACAATACCATTGTTGAAAAATACCTTCTTAACGAATAGAGTATTAGTACTCTCAACAGAAATAGGTACCAAAGCTTCAGCTGTTTACTGTGTTTCAACAGTTTTCAGTCAGCATGGTAGAGAATCTTGACACATTCTGACTCTCAAATTCATGGCTGCCTTATTTGCTGTCACAGTCCTACTATACTTATAAAACAATATAACAGGATACCATTGTTGAAAAATACCATGGTAATGAGTAGAGTATTAGCACTCTCAACAAAAATGGGTACCGAAGGTACAGCTGTTTACTGTGTTTCAACAGTTTTCAGTCAGCATGATAGAGAACCTTCACAAATTCTGATTCTAAAATTCATGGCTGCCTTATTTCCTGTTGCAGTCAAACTATACTTATAAAACGATATAACTCAATACTGCGTTCGAAAATACCCTGGTAACGAATAAAGTATCAGTACCCTCAACAAAAATAGGTACCAAAGCTTCGGCTGTTTACTGTGTTTCAACAGTTTTCAGTCAGTATGATAGAGAATCTTGACACATTCTGTCTTTCAAAGTCATGGCCGCCTTATTTCCTCTCGCAGTTATACTATACTTATAAAACGATATAACTGAATACCACAGTAGAAAATACCCTGGTAACGAATAAAGTATCAGTACCCTCAACAAAAATAGGTACCAAACCTACAGCTGTTTACTGTGTTGCAACAGTTTTCAGTCAGCATGATAGAGAATTTTGACACATTCTGTCTTTCAAAGTCATGGCCGCCTTATTTCCTCTCGCAGTTATACTATACTTGTAAAACGATATAACTCTATACCATGGTAGAAAAATACACTGGTAACCAATATAGTATTAGTACTGTCAACAAAAATAGGTACCAAACCTACAGCTATTCACTGTGTTTCAACAGTTTTCTGTCAGCATGATAGAGAATCTTGATACATTCTGACTCTCAAATTCATGGCTGCCTTATTTTCTCACGCAGGCATACTACACTTATAAAACAATATAACACAATAGCATTGGCAAAACATACCCTGGTAACGAATAGAGTATTAGTACTCTGAACAAAAATAGGTACCAAAGCTGCAGCTGTTTATTGTGTTTCAACAGTCTTCAGTCAGCATGATAGAGAATCTTGACACATTCTGACTCTCAGATTTATGGCAGCCTTATTTCCTGTCGCTGTCATACTATACTTATAAAACAGTATATCCCAATACCACTGTAGAAAATACCCTGGTAACGAATAAAGTATTAGGACTCTCAAAAAAAATAGGTACCAAAGCTACAGCTGTTTACTGTGTTTCAACAATTTCAGTCAGCGTGGTAGAGAATCTTGAAACATTCTGAATCTCAAATTCATGGCTGCCTTATTTCCTGTCGCAGTCATACTGTACTTATAAAACAATATATCACAATAACATTGTTGAAAAATGCCCTGGTAACTAATAGAGTATTGGTCCTCTCAATATAACTAGGTACCAAAGCTACCACTGTTCACTGTATTTCAACAGTTTTCAGTCAGCATGATAGAGAATCTTGACACATTCTGCTTCTAAAATTCATTGCCGACTTATTTCCTGTCGCAGTCGTACTATACTTATGAAACGATTTAATTCAATACCAATGTTGAAAAATACCCTGATAATGAATAGAGTATTAGTACTCTCAACAAAAATAGGTACCAAAGCTACAGCTGTGTACTGTGTTCAAACAGTTTTCATTGAGCATGATAGAGAATCTTGATATATTCTGACTCTCAAATTCATGGCCGCCTTATTTCCTTTCGCAGTCATACTATACTTACGAAACGATATAACACAATACCATTGTTGAAAAATACCCTCGTGACGAATAGAGTATTAGTCCTCTCAACATAACTAGGTACCAAAGCTACAGCTGTTCACTGTGTTTCAACAGTTTTCAGTCAGCATGATAGAGAATCTTGACACATTCTGACTCTCAAATTCATGGCCGCCTTATTTCCTGTCGCAGTCATACTATAGTTATAAAACGATATAACTCAACACCACAGTAGAAAATACCCTGGTAACGAATAAAGTATTAGTACTCTCAACAAAAATAGGTATCAAAGCTACAGCTGTTTACTGTGTTTCAACAGTTTTCAATCAGCATGATAGAGAATCTTGATACATTCTGAGTGTCAAATTCATGGCTGCCTTATTTCCTGACACAGTCATACTACACTTATAAAACGATATAACAAAATACCATTGGCGAAACATACCCTGGTAAGGAATAGAGTATTAGCACTCTGAACAAAAATAGGTACCAAAGCTAGTTGTTTACTGTGTTTCAACAGTTTTCAGTCAGCATGAGAGAGAATCTTTACACATTCTGACTCGCAAACTCATGGCCGCCTTATTTCCTGTCGCAGTCATTCTATACTTATAAAACAATATAACTCAATACCACGGTAGAAAATACCCTGGTAACAAATAAAGTATTAGTACTCTCAACAAAAATAGGTACCAAAGCTGCAGCTGTTTGCTGTCTTTCAACAGTTTTCAGTCAGCATGATAGAGAATCTTCGCACATTCTGTCTTTCAAACTCATGGCTGCCTTATTTTCTGTCGCTGTCATACTATACTTATAAAACTTAGATACTTATACTTATGAAACGATATAACTCAATACCACAGTAGAAAAATACACAGGTAACTAATAGAGTATTAGTACTCTCAACGTAACTAGGTACCAAAGCTAACACTATTCACTGTGTTTCAAAAGTGTTCAGTCAGCATGATAGCGAATCTTAACACATTCTGATTCTAAAATCCATGGCTGCCTTATTTCCTGTCACAGTCATACTATACATATAAAATGATATAACTGAATACCACAGTAGAAAATACAGTAGAATCTTGACACATTCTGATTCTAAAATTCATGGCTGTCTTATTTCCTGTCGCAGTCATACTATAGTTATAAGACGTTATAACTCAGTACCACGGTAGAAAATACCCTGGTAACGAATAAAGTATTAGTACTCTCAACAAAGACGTTTACCAAATCTACAGCAGTTTGTTGTGCTTCAACAGCTTTCAGTCAGCATGGTAGAGAATCTTCACACATTCTGACTCTCAATCTCATGGCTGCCATTTTTCCTGTCACAGTCATACTATACTTATAAAACGATATAACTCAATAGAACGGTAGAAAATACCCTGGTAACGAATAAAGTATTAGTACTCTCAAGAAAAATAGGTACCAAAACTACAGTTGTTTACTGTGTTTCAACAGTTTTCGGTCCGCATGATACAGAATCTTGACACATTCTGCCTTTCAAACTCATGGCTGCCTTAATTCCTGTCGCACTACTACTAGACTTATAAAACGATATAACACAATACCATTGTTGAAAAATACCCTTGTAATGAATAGAGTATTAGTAGTCTCACCAAAAATAGGTACCAAATCTACAGCTCTTTACTGTGTTTCAACAGTTTTCAGTAAACATGAAAGAGAATCTTGATACATTCTGACTCTCAAACACATGGCTGCCTTATTTCCTGTCACAGTCATACTATACTTATGAAACGATATAACTCAATACCACGGTATAAAAATACACTGGTAACTAATAGAGTATTAGTACTCTCAGTATAACTAGGTACCAAAGCTACCACTGTTATTTCAACAGTTTTCAGTCAGCATGATAGAGAATCTTGACACATTCTGATTCGAAAATCCATGGCTGCCTTATTTGCTGTCACAGTCATACTATACTTATAAAATGATATAACTCAATGTCACGGTTGAAAAGACCATGGTAACAAATAAAGTATTAGGACTCTCACCAAAAATAGGTACCAAAGCTACATCTGTTTACTGTGTTTCAACAGTTTTCAGTCAGCATGATAGAGAATGTTGACACATTCTGTCTTTCAAACTCATGGCTGCCTTTTATCCTTTCGCAGTCATACTGTGCTTATAAAACGATATAACTCAATACCACGGTAGAAAAATACACTGGTAACCAATTGTGTATTAGTACTCTCAACAAAAATAGTTACCAATCCTACCGCTATTCACTGTCTTTCAACAGTTTTCAGTCAGCATGATAGAGAATCTTGATATATTCTGACTCTCAAATTCATGGCTGCCTTATTTCCTGATGCAGTCATACTATACTTATAAAATGATATAACTCAATACCACGGTAGAAAATACCTTGGTAAGGGACAAAGTATTTGTACTCAGAACAAAAATAGGTACCAAAGCTACAGCTGTTTACTGTGTTTCAACAGTTTTCAATTCGCATGATAGAGAATCTTGACACATTCTGCCTTTCAAACTCATGGCTGCCTTATTTCCTGTCGCAGTCATACTATACTTATGAAACGATATAACTCAATACCACGTTAGACAAATACACTGGTAACCAATAGAGTATTAGTACTCTCAACAAAAATAGGTACCAAAGCTACAGCTGTTTACTGTGTTTGAACAGTTTTTAGTCAGCAAAGTAGAGAATCTTGACACATCCTAACTCTCAAATTCATGGCCGCCTTATTTCCTGTCGCAGTCATACTATACTTATAAAACGATATAACACAATACCATTGTTGAAAAATACCCTTGTATTGAATAGAGTATTAGTACTCTCACCAAAAATAGGTACCAAATCTACAACAGTTTACTGTGTTTCAACAGTTTTCAGTCAGCATGGAAGACAATCTTGATACATTCTGACTCTCAAACACATGGCAGCCTTATTTCCTGTCACAGTCATACTATACTTATGAAATGATATAACTCAATACCACGGTATAAAAATACACTGGTAACTAATAGAGTATTGGTACTCTCAATATAACTAGGTACCAAGGCTACCACTGTTATTTCAACAGTTTTCAGTCAGCATGATAGAGAATCTTGACACATTCTGATTCTAAAATCCATGGCTGCCTTATTTGCTTAGTATTAGGACTCTCACCAAAAATAGGTACCAAAGCTACAGCTGTTTACTGTGTTTCAACACTTTTCAGTCAGCATGATAGAGAATCTTGACACATTCTGTCTTTCAAACTCATGACTGCCTTATTTCCTCTCACAGTCATACTATTCTTATAAAGCGATATAACTCAATACCACGGTAGAAAAATACACCGGTAACCAATAGAGTATTAGTATTCTTAACAAAAATAGTTACCAATCCTACAGCTATTCACTGTGTTTCAACAGTTTTCAGTCAGCATGATAGAGAATCTTGATACATTCTGACTCTCATTTTCATGGCTGCCTTATTTCCTGACACAGTCTTACTGCACTTATAAAACGATATAACACAATAGCATTGGCGAAAGATACCCTGGTAACGAATAGAGTATTAATACTCTGAACAAAAATAAGTATCAAAGCTACAGCTGTTTACTGTGTTTCAACAGTTTTCAGTCAGCATGATAGAGAATCTTGATACATTCTGACTCTCAAATTCATGGCTGCCTTATTTTCTGTGGCAGTCATACTACACTTACGAAACGATGTAACTCAATACCATTATTGAAAAATACCCTGGTAACTAATAGAGTATTAGTATTCTCAACATAACTAGGTACCAAAGCTACGTCTGTTCACTGTGTTTCAACAGTTTTCAGTCAGCATGATAGGGAATCTTGACACATTCTGATTCTAAAATTCATGGCTGCCTTATTTTCTGTCGCAGTCATACTACACTTACGAAACGATGTAACTCAATACCATTGTTGAAAAATACCCTGGTAATGAATAGAGTATTAGTACTCTCCACAGAAATAGGTACCAAAGCTGCAGCAGTTTACTGTGTTTCGACAGTTTTCAGTCAGCATAGTAGAGAATCTTGACACATCCTAACTCTCAAATTTATGGCTGCCTTATTTCCTGTCGCAGTTATACTATACTTATAAAACGATATAAAACAAATACCATTGTTGAAAAATACCCTGGTAATGAATAGAGTATCAGTACTCTGAACAAAAATGGGTACCACAGCTACAGCTGTTTACTGTGTTTCAACAGTTTTCAGTCAGCATGATAGAGAATCTTGACAAATTCTGATTCTAAAATTCATGGCTGCCTTATTTCCTATCACAGTCATACAATTCTTATGAAATGATATAACTCATTACCACAGTAGAGAAAGACACTGGTAACCAATAGAGTATTAGTACTCTCAGTATAACTAGGTACCAAAGCTACCACTGTTATTTCAACAGTTTTCGGTCAGCATGATAGAGAATCTTCACACATTCTGATTCGAAAATCCATGGCTGCCTTATTTGCTGTCACAGTCATACTATACTTATAAAACTATATAACCCAATGCCACGGTAGAAAAGACCCTGGTAACGAATAAAGTATTACGACTCTCACCAAAAATAGGTACCAAAGCTACATCTGTTTACTGTGTTTCAACAGTTTTCAGTCAGCATGATAGAGAATCTTGACACATTCTGTCTTTCAAACTCATGGCTGCCTTTTATCCTTTCGCAGTCATACTGTGCTTATAAAACGATATAACTCAATACCACGGTAGAAAAATACACTGGTAACCAATTGAGTATTAGTACTCTCAACAAAAATAGTTACCAATACTACCGCTATTCAATGTCTTTCAACAGTTTTCAGTCAGCATGATAGAGATTCTTGATATATTCTGTCTCTCAAATTCATGGCTGTCTGATTTCCTGACGCAGTCATACTATACTTATAAAACGATATAACTCAATACCACGGTAGAAAATACCCTGGTAAGGAACAAAGTATTTGTACTCACAACAAAAATAGGTACCAAAGCTATAGCTGTTTATTGTGTTTCAACAGTTTTCAATCTGCATGATAGAGAATCTTGACACATTCTGCCTTTCAAACTCATGGCAGCCTTATTTCCTGTCGCAGTCTTACTATACTTATAAAACTGTATAACTCAATACCACGGTAGACAAATACACTTGTAACCAATAGAGTATTAGTACTCTCAGCATAACTAGGTTCCAAAGCTACAGCTGTTCACTGTGTTTCAACAGTTCTCAGTCAACATGATGGAGAATCTTGACACATTCTGACTCTCAAATTCATGGCTGCCTTATTTCCTGTCGCAGTCATACTATAGTTATAAAACAATATAACTCAATACCACGGTAGAAAATACCCTGGTAACGAATAAAGTATTAGTACTCTCAACAAAAATAGGTACCAAAGCTACAGCTGTTTACTGTGTTTCAACAGTTTTCAGTCAGCATAGTAGAGAATCTTGATACATTCTGACTCTCAAACTCATGGCAGCCTTATTTCCTGTCGCAGTCATACTATACGTATGAAACGATATAACTCAATACCACGGTATAAAAATACACTGGTAACTAATAGTGTGTTAGTACTCTCAATATAACTAAGTACCAAAGCTACCACTGTTATTTCAACAGTTTTCAGTCAGCATGATAGAGAATCTTGACACATTCTGATTCTAAAATCCATGGCTGCCTTACTTGCTTAGTATTAATACTCTCGCCAAAAATAGGTACCAAAGCTACAGCTGTTTACTGTGTTTCAACAGTTTTCAATCAGCATGATAGAGAATCTTGACACATTCTGTCTTTCAAACTCATGACTGTCTTATTTCCTCTCACAGTCATACTATTCTTATAAAGCGATATAACTCAATACCATGGTAGAAAAATACACTGGTAACCAATAGAGTATTAGTACTCGCAACAAAAATATTTACCAATCCTACAGCTATTCACTGTGTTTCAACAGTTTTCAGTCAGCATGATAGAGAATCTTGATACATTCTGACTCTCAAATTCATGGCTGCCTTATTTCCTGACAGTCATACTACACTTATAAAACGATATAACACAATAGCATTGGTGAAAGATACCCTGGTAACGAATAGTGTATTAGTACCCTGAACAAAAATAAGTATCAAAGCTACAGCTGTTTACTGTGTTTCAACAGTTTTCAATCCGCATGATAGAGAATCTTGACACATTCTGCCTTTCAAAGTCATGGCTGCCTTATTTCCTGTCGCAGTCATACTATACTTATAAAACTGTTTAACTCAATACCACGGTAGACAAATACACTGGTAACCAATAGAGTATTAGTACTCTCAACATAACTAGGTTCCAAAGCTACAGCTGTTCACTGTGTTTCAACAGTTCTCAGTCAACATGATGGAGAATCTTGACACATTCTGACTCTCAAATTCATGGCCGCCTTATTTCCTGTCGCAGTCATACTATAGTTATAAAACAATATACCTCGATACCACGGTAGAAAATACCATGGTAACGAATAAGTTACTCTCAACAAAAATAGGTACCAAAGCTACAGCTGTTTACTGTGGTACAACAGTTTTCAGTCAGCATGGTAGAGAATCTTGACACATCCTAACTCTCAAATTCATGGCTGCCTTATTTCCTGTCGCAGTCATACTATACTTATGAAACGAAATAAGTCAATACCACGGTATAAAAATACACTGGTAACTAATAGAGTATTAGTACTCTCAATATAACTAGGTACCAAAGCTACCACTGTTATTTCAACAGTTTTCAGTCAGCATGATAGAGAATCTTGACACATTCTGATTCTAAAATCCATGGCTGCCTTATTTGCTTAGTTTTAGGACTCTCACCAAAAATAGGTACCAAAGCTATAGCTGTTTACTGTGTTTCAACAGTTTTCAGTCAGCATGATAGATAATCTTGACACATTCTGTCTTTCAAACTCATGACTGCCTTATTTTCTCTCACAGTCATACTATTCTTATAAGAGGATATAACTCAATACCACGGTAGAAAAATACACTGGTAACCAATAGAGTATTAGTAGTCTCAACAAAAATAGTTACCAATCCTACAGCTATTCACTGTGTTTCAACAGTTTTCAGTCAGCATGATAGAGAATCTTGATACATTCTGACTCTCAAATTCATGGCTGCCTTATTTCCTGACACAGTCATACTACACTTATAAAATGATATAACACAATAGTATTGGCGAAAGATACCCTGGTAACGAATAGAGTATTAGTGCTCTCAATAAAAATAGGTAGCAAAGCTACAGCTGTTTAATGTGTTTCAACAGTTTTCAGTCAGGATGTTAGAGAATCTTGATACATTCTGGCTCTCAAATTCATGGCTGCCTTATTTCCTGTCGCATTCATATTATGCTTATAAAACTGTATAACTCAATACCACGGTAGACAAATACACTGGTAACCAATAGAGTATTTGTACTCTCAGTGTAACTAGGTTCCAAAGCTGCAGCTGTTCACTGTGTTTCAACAGTTCTCAATCAACATGATAGAGAATCTTGACACATTCCGACTCTCAAATTCATGGCCGCCTTATTTCCTGTCGCATCATACTATAGTTATAAAACAATATAACGAAATACCACGGTACAAAATACCCTGGTTACGAATAAAGTATTAGTACTCTCAACAAAAATAGGTACCAAAGCTACAGCAGTTTACTGTGTTTCAACAGTTTTCAGTCAGCATGGTAGAGAATCGTGACACATTCTGACTCTCTGATTCATGGCTGCCTTATTTCCTGTTGCCATCATATTATACTTATAAAACTGTATAACTCAATACCACGGTAGACAAATACACTGGTGTCCAATAGAGTATTAGTACTCTCAACATAACTAGGTTCCAAAGCTACAGCTGTTCACTGTGTTTCAACAATTCTCAGTCAACATGATAGAGAATCTTGACACTTTCTGATTCTAAAATCCATGGCTGCCTTATTTCCTATCGCAGTCATACTATAGTTATAAAACGATACAACTCAATACCATTGTTGAAAAATACCCGGGTAACGAATAAAGTATTAGTACTCTCAACAAAAATAGGTACCAAAGCTTCAGCTGTTTACTGTGTTTCAACAGTTTTCAGTCAGCATGGTAGAGAATCTTGGCACATTCTGACTCAAATTCATGGCTGCCTTATTTCCTGTCACAGTCCTACTATACTTATAAAACAATATAACAGGATAGCATTGTTGAAGAATACCCTGGTAACGAGTAGAGTATTAGTACTCTGAACAAAAATGGGTACTGAAGCTACAGCTGTTTACTGTGTTTCAACAGTTTTCAGTCAGCATGATAGAGAACCTTGACGAATTCTGATTCTAAAATTCATGGCTGCCTTATTTCCTGTCGCAGTCATACGATACTTATAAAACGATATAAATCAATACCACGGTAGAAAATACCCTGGTAACGAATAAAGTATTAGGACTGTCACCAAAAATAGGTACCAAAGCTGCAGCTGTTTACTGTGTTTCAACAGTTTTCAGTCAGCATGATAGAGAATCTTGACACATTCTGTCTTTCAAACTCATGGCTGCCTTATATCCTTTCGCAGTCATACTGTGCTTATAAAACGATATAACGCAATACCACGGTAGAAAAATACACTGGTTACCAATCCTACAGCTATTCACTGCGTTTCAACAGTTTTCAGTCAGCTTGATAGAGAATCTTGATGCATTCTGACTCTCAAATTCATGGCCGCCTTACTTCCTGACACAGTCATACTACACTTATAAAACGATATAACGCAATAGCATTGTTGAAAAATACCCTGGTAACGAATAGAGTATTAGTACTCTCGACAGAAATAGGTACCAAAGCTACAGCTGTTTACTGTGTTTGAACAGTTTTCAGTCATCACGATAGAGAATCTTGATACATTCTGACTCTCAAATTCATGGCTGCTTTATTTCCTGTCGCAGTCATACTATACTTATAAAATGATATAACACAATACCATTGTTGAAAAATACCTTCTTAACGAATAGAGTGTTAGTACTCTCCACAAAAATAGGTAACAAAGCTTCAGCTGTTTATTGTGTTTGAACAGTTTTCAGTCAGCATGGTAGAGAATCTTGACACATTCTGACTCTCTAATTCATGGCTGCCTTATTTCCTGTCGCAGTCATATTATACTTTTAAAACTGTATAACTCAATACCACGGTAGACAAATACACTGGTGACCAATAGAGTATTCGTACTCTCAACATAACTAGGTTCCAAAGCTACCACTGTTCACTGTGTTTGAACAGTTTTCAGTCAGCATGATAGAGAATCTTGATACATTCTGACGCTCAAATCCATGGCTGCCTTATTTCCTGTCGCAGTCATACTATACTTATGAAACGATATAACTCAATACCACGGTATAAAAATACACTGGTAACTAATAGAGTATTAGTACTCTCAATATAACTAGGTACCAAAGCTACCACTGTTATTTCAACAGTTTTCATTCAGCATGATAGAGAATCTTGACACATTCTGATTCTAAAATCCATGGCTGCCTTATTTGCTTAGTATTAGGACTCTCACCAAAAATAGGTACCAAAACTACAGCTATTTACTGTGTTTGAACAGTTTTCAGTCAGCATGATAGAGAATCTTTACACATTCTGACTCTCAAACTCATGGCTGCCTTATTTCCTGTCGCAGTCATACTATACTTATGAAACGATATAACTCAATACCACGGTAGAAAAATACACTGGTAACTAATACAGTATGAGTACTCAATTTAACCATGTACCAAAGCTACCACTGTTCACTGTGTTTGAACAGTTTTCAGTCAGCATGATAGAGAATCTTGATACATTCTGACTCTCAAATCCATGGCTGCCTTATTTCCTGTCGCAGTCATACTATACTTATAAAACGATATAACTCAATACCACGGTAGAAAATACCCTGGTAGCGTATAAAGTATTAGTACTCTCAACAAAAATAGGTACGGTACCAACGCTACAGCTGTTTACTGTGTTTCAACAGTTTTCAGTCTGCATTATAGAGAATCTTGACACATTCTGACTCTCTGATTCATGGCTGCCTTATTTCCTGTTGCCATCATATTATACTTATAAAACTGTATAACTCAATACCACGGTAGACAAATACACTGGTGTCCAATAGAGTATTAGTACTCTCAACATAACTAGGTTCCAAAGCTACAGCTGTTCACTGTGTTTCAACAATTCTCAGTCAACATGATAGAGAATCTTGACACATTCTGATTCTAAAATCCATGGCTGCCTTATTTCCTATCGCAGTCATACTATAGTTATAAAACGATACAACTCAATACCATTGTTGAAAAATACCCGGGTAACGAATAAAGTATTAGTACTCTCAACAAAAATAGGTACCAAAGCTACAGCTGTTTACTGTGTTTCAACAGTTTTCAGTCAGCATGATAGAGAATCTTGACACATTGTGTCTTTCAAACTCATAGCTGCCTTATTTCCTGTCGCAGTCATACAATACTTATAAAATGATATAACTCAATGCCATTGTTGAAAAATACCCTGGTAATGAATAGAGAATTAGTCCTCTCAACAAAAGTAGGTACCAAAGCTACAGCTGTTTACTATCTTTCAACAGTTTTCACTCCGCATGATAGAGAATCTTGATACATTCTGACTCTCAGATTCATGCCTGCTTTATTTCCTGTTGCAGTCATACTATACTTATAAAACGATATAACACAATACCACGGTAGAAAAAGACACTGGTAACCAACAGAATATTAGTACTCTCAACATAACTAGGCACCAAAGCTAAAGCTGTTTACTGTGTTTCAACAGTTTTCAGTCAGCATCATAGAGAATCTTGGCACATTGTGTCTTTCCATCTCATGGCTGCCTTATTTCCTGTCACAGTCATACTATACTTATAAAACGATATAACACAATACCATTGTTGAAAAATACCCTGGTAATGAATAGAGTATTAGTACTCTCAACAAAAAGAGGTACCAAAGCTACAGCTGTTTACTGTGTTTCAACAGTTTTCAGTCAGCATGATTGAGAATCTTGACACGTTCTGTCTTTCAAACTCATGGCTGCCTTATTTCCTGTCGCAGACATACTATACTTATAAAACGATATAACTCAATACCACAGCAGAAAAATACACTGGTAAGCAATATGAGTATTAATACGCTCAACAAAAATAGATACGAAAGCTACCGCTATTCACTGTGTTTCAACAGTTTTCAGTCAGCATGATAGAGAATCTTGACACATTCTGACTCTCAAACTCATGGCTGCCTTATTTCCTGTCGCAGTCATACTATACTTATGAAACGATATAACTCAATACCACGGTAGAAAAATACACTGGTAACTAATACAGTATGAGTACTCAATTTAACCAGGTACCAAAGCTACCACTGTTCACTGTGTTTGAACAGTTTTCAGTCAGCATGATAGAGAATCTTGATACATTCTGACTCTCAGACTCATGGCTGCCTGATTTCCTGACGCAGTCATACTATACTTATAAAACGATATAACTCAATACCACGGTAGAAAATACCCTGGTAAGGAACAAAGTATTTGTACTCACAACAAAAATAGGTACCAAAGCTATAGCTGTTTATTGTGTTTCAACAGTTTTCAATCTGCATGATAGAGAATCTTGACACATTCTGCCTTTCAAACTCATGGCAGCCTTATTTCCTGTCGCAGTCTTACTATACTTATAAAACTGTATAACTCAATACCACGGTAGACAAATACACTTGTAACCAATAGAGTATTAGTACTCTCAGTATAACTAGGTTCCAAAGCTACAGCTGTTCACTGTGTTTCAACAGTTCTCAGTCAACATGATGGAGAATCTTGACACATTCTGACTCTCAAATTCATGGCTGCCTTATTTCCTGTCGCAGTCATACTATAGTTATAAAACAATATAACTCAATACCACGGTAGAAAATACCCTGGTAACGAATAAAGTATTAGTACTCTCAACAAAAATAGGTACCAAAGCTACAGCTGTTTACTGTGTTTCAACAGTTTTCAGTCAGCATAGTAGAGAATCTTGACACATCCTAACTCTCAAATTCATGGCTGCCTTATTTCCTGTCGCAGTCATACTATACTTATAAAACGATATAACACAATACCATTGTTGAAAAATACCCTTGTAATGAATAGAGTATTAGTACTCTAACCAAAAATAGGTACCAAATCTACAACTGTTTACTGTGTTTCAACAGTTTTCAGTCAGCATGGAAGAGAATCTTGATACATTCTGACTCTCAAACTCATGGCAGCCTTATTTCCTGTCGCAGTCATACTATACGTATGAAACGATATAACTCATTACCACGGTATAAAAATACACTGGTAACTAATAGTGTGTTAGTACTCTCAATATAACTAAGTACCAAAGCTACCACTGTTATTTCAACAGTTTTCAGTCAGCATGATAGAGAATCTTGACACATTCTGATTCTAAAATCCATGGCTGCCTTACTTGCTTAGTATTAATACTCTCGCCAAAAATAGGTACCAAAGCTACAGCTGTTTACTGTGTTTCAACAGTTTTCAATCAGCATGATAGAGAATCTTGACACATTCTGTCTTTCAAACTCATGACTGTCTTATTTCCTCTCACAGTCATACTATTCTTATAAAGCGATATAACTCAATACCACGGTAGAAAAATACACTGGTAACCAATAGAGTATTAGTACTCTCAACAAAAATATTTACCAATCCTACAGCTATTCACTGTGTTTCAACAGTTTTCAGTCAGCATGATAGAGAATCTTGATACATTCTGACTCTCAAATTCATGGCTGCCTTATTTCCTGACAGTCATACTACACTTATAAAACGATATAACACAATAGCATTGGTGAAAGATACCCTGGTAACGAATAGTGTATTAGTACCCTGAACAAAAATAAGTATCAAAGCTACAGCTGTTTACTGTGTTTCAACAGTTTTCAATCCGCATGATAGAGAATCTTGACACATTCTGCCTTTCAAACTCATGGCTGCCTTATTTCCTGTCGCAGTCACACTATACTTATAAAACTGTATAACTCAATACCACGGTAGACAAATACACTGGTAACCAATAGAGTATTAGTACTCTCAACATAACTAGGTTCCAAAGCTACAGCTGTTCACTGTGTTTCAACAGTTCTCAGTCAACATGATGGAGAATCTTGACACATTCTGACTCTCAAATTCATGGCCGCCTTATTTCCTGTCGCAGTCATACTATAGTTATAAAACAATATAACTCGATACCACGGTAGAAAATACCATGGTAACGAATAAAGTATTAGTACTCTCAACAAAAATAGGTACCAAAGCTACAGCTGTTTACTGTGGTACAACAGTTTTCAGTCAGCATGGTAGAGAATCTTGACACATCCTAACTCTCAAATTCATGGCTGCCTTATTTCCTGTCGCAGTCATACTATACTTATGAAACGAAATAAGTCAATACCACGGTATAAAAATACACTGGTAACTAATAGAGTATTAGTACTCTCAATATAACTAGGTACCAAAGCTACCACTGTTATTTCAACAGTTTTCAGTCAGCATGATAGAGAATCTTGACACATTCTGATTTTAAAATCCATGGCTGCCTTATTTGCTTAGTTTTAGGACTCTCACCAAAAATAGGTACCAAAGCTACAGCTGTTTACTGTGTTTCAACAGTTTTCAGTCAGCATGATAGAGAATCTTGACACATTCTGTCTTTCAAACTCATGACTGCCTTATTTCCTCTCACAGTCATACTATTCTTATAAGAGGATATAACTCAATACCACGGTAGAAAAATACACTGGTAACCAATAGAGTATTAGTAGTCTCAACAAAAATAGTTACCAATCCTACAGCTATTCACTGTGTTTCAACAGTTTTCAGTCAGCATGATAGAGAATCTTGATACATTCTGACTCTCAAATTCATGGCTGCCTTATTTCCTGACACAGTCATACTACACTTATAAAACGATATAACACAATAGTATTGGCGAAAGATACCCTGGTAACGAATAGAGTATTAGTGCTCTCAATAAAAATAGGTAGCAAAGCTACAGCTGTTTAATGTGTTTCAACAGTTTTCAGTCAGGATGTTAGAGAATCTTGACACATTCCGACTCTCAAATTCATGGCCGCCTTATTTCCTGTCGCATCATACTATAGTTATAAAACAATATAACGAAATACCACGGTACAAAATACCCTGGTTACGAATAAAGTATTAGTACTCTCAACAAAAATAGGTACCAAAGCTACAGCAGTTTACTGTGTTTCAACAGTTTTCAGTCAGCATGGTAGAGAATCGTGACACATTCTGACTCTCTGATTCATGGCTGCCTTATTTCCTGTTGCCATCATAGGAAAGAAGGACCAAAAACATGGCGGACGATTGGAGAAGCATCTCGGAAAGAAGGAGTTAATTATTCTTCATTTGTGGAGTGTTTTTAAATTTTTGTTAAAAAATGCTTGTCTAGAATTTTGAGGTTTGTCTCGCGAAGTGGTGCTGTGCAAATTTTGAGTGTTTACGGCTTTTAACTACATTGCCGGAGGGATTTTCAAGCTTTCTCAATCTTCCAATTATGAGTTCGTTAATCTTTTGTTGACTCCTAAGTCTATGGATATAAATAAAATATTTCCAACAGTTGTGTATGGAGCTCCAACAAAAAGCAAGTGAAATGCAACCTATATAGAAACTTTTTTCAGTTTATTCTCTGTTTATTGTGGATTTAAGGAAAATTGGTGGGCCAATAAAGGTAAAATGAAAAAAAAATAAGATTGACCTATGCTAGTCAGAATACTTTCTTTGACACGTACTGTATTGTTATTTATTCTCTGTGTACCTGCCCGGATGATGTATACTTATGAAGCATGTCACACTTCACGGTCCAGTGGCAGTTTTTGTATTGTATTGCAGTGAACACTTTTAACTTTACTATCCAGCCAACATATTAGTTATTTATCACAAAGATCTTTGATAATCAAATGCATGCCTTCAAAAAACAAAAATAAAAAGAAGAGAACTCGACCGTCGGGTTCCTCATCGAGTGATCTTGACCATAGCAGAGAGGAAGACATTCGGGCGAATTCTAAGGAGAAACCGAAAAAAAAGCCGAACATTTTACAAACTGATACGGACATTGGAAATAACTCAGATATGGCACATACCATTGAAATAACAATGTTTTCTCGCCTGGAGGCTCTTGAAAAAAAAATTGAGAAGCTGCCGACATCAGACATGATAGACATATTAGGCCATAAAATCGATAATCTGGTGACCAAAGATGAGATAAAATCGAACTTGGAGCAATTACACGAAAAGCTTATCAAGAAATGCGAAAGTTTAGAATCTCACATTTCAACTTTAGCAAACGAAAACAAACAACTTAGAGAAGAAGTGGAATTATTAAAAAAAAACAACGAAAAGAATAACACTGCGTTACAATGTGTTGAAAATAGGTTAAAATCCGAAAATCAATGCTATGATAGAGAAATTTTTCAAGCACTAGTGCATGCAAATCGCAACGAACAGTACTCAAGAAAATCTTCATTCCGTATATGGGGGATTAGTGGGGATAACAAAAACGAATCATGGGAAGACTGTGCTAAGAAAGTATGTGAAACGCTGAATAGTCACTTAAAACTGAAATTATCGACCGAAGATATCGATATGGCCCACAGAATTGGAAAGTTAAATTTCAATAATCCATCGGAAAGGGTGAGGCCTATAATAGTACGTTTATTCAAACGAAAGGACAAACTGGAGGTTATTAAAAATAGAAAATTATTGAAAGGTACCAAGATTGTTATTCGTGAGGATTTGACCCGCAAAAACTTTGAATTAATGGTTATGGCAAAAAAACATAAATGTGTAAAAGACTCCTGGTCCTCAAATGGAAAAATTTTTGTCAAATTGGAGAATAATGATGTGATGCCAATAGATTTGGATACAGACTTTGATCAAATACTGTCAAAATCTCCTTAAATAGGCCATGATGGTAAAGTAAATAACCTGCAAAAATAGTTTATTTTTATCCACATTTATGCAATCAATTTATTGATCCTCACCTTTACATTTACTTTTTCATTCACTTTTTCAATCACTCATTCATTCATTACATGCCCGTTCGTATACATTTTCTATCCATACATTCATTCGTGCACTTGTTTTATTCATTCATACATATACATACATATTGCATTCATAGGCCATGATGGTAAAGTAAATAACTTGCAAAAAGAGTTTATTTTTATCCACATTTATGCAATCAATTTATTGATCCTCCCCTTTACATTTACTTTTTCATTCACTTTTTCAATCACTCATTCATTCATTACATGCCCGTTCGTATACATTTTCTATCCATACATTCATTCGTGCACTTGTTTTATTCATTCATACATATACATACATATTGCATACATCCACTTATTGGTTTTTTCATTCACTCATTGCTCGTTTACTATTCATCCATCTTCACATTCATCCATCCATTCTTTCGTTTTATTCACTCACTCATTGCCTGTCGAGCTTGCACCAATGAATGACCGTGAGGTGGTGCTTTTGAAACAAAATAAAAATGTTTAGTTGTCCATTTTCTTCCTAAACATCTCCTGCTAACCTTGTGGGTAAAGCTCACCCTCACCCCCCCCCCCCCCCCCCCCCAATACTTAGTTGAAGTAACCTCAAATGAGGAACGATGGTTAACATTTATTATTTTCACTTTTTATCATCTAAGTATTTATAAATCCTTTCCTTCTTCTTCTCCTCGGAAACAGCTTATGCCCCTTCACCGGAGTGAGCTCGTTGAGCTCGTTCTGGTGAATGGACATGAGCTGTGTTTCTGGGAAAAGGGCCCCTCACTTATCATTTATGTATTTATCAATTTTGTCCTTCTTCTTCTCCTCGGAAACAGCTTATGCCCCTTCACCGGAGTGAGATCATTGAGCTCAATCCGGTGAATGGACATAAGGTGGGTTTCTGGGGCAAGGGACCCACATTTTTTAGTTATTCAAGAAACCTTCGTTCCTAAGGGCCCCCAGCTGTCTACTGGCATAGAATATCATCACATGTTTTAGTTATTCCAAAAATCTTCGTCCCTAAGGGCCTTCAGCTGTCTACTGGTATAGAATATCATCGACAGGTAAAAAATCCTAATATTTCATTTTAAAAATGTTCCTCAGCCCAAGTGGATTTGGGCAGGGTCTTTGCTCAAATACAATCAATATCTCTCTTGGACATCCTCTGAATCATAGCTTATGACCCCTCACTGGAGTGAGCTCAGCGAGCTCGTTGCGGTGAGTGGTGGTGAGCTGTGTTTCTGGGACAAGGGAGTCACATTTTTTAGTAATCCAAGAAATTTCCTTAAATGTGTCCAGCTGCAAACTGGTGTAGACTACCATACATTTTACATTCAGCCATTCGTTGGTTTATTCATTCTCTCATTGCTCGGCATTATTCATTAATGTTTATAATCAACCATCTATTCATTCGTTTATTCTTCCATTTATTTGCCTGTCTTGCTCGCACCAATAAGCGGCCATGAGGTGGTTCTTTTAGAGCCAAAACGAAAATGTTCAGTTATCAAATGTCCTTTTTAAAAAAAATATTTCCTGCTATCCCTGTTGGTAAGGCGCACCCTCACCCTCTCCTTTTTATACACAACTGAAGATATTTTCAGTAATGAATTGTGGTTAACATATATTACTTTAACTTTCTATAATTTAAGTATCATTCTTCTTCTCCTCGGAAACAGCTTTTGCCCCTCCACCGGAGTGAGTTCGTTGAGCTCGTTCCGATGAATGGACATGAGGTGGGTTTCTGGGGTAAGGGACCCACATTTTTTAGTTATTCACGAAACTTTCGTTCCTAAGGGTCTCCAGCTGTCTACTGGCATAGAATATCATCACATTTTTTAGTTATTCAAGAAACCTTCGTTCCTAAGGGCCTCCAGCTGTCTACTGGTATAGTATATCATCGACAGGTAAAAAATCTTAATATCTCATTTTAAAAATGTTTTTCAGCCCAAATGGATTTGGGGAAGGTCTTTGCTCAAATACAATCAATATCTCTCTTGGACATCCTCGGAATCATAGCTTATGACCCCCCACTGGAGTGAGCTCAGCGAGCTCGTTCCAGTGAGTGGTGGTGAGCTGTGTTTCTGGGACAAGGGATTCACATTATTTAGTAACCCAAGAAATTTCATTAAATGTCTCCAGCTGTCTACTTGGGTGTAGACTACCATACATTACACATTTTGCCATTCGTTGGTTTATTCATTCTCTCATTACTCCGCATTATTCATTAATTTTTATAATCAACCATCTATTCATTCGTTTATTCTTTCACTTATTTGCCTGTCTTGCTCGCACCAATACGCGGCCATGAGGTGGCTCTTTTAGAGCCATAATAAAAATGTTTAGTTATCAAATGTCCTTTTTAAAAATATTTTCTGCTATCCCTGTTGGTAAGGCGCATCCTCACCCTCTCCTTTTTACACACAACTGAAGATATTTTCAGTAATGAATTGTGGTTAGCATATATTACTTTAACTTTTTATAATTTAAGTATCCTTCTTTTAGAGCCATAATGAAAATGTTCAGTTATCAAATGTCCTTTTTAAAAAATATTTCCTGCTATCCCTGTTGGTAAGGCGCACCCTCACCCTCTCCTTTTTACACACAACTGAAGATATTTTCAGTTATGAATTTGTGGTTAACATATATTACTTTAACTTTTTATAATTTAAATATCCTTCTTCTTCTCCTCGGAAACAGCCTATGCCCCTTCACCGGAGTGAGCTCGTTGAGCTCGTTCCGGTGAATGGACATGAGGTGGGTTTCTGGGGCAAGGGACCCACTTTTTTAGTTATTCAAGAAACCTTCGTTCCTAAGGGCCTCCAGCTGTCTACTGGCATAGAATATCATCACATTTTTTAGTTATTTTTCAGTTATCAAATGTCCTTTTTAAAAAATATTTCCTGCTATCCCTGTTGGTAAGGCGCACCCTCACCCTCTCCTTTTTACACACAACTGAAGATATTTTCAGTTATGAATTTGTGGTTAACATATATTACTTTAACTTTTTATAATTTAAATATCCTTCTTCTTCTCCTCGGAAACAGCCTATGCCCCTTCACCGGAGTGAGCTCGTTGAGCTCGTTCCGGTGAATGGACATGAGGTGGGTTTCTGGGGCAAGGGACCCACTTTTTTAGTTATTCAAGAAACCTTCGTTCCTAAGGGCCTCCAGCTGTCTACAGGCATAGAATATCATCACATTTTTTAGTTATTCGAAAAACCTTCGTTCCTAAGGGCCTCCAGCTGTCTACTGGTATAGAATATCATCGACAGGTAAAAAATCCTAATATTTCATTTTAAAAATGTTTCTCAGCCCAAATGGATTTGGGCAGGGTCTTCGCTGAAATACAATCAATATCTCTCTTGAACATCCCCGCGGAATCATAGCTTATGACCCCTCACTGGAGTGAGCTCAGCGAGCTCGTTGCGGTGAGTGGTGATGAGCTGTGTTTCTGGGACAAGGGATTCACATTTTTTAGTAATCCAAGAAATTTCCTTAAATGTGTCCAGCTGTATACTGGTATAGACTATCAAACATTTTACATTTAGCCATTCGTTGGTTTATTCATTCTCTCATTGCATGGTCTTCCCTGAAATACAATCAATATCTCTCTTGGACATCCCCGGAATCATAGTTTTTGACCCATCACTGGAGTGAGCTCAGCGAGATCGTTGCGGTGAATGGTGGTGAGCTGTGCTTCTGGGACAAGGGATTCACATTTTTTAGTAATCCAAGAAATTTCCTTACATGTGTCCAGCTGTATACTGGTGTAGACTACCATACATTTTACATTTAGCCTCAGCCCAAATGGACTTGGGCAGGGTCTTCGCTGAAATACGATCGATATCTCTCTTGGACATCCCCGGAATCATAGCTTATGACCCCTCACTGGAGTAAGCTCAGCGAGCTCGTTGCGGTGAGTGGTGGTGAGCTGTGTTTCTGGGACAAGGGATTCACATTTTTTAGTAATCCAAGAAATTTCCTTAAATGTGTCCAGCTGTATACTGGTGCAGACTACCATACATTTTACATTTAGCCATTCGTTGGTTTATTCATTCTCTCATCGCATGGTCTTCGCTGAAATACAATCAATATCTCTCTTGGACATCCCCGGAATCATAGTTTTTGACCCGTCACTGGAGTGAGCTCAGCGAGATCGTTGCGGTGCGTGGTGGTGAGCTGTGTTACTGGGACAAGGGATTCACATTTTTTAGTAATCCAAGAAATTTCCTTACATGTGTCCAGCTGTATACTGGTGTAGACTACCATACATTTTACATTTAGCCTCAGCCCAAATGGATTTGGGCAGGGTCTTCGCTGAAATACAATCAATATCTCTCTTGGACATCCCCGGAATCATAGCTTATGACCCCTCACTGGAGTAAGCTCAGCGAGCTCGTTGCGGTGAGTGGTGGTGAGCTGTGTTTCTGGGACAAGGGATTCACATTTTTTAGTAATCCAAGAAATTTCCTTAAATGTGTCCAGCTGTATACTGGTGTAGACTACCATACTTTTTACATTTAGCCATTCGTTGGTTTATTCATTCTCTCATTGCATGGTCTTCCCTGAAATACAATCAATATCTCTCTTGGACATCCCTGGAATCATAGTTTTTGACCCATCACTGGAGTGAGCTCAGCGAGATCGTTGCGGTGAATGGTGGTGAGCTGTGCTTCTGGGACAAGGGATTCACATTTTTTAGTAATCCAAGAAATTTCCTTACATGTGTCCAGCTGTATACTGGTGTAGACTACCATACATTTTACATTTAGCCTCAGCCCAAATGGATTTGGGCAGGGTCTTCGCTGAAATACGATCGATATCTCTCTTGGACATCCCCGGAATCATAGCTTATGACCCCTCACTGGAGTAAGCTCAGCGAGCTCGTTGCGGTGAGTGGTGGTGAGCTGTGTTTCTGGGACAAGGGATTCACATTTTTTAGTAATCCAAGAAATTTCCTTAAATGTGTCCTGCTGTATACTGGTGCAGACTACCATACATTTTACATTTAGCCATTCGTTGGTTTATTCATTCTCTCATCGCATGGTCTTCGCTGAAATACAATCAATATCTCTCTTGGACATCCCCGGAATCATAGTTTTTGACCCGTCACTGGAGTGAGCTCAGCGAGATCGTTGCGGTGCGTGGTGGTGAGCTGTGTTACTGGGACAAGGGATTCACATTTTTTAGTAATCCAAGAAATTTCCTTACATGTGTCCAGCTGTATACTGGTGTAGACTACCATACATTTTACATTTAGCCTCAGCCCAAATGGATTTGGGCAGGGTCTTCGCTGAAATACAATCAATATCTCTCTTGGACATCCCCGGAATCATAGCTTATGACCCCTCACTGGAGTAAGCTCAGCGAGCTCGTTGCGGTGAGTGGTGGTGAGCTGTGTTTCTGGGACAAGGGATTCACATTTTTTAGTAATCCAAGAAATTTCCTTAAATGTGTCCAGCTGTATACTGGTGTAGACTACCATACTTTTTACATTTAGCCATTCGTTGGTTTATTCATTCTCTCATTGCATGGTCTTCGCTGAAATACAATCAATATCTCTCTTGGACATCCCCGGAATCATTGTTTTTGACCCATCACTGGAGTGAGCTCAGCGAGATCGTTGCGGTGAGTGGTGGTGACTTGTGTTTCTGGGACAAGGGATTCACATTTTTTTAGTAATCCAAGAAATTCCCTTACATGTGTCCAGCTGTATACTGGTGTAGACTACCATACATTTTACATTTAGCCATTCGTTGGTTTATTCATTCTCTCATTGCTGGGCATTATTCAATAATGTTTATAATCAACCATCTATTCATTTGTTTATTCTTTCACTTATTTACCTTTCTTGCTCGCACTAATATGCGGCCATGAGGTAGTTCTTTTGAAGCCAAAACGAAAATGTTCGGTTATCAAATGTCCTTTTTAAAAAATATTTCCTGCTATCCCTGTTGGTAAGGCGCACCCTCACCCTCTCCTTTTTACACACAACTGAAGCTATTCTCAGTAATGAATTGTGGTTAACATATATTACTTTTTATAATTTAAGTATCCTTCTTCGTCTCCTCGGAAACAGCCTATGCCCCTTCACCGGAGTGAGCTCGTTGAGCCCGTTCCGGTAAATGGACATGAGCTGTGCTTCTGGGGCAAGGGACCCACATTTTTTAGCTATTCAAGAAACCCTCGTTCGTAAGGGTCTTCAGCTGTCTACTGGTATAGGATATCATCGACAGGTAAAATATCCTAATATTTCATTTTAAAAATGTTCTTCAGCCCAGTTGGGTTTGGGCAAGGTCTTTGCTCAAATACAATCAATATCTTTCTCGAACATCCTCGGAATCATAGCTTATGACCCCTCACTGGAGTGAGCTCAGCGATCTCGTTGCGGTGAGCTGTGTTTCTGGGACAAGGGATTGACATTTTTTAGTAATCCAAGAAATGTCCTTAAATGCCTCCAGCTGTCTAATGGTGTAGACTACGATACATTCTACATTCTGCCATTCGTTTGTTTATTCATTCTCTCATTGCTCGGCATTATCCATTAATTTTTATAATCAACCATCTATTCATTCGTTTATTCATTCACCTATTTGCCTGTCTTGCTCTCACCAATAAGCGGCCATGAGGTGGTTCTTTTGAAGCCATGATGAAAATGTTCAGCTATCAAATGTCCCTTTTAAATATTGCCAGCTATCCGTGTGGCTAAGGCGCACCCTCACCCCCTCCTTTTTACACACAATTGAAGATATTTTCAGTTATGAATTGTGGTTAACATATATTAGTTTAACTTTTTATAATTTAAGTATTTATTCATCTTTTTTTTTTTTTTTTTGCTCTCCTCTGAATCATAGCTCATGACCCCTCACTGGAGTGAACCCGTTCAGCTCGTTCGGGTGAGTGGTCATGAGTCGTGTTTTGGGGATAAGGGATTTATATTTCTAGTTAGTCAAGAAATTTTCTTTCTAAAATGTGTGCAGCTGTCTACTGGTGTAGAATATCATCGGCCGGGAATAAAATCTTAGTAGTTCATTTTAAAAAATGTTCCTCAGCCCAAACAGGGCAGCGTCTTTCACATAATTACCTCTCACAGTATAGTCGTTTTTAGTCTTCAGCCCCGCTGGCATGTCTTGTGACTTCTCAATGGAATAAAAATGTTTAGTCACTTAGTAACTTCCCTTTGTAAGCATAGCCTGTTGTCGGCAAGTTTAGAATATCTCATTCTATATAATTTGATCTTAAGCTTAAACCAGCCAGCGTTATTTACAAAATCACCATTCAGATTTTACCGTTTTTCATTTTTCGTCTCAGAAATGTAGCCTGTGACCCTTCATTAGAAATTCTGTCGTATTGAACCTTGTCTCGAAGACACGGCCTATGTCCCTTCACCGAATGAGCTCATCGAGGTCGTTCCAGTGAGCGGTCTCGGTGGCAAGAAGTTATATCTTTCAATACATCAAGAAACTGTCTCCTGTAAGCCTTTCTGGCTGTTTATCGGTGTAGAATCCCATCTGAGGGAGATGAAATGCGATTATCTCCTTTATCTAAACAAACGTTCGCCAGCCAAAAGCTGCTAGGTTATTCATAAAATTCATTCTCGTTTATTCATGTAAGTTCGCTTATGTTTCTAGAAGTTGAACTGTGTTCAATCTGGTCGATAGAGGAAAAATTCTAAGACTTCATCTTAGAAATTGTTACTTTGCCAAAACAGGCCGTGTTTTTCACAACATGACATCGCTTATGTCCCTAGAAGTCGAACTGTGTTCAATCTGATCGATAGAGGAAACATTTTAAGACTTCATCTTAGCAATTGTTACTTTGCCAAAACAGGCCGTGTCTTTCACAACGTGACAAAGTTGCCATTCAAATCTTGTTGGCCCAGTCTTCTATTGGATTCATGGCCTATGACCCCTCACTGGAATGAGCTTGCTGAGGTCGTTCCAGTGAGTGGTCATGGGCCGTGTTGTTGTGGCGAAAAATGATAATCTTTAGTGATCCAAGACAATTTCTCTTACCAAAACGGATATGAGCCGGGTCATTCGCTGAGTCATCTGTGCATTCTCTCATTCATTCTTTTATGTATTCATACAAATGACTCACTCTGTTCATATTTTCATCAATTCATTTACTTTCGATTCATTGAATCATTTGATGAAGCACAATTCGTGAGCCCAACCTCATTCGTCAATACATACACAAATGAAACTATTTGTGTATCTCACAAAAATTTCAACCACTTCTTTCTTGTTCATAATCCTTTTTTCTTCTATTCGACTTCATATCAGCAAATGGAATCGGGCTGTCGAACAGATATCTAATAGCATAACACTACAACTTAACATACATACTGAAGCTGGTGTCAGCTGTGCGGTCAATCGATATGGCGGGTAACATAACTTTAGACGAGGTCCAGACTGACTTGGAATACGACTTCATAACCAAATATAACAATGCATCCCCCTCTATCGACGAGGGTGACGATTCTCCGTTCCATAATCATAAAGTCGAATGTAAGTATTATCAGCCTGAAAATTTTCGATCGACTACCAATGATATAACCCAATCTTTCTCGCTTTTTCATATAAACTGCCAAAGTATTAACGCCCACTGGGAATCTTTACATGATCTTCTATTCAACTTACAAGGAACCGAAAATAAGTTTGACATTATTGGCCTAACAGAAATCTTTAATGTCCCTTCAAATATATCATACTGCCTCGATGGCTACCATAATCTCATAAAAAACAACCGCCCCGACGGTGATGACGGTAGAGGAGGAGTTGGGTTTTTTATCAAAGATAACATTGATATTAAAATTCGTCATGACCTGTCGACTTTCATCCCTCATATCATAGAATCTCTATTTATCGAAGTCATTGTCAATAAATCGCGGAGAGTCATTGGGGTAATTTACAGACCAAACACACCACCAAAAGCGGATATTGATATCTTCCTAAACAAACTAAACGAAATAACTGACAAATTAAATCAAGAAACTGTATCTTCCTACATAATGGGTGACATTAATATTGACCTCCTTAAATATGATTCCCACGCCAAAACAGATAGTTATATCAACCTAATGTTCAGCCAAGGATTCTTACCTGTCATTACTAAACCCACCCGCTTAACCACACATTCAGCCACACTCATTGACCACATATTTTCCAACAATATTCTATCTACCTCAATATCTGGTATAATAATAACGGATGTCTCTGATCACTTTGGTACTTTTCATGTTGAAACCGTGCCCCCCAAAACAAAGAAAGAGTCATATTCATGGGTTCGTAAGGTAAATGCTGAAACTATGGCAAACTTCAAATTACTTCTATCACAATGTGATTTTTCATCAGTTATGGGCTCAGATAACCCAAACACGGCTTATAACAATTTTTTACATATATATCTAGGATTATTTGATGCGGCTTTCCCCCGAATACGCGTCTCTATTCATCAAAAATCTATAAAGAGGCAACCCTGGATGACAAGAGGCTTGGTAGTCTCATCTAATAACAAAAGCAAATTCTATAATAAAAAATTAAAAAGCCCAACTGAACTCAATATAAAAAACTACAAAAACTACTGTAAAATATTTAATAAAGTCAAAAAGCAATGCAAAGCAACTTATTTTAAAAGTATTCTAAACGAACATAAATATAACATGCGTAAAACATGGCAAATACTAAATAGAGCCATCAAAAAGTCCGACGGAACAACCAACTTACCTCAGTTTTTTATTCACAATGATAAAGAAATTAATGACCCAACAGAGATAGCTAGAGAACTCAATGTTTACTTTGCAAATATAGGTAAACAAACGAGTGATAAAATACCGGGCACCAATAAGTCGTTTCACGACTTCATGGAGACGAATTCTCCTAATAATTTTTACATAAGTCCAACATGTGACTTTGAAGTTATGAATATTGTAAAATCCCTAAAGTCAAAAGGAAGTAAAGATTGTGATGATATTAGTTCAAATCTACTAAAACAAACTATTGATCCTATAGTTAATCCATTAACGCACATCCTCAATTGCTCGTTTGCATGTGGTACTGTTCCAGACAAAATGAAAATTGCAAAAGTTATTCCTATATTTAAAGCAGGCGACCAACATAACTTTACAAATTACAGACCCATTAGCATACTTCCTACATTCTCAAAAGTGTTAGAAAAACTTATGTCTGTAAGACTCTTAAAATACTTAAATCGTTTTAGTATCCTACATCCAAATCAGTACGGTTTCAGGAAAAATCATAGTACGGTGCATCCTGTCTTGCAGTTGTTGAAAACTATATCTGAAGAAAATAACAAAATAAGTAAAAACAGCACACTCGCGCTATTTTTGGACCTTTCAAAAGCGTTCGATACAATAGACCATGACATTTTAATAAATAAACTATACAGATACGGTATTAGAGGTTTGGGTAACGACTGGTTTAAAAGCTATTTATCAGATAGACTACAGTATGTCGCATTTGGCGACTATACATCTGACAGCACAAAAATATCACATGGAGTTCCACAAGGCTCGATACTCGGCCCAACACTGTTCCTAATATATGTCAATGACATCTATCAAGCTTCAAGTTTAAACCTCTTATCTTTTGCTGACGACACCACGGGGCATTCGTCGGGTCCAGACCCAAATCAATTAGTTCAACTCATAAACAAAGAGCTTGAAAAAATATTTGAATGGTGCTGCGCGAATCGACTTGTATTAAATGCAACAAAAACCAAATACATTTTAATCAACCCCTCCGCCAAAAAAACAACAACAATTCGGGATAATATTTTAATAAATGGCCAAATCATAAGTAGAGTAGGTTCAAATAATACAGAAAAATCTCTTAAATTCTTAGGAATACATATTGATGATAGTTTGTCTTACAAACACCATATATCTCAACTCTCTTCGAAGATTGCACGGGCAAATTTCGCACTGAATAGAGTGAAGACCACGCTTCCCCGTGAAGCTCTGAAAACACTTTATTATGCTCTGATACACACACATTTAGTGTATGGGATAAATGTATGGGGAAATGCTAGAACGATTAAAAAGATACTGCTCCTCCAGAAACGCTCCATCCGCATAATAAACAATAAGAAATATAATGCACACACTGATCCTCTTTTTCGGGAGAATAAGATTCTTAAAGTAAACGACCTCTTTAAACTCCACGCTTGCCTGTTTGTGTTTGACTGGTATCATGAAAACTTGCCAATATCCTTCAGATATTATTTCCACCCTGTAGTCAACACTACGGGTAGAGCTAGCAGAAGGAGAGATGGCCTCCAAATTGATAGAACAAGGACAAAGTCTCTTGAATACTTCCCAACACACATTTACCCCAGACTCTGGAACGATTTAGACTCTGAGCTACGTAACATAAACAACAGAAACAGTTTTAAAAAACAACTAACTACAAAATTGTTGTCCCAATACGCCGATAACATTGACTGTAATAATCCATACTGTACTGACTGTGCCATTTAATATTAGGTAGAATATTGTCCTACCCTTATTGATACCATTGACTGTAATAATCCATACCATACTGTCTGTGCCATTTAACAATTAACATTGGGTAGAATATTGTCCTACCCTTATTGAGGACTCCACATTTTGCGTTGAGCTGTAAAGTGCTGGAGCGGCGCGTGGTTTTGGACTTACCAGCAAGGGCGTAGTAGTGCTTACAGACCCATCTTTGTAGGTTATGTATATGTCTGGACAAATTCTCGTCTCTTAACTCACTCGTGTTGGGTACACCAGCCCCCATCGTCCTAGACCAAGAATAGATAAATGGTGTTAGACAGTCCGATTCCAATGCTGCATGATGAAATTTGCCGGAGACGACAGGTAGACAGCCAATCTGGCTATGCCGTCTCCCTGCGGTGTACAGGTATATTTGATAATGTTTGTTATATATATATTACTTATGTATATTTTTGTTGTATACTGCTACTAAATAAAGATTCATAAAGATTCATATTATACTTATAAAACTGTATAACTCAATACCACGGTAGACAAATACACTGGTGTCCAATAGAGTATTAGTACTCTCAACATAACTAGGTTCCAAAGCTACAGCTGTTCACTGTGTTTCAACAATTCTCAGTCAACATGATAGAGAATCTTGACACATTCTGATTCTAAAATCCATGGCTGCCTTATTTCCTATCGCAGTCATACTATAGTTATAAAACGATACAACTCAATACCATTGTTGAAAAATACCCGGGTAACGAATAAAGTATTAGTACTCTCAACAAAAATAGGTACCAAAGCTACAGCTGTTTACTGTGTTTCAACAGTTTTCAGTCAGCATGATAGAGAATCTTGACACATTGTGTCTTTCAAACTCATAGCTGCCTTATTTCCTGTCGCAGTCATACAATACTTATAAAATGATATAACTCAATGCCATTGTTGAAAAATACCCTGGTAATGAATAGAAAATTAGTACTCTCAACAAAAGTAGGTACCAAAGCTACAGCTGTTTACTATCTTTCAACAGTTTTCACTCCGCATGATAGAGAATCTTGATACATTCTGACTCTCAGATTCATGCCTGCTTTATTTCCTGTTGCAGTCATACTATACTTATAAAACGATATAACACAATACCACGGTAGAAAAAGACACTGGTAACCAACAGAATATTAGTACTCTCAACATAACTAGGCACCAAAGCTAAAGCTGTTTACTGTGTTTCAACAGTTTTCAGTCAGCATCATAGAGAATCTTGGCACATTGTGTCTTTCCATCTCATGGCTGCCTTATTTCCTGTCACAGTCATACTATACTTATAAAACGATATAACACAATACCATTGTTGAAAAATACCCTGGTAATGAATAGAGTATTAGTACTCTCAACAAAAAGAGGTACCAAAGCTACAGCTGTTTACTGTGTTTCAACAGTTTTCAGTCAGCATGATAGAGAATCTTGACACGTTCTGTCTTTCAAACTCATGGCTGCCTTATTTCCTGTCGCAGACATACTATACTTATAAAACGATATCACTCAATACCACGGCAGAAAAATACACTGGTAAGCAATAGAGTATTAATACGCTCAACAAAAATAGATACGAAAGCTACCGCTATTCACTGTGTTTCAACAGTTTTCAGTCAGCATGATAGAGAATCTTGACACATTCTGACTCTCAAACTCATGGCTGCCTTATTTCCTGTCGCAGTCATACTATACTTATGAAACGATATAACTCAATACCACGGTAGAAAAATACACTGGTAACTAATACAGTATGAGTACTCAATTTAACCAGGTACCAAAGCTACCACTGTTCACTGTGTTTGAACAGTTTTCAGTCAGCATGATAGAGAATCTTGATACATTCTGACTCTCAAATCCATGGCTGCCTTATTTCCTGTCGCAGTCATACTATACTTACTTATAAAACGATATAACTCTATACCACGGTAGAAAATACCCTGGTAACGTATAAAGTATTAGTACTCTCAACAAAAATAGGTACGGTACCAACGCTACAGCTGTTTACTGTGTTTCAACAGTTTTCAGTCCGCATTATAGAGAATCTTGACACATTCTGCCTTTCAAACTCATGGCTGCCTTATTTCCTGTCGCAGTCATACTATACTTATAAAACGATATAACTCAATACCATGGTAGAAAAAGACACTGGTAACCAATAGTATATTAGTACTCTCAACATAACTAGGCACCAAAGCTAAAGCTGTTTGCTGTATTTCAACAGTTTTCAGTCAGCATGATAGAGAATCTTGGTACATTGTGTCTTTCAAACTCATGGCTGCCTTATTTTCTGTCGCAGTCATACTATACTTATAAAACGATATAACACAATACCTTTGTTGAAAAATACCCTGGTAATGAATAGAGTATTAGTACTCTCAACAAAAAGAGGTACCAAAGCTACAGCTGTTTACTGTGTTTCAACAGTCTTCAGTCAGCATGACAGTTTTCAGTCTGTATGATAGAGAATCTTGACACATTCTGCCTTTCAAACTCATGGCTGCCTTATTTCCTGTCGCAGTCATACTATACTTATAAAACGATATAACTCAATACCATGGTAGAAAAAGACACTGGTAACCAATAGTATATTAGTACTCTCAACATAACTAGGCACCAAAGCTAAAGCTGTTTGCTGTATTTCAACAGTTTTCAGTCAGCATGATAGAGAATCTTGGTACATTGTGTCTTTCAAACTCATGGCTGCCTTATTTTCTGTCGCAGTCATACTATACTTATAAAACGATATAACACAATACCTTTGTTGAAAAATACCCTGGTAATGAATAGAGTATTAGTACTCTCAACAAAAAGAGGTACCAAAGCTACAGCTGTTTACTGTGTTTCAACAGTTTTCAGTCAGCATGATAGAGAATCTTGACACATTCTGTCTTTCAAACTCATGGCTGCCTTATTTCCTGTCACAGTCATACTATACTTATAAAACGATATAACTCAATACCACGGTAGAAAAATACACTGGTAACCAATAGAGTATTAGTACTCTCAACAAAAATAGGTACGAAAGCTACAGCTATTCACTGTGTTTCAACAGTTTTCAGTCAGCATGATAGAGAATCTTGACACATTCTGGCTCTCAAATTCATGGCTGCCTTATTTCCTGTTGCAGTTATACTATACTTAAAAAACAATATAACACAATACCATTGTTGAAAAATACCCTGGTAACGAATAGAGTATTAGTACTCTCAACAAAAATAGGTACTAAAGCTACAGCTGTTTACTGTGTTTCAACAGTTTTCAGTAAACATGAAAGAGAATCTTGATAATTCTAACTCTCAAACTCATGGCTGCCTTATTTCCTGACACAGTCATACTACACTTATAAAACGATATAACACAATAGCCTTGGCAAAAGATACCCTGGTAACGAATAGAGTATTAGTACTCTGAACAAAAATAAGTATCAAAGCTACAGCTGTTTACTGTGTTTCAACAGTTTTCAGTCAGCATTATAGAGAATCTTGATACATTCTGACTCTCAAATTCATGGCTGCCTTATTTTCTGTCGCAGTCATACTATACTTATGAAACGATATAACTCAATACCATTGTTGAAAAATACCATAGTAACTAATAGAGTATTAGTATTCTCAACAAAAATAGGTACCAAAGTTACAGCTGTTTACTGTGTTTCAACAGTTTTCAGTCAGCATGATAGAGAATCTTGACACATTCTGTCTTTCAAACTGATGGCTGCCTTATTTCCTTACGCAGTCATACTGTGCTTATAAAACGATATAACTCAATACCATGGTAGAAAAATACACTGGTAACCAATTGAGTATTAGTACTCTCAACAAAAATAGTTACCAATCCTAAAGCTATTCACTGTGTTTCAACAGTTTCAGTCAGCATGATAGAGAATCTTGATATATTCTGACTCTCAAATTCTTGGCTGCCTTATTCCCTGACGCAGTCATACTACACTTATAAAACGATATAACACAATAGCATTGGCGAAAGATACTCTGGTAACGAATAGAGTATTAGTACTCTGAACAAAAAATAGGTAACAAAGCTACAGCTCTTTACTGTGTTTCAACTGTTTTCAGTCAGCATGATAGAGAATCTTGATACATTCTGACTCTCAAATTCATGGCTGCCTTTCTTTCTGTCACAGTCATACTATATTTATGAAACGATATAACTCAATACCATTGTTGAAAAATACCCTGGTAACTAAGAGAGTATTAGTATTCTCAACATAACTAGGTACCAAAGCTACCAGTGTTCACTGTGTTTCAACAGTTTTCAGTCAGCATGACAGGGAATCTTGACACATTCTGATTCTAAAATTCATGGCTGCCTTATTCCTGTCACAGTCATACAATACTTCCAAAACGATATAACTCAATACCATTGTTGAAAAAATACCCTGGTAATGAATAGAGTATTAGTACTCTCGACAGAAATAGGTACCAAAGCTACAGCTGTTTACTGTGTTTGAACAGTTTTCAGTCAGCATGATAGAGAATCTTGATACATTCTGACTCTCTAATTCATGGCTGCCTTATTTTCTGACACAGTCATACTGTATTTACGAAACCATATAACTCAATACCATTGTTGAGAAATACCCTGGTAACTAATAGAGTGTTAGTACTCTCAACATAACTAGGTACCAAAGCTAAAGCTGTTGACTGTGTTTCAACAGTTTTCAGTCAGCATGATAGAGAATCTTGACACATTCTGATTCTAAAATCCATGGCTGCCTTATTTCCTGTCGCAGTCATACTATACTTGTAAAACGGTATAACTCAATACCACGGTAGAAAAACACACTAGTAACCAATAGAGTATTAGTACTCTCAACATAACTAGGTACCAAGGCTAAAGCTGTTTACTGTGTTTGAACAGTTTTCAGTCGGCATGATCGAGAATCTTGACACATTGTGTCTTTCAAACGCACCGCTGCCTTATTTCCTGTCGCAGTCATACTATACTTATAAAACAATATAACACAATACCATTGTTGAAAAATACCCTGGCAACGAATGGAGTATTAGCACTCTGAACTAAAATAGGTACCAAAGCTACAGCTGTTTACTGTGTTTCAACAGTTTTCAGTAAGCATGATAGAGAATCTTGACACATTCTGACTCTCAAGTTCATGGCTGCTTTATTTCCTGCCGCAGTCATACTATGCTTATAAAACGATATATCACAATACCATTGTTGAAAAATACCCTTTTAACGAATTGAGTATTAGTAGTCTCAACAAAAATAGGTACCAAAGCTACAGCTGTTTACTGTGTTTCAACAGTTTTCAGTCAGCATGATAGAGAATCTTGACACATTCTGATTCTCAAATTCATGACTGCCTTATTTCCTGTCGCAGTCATACTATACTTATGAAACGATATAACTCAATACCATTGTTGAAAAATACCCTGGTAATGAATAGAGTATTAGTACTCTCGACAAAAATAGGTGCCAAAGCTACAGCTGTTTACTGTCTTTCAACAGTTTTCAGTCAGCATGGTAGAGAATCTTGATCCATTCTGATTCTAAAATTCATGGCTGCTTTATTTCCTGTCGCAGTCATACTATACTTACGAAACGATATAACTCAATACCATTGTTGAAAAATACCCTGGTAATGAATAGAGTATTTGTACTCTCGACAGAAATAGGTACCAAAGCTACATCTGTTTTCTGTGTTTGAACAGTTTTCAGTCAGCATGATAGAGAATCTTGGTACATTCTGACTCTCAATTTCATGGCAGCTTTATTTCCTGTCGCAGTCATACTATACTTATAAAACGATATAACACAATACCATTGTTGAAAAATACCTTCTTAACGAATAGAGTATTAGTACTCTCAACAAAAATAGGTACCAAAGCTTCAGCTGTTTACTGTGTTTCAACAGTTTTCAGTCAGCATGGTAGAGAATCTTGGCACATTCTGACTCAAATTCATGGCTGCCTTATTTCCTGTCACAGTCCTACTATACTTATAAAACAATATAACAGGATAGCATTGTTGAAAAATACCCTGGTAACGAGTAGAGTATTAGTACTCTGAACAAAAATGGGTACCGAAGCTACAGCTGTTTACTGTGTTTCAACAGTTTTCAGTCAGCATGATAGAGAACCTTGACGAATTCTGATTCTAAAATTCATGGCTGCCTTATTTCCTGTCGCAGTCATACGATACTTATAAAACGATATAAATCAATACCACGGTAGAAAATACCCTGGTAACGAATAAAGTATTAGGACTGTCACCAAAAATAGGTACCAAAGCTGCAGCTGTTTACTGTGTTTCAACAGTTTTCAGTCAGCATGATAGAGAATCTTGACACATTCCGTCTTTCAAACTCATGGCTGCCTTATATCCTTTCGCAGTCATACTGTGCTTATAAAACGATATAACGCAATACCACGGTAGAAAAATACACTGGTAACCAATAGAGTATTAGTACTCTCAACAAAAATAGTTACCAATCCTACAGCTATTCACTGTGTTTCAACAGTTTTCAGTCAGCTTGATAGAGAATCTTGATACATTCTGACTCTCAAATTCATGGCTGCTTTATTTTCTGTCGCAGTCATACTATACTTATGAAACGATATAACTCAATACCATTGTTGAAAAATACCATAGTAACTAATAGAGTATTAGTATTCTCAACATAACTAGGTACCAAAGCTACGACTGTTTACTGTGTTTCAACAGTTTTCAGTCAGCATGATAGGGAATCTTGACACATTCAGATTCTAAATTTCATGGCTGCCTTATTTTCTGTCGCAGTCATACTACACTTACGAAACGATGTAACTCAATACCATTGTTGAAAAATACCCTGGTAATGAATAGAGTATTAGTACTCTCGACAGAAATAGGTACCAAAGCTACAGCTGTTTACTATCTTTGAACAGTTTTCAGTCAGCATGATAGAGAATCTTGATACATTGTGACTCTCAAATTCATCGCTGCTTTATTTCCTGTCGCAGTCATACTATACTTATGAAACGATATAACTCAATACCACAGTAGAAAAATACACTGGTAACTAATACAGTATTAGTACTCTCAATATAACTAGGTACCAAAGCTACCACTGTTCACTGTGTTTCAACAGTTTTCAGTCAGGATGATAGAGAATCTTGACACATTGTGTCTTTCAAACTCATGGCTGCCTTATTTCCTGTCGCAATCATACTATACTTATAAAACGATATAACTCAATAGCACGGTAGACAATACCCTGGTAACGAATAAAGTATTAGTACTCTCAAGAAAAATAGGTACCAAAGCTACAGCTCTTTACTGTGTTTCAACAGTTTTCAGTCAGCATAGTAGAGAATCTTGACACATCTTAACTCACAAATTCATGGCTGCCTTATTTCCTGTCGCAGTCATACTATACTTATAAAATGATATAACACAATACCATTGTTGAAACATACCCTTGTAATGAATAGAGTATTAGTACTCTCACCAAAAATAGGTACCAAATCTACAACTGTTTACTGTGTTTCAACAGTTTTCAGTCAGCATGGAAGAGAATCTTGTTACATTCTGACTCTCAAACTCGTGGCAGCCTTATTTCCTGTCGCAGTCATACTATACTTATGAAACGATATAACTCCATACCACGGTATAAAAATACACTGGTAACTAATAGAGTATTAGTACTCTCAATATAACTAGGTACCAAAGCTACCACTGTTATTTCAACAGTTTTCAGTCAGCATGATAGAGAATCTTGACACATTCTGATTCTAAAATCCATGGCTGCATTATTTGCTTAGTATTAGGACTCTCACCAAAATAGGTACCAAAACTACAGCTGTTTACTGTGTTTCAACAGTTTTCAGTCAGCATGATAGAGAATCTTTACACATTCTGACTCTCAAACTCATGGCTGCCTTATTTCCTGTCGCAGTCATACTATACTTAAGAAACGATATAACTCAATACCACGGTAGAAAAATACACTGGTAACTAATACAGTATTAGTACTCTCAATTTAACCAGGTACCAAAGCTACCACTGTTCACTGTGTTTGAACAGTTTTCAGTCAGCATGATAGAGAATCTTGATACATTCTGACTCTCAAATCCATGGCTGCCTTATTTCCTGTCGCAGTCATACTATACTTATAAAACGATATAACTCAATACCACGGTAGAAAATACCCTGGTAACGCATAAAGTATTAGTACTCTCAACAAAAATAGGTACGGTACCAACGCTACAGCTGTTTACTGTGTTTCAACAGTTTTCAGTCTGCATGATAGAGAATCTTGACATACTGTGTCTTTGAAACTCTTGGCTGCCTTATTTCCTGTCGCAGTCATACTATACTTATAAAACGATATAACACAATACCTTTGTTGAAAAATACCCTGGTAATGAATAGAGTATTAGTACTCTCAACAAAAAGAGGTACCAAAGCTACAGCTGTTTACTGTGTTTCAACAGTTTTCAGTCTGCATGACAGTTTTCAGTCAGCATGATAGAGAATCTTGACACATTCTGTCTTTCAAACTCATGGCTGCCTTATTTCCTGTCACAGTCATACTGTACTTATAAAACGATATAACTCAATACCACGGTAGAAAAATACACTGGTAACCAATAGAGTATTAGTACTCTCAACAAAAATAGGTACGAAAGCTACAGCTATTCACTGTTTTTCAACAGTTTTCAGTCAGCATGATAGAGAATCTTGGACACATTCTGGCTCTCAAATTCATGGCTGCCTTATTTCCTGTTGCAGTTATACTATACTTAAAAAACAATATAACACAATACCATTGTTGAAAAATACCCTGGTAACTAATAGAGTATTAGTACTCTCAATATAACTAGGTCCCAAAGCTACCACTGTTATTTCAACAGTTTTCAGTCAGCATGATAGAGAATCTTGACACATTCTAATTCTAAAATCCATGGCTGCCTTATTTGCTTAGTATTAGGACTCTCACCAAAAATAGGTGCCAAAGCTACAGCTGTTTACTGTGTTTCAACAGTTTTCAGTCAGCATGATAGAGAATCTTGACACATTATGTCTTACAAAATCATGACTGCCTTATTTCCTCTCGCAGTCATACTATTCTTATAAAACGATATAACTCAATACAACGGTAGAAAAATACACTGGTAACCAATAGAGTATTAGAACTCTCTACATTACTAGGTACCAAAGCTACACCTATTCACTGTGTTTCAACAGTTTTCAGTCAGCATGATAGAGAATCTTAATACATTCTGACTCTCAAATTCATGGCTGCCTTATTTCCTGTTGCAGTTATACTATACTTATAAAACGATATAACACAATACCTTTGTTGAAAAATACCCTGGTAACGAATAGAGTATTCGTACTCTCAACAAAAATAGGTACTAAAGCTACAGCTGTTTACTGTGTTTCAACAGTTTTCAGTCAGCATGATAGAGAATCTTGACACATTCTGTCTTTCAAAATCATGACTGCCTTATTTCCTCTCGCAGTCATACTATTCTTATAAAACGATATAACTCAATGCCACGGTAGAAAAATACACTGGTAACCAATTGAGTATTAGTACTCTCAACAAAAATAGTTACCAATCCTACCGCTATTCACTGTTGTTTCAACAGTTTTCAGTCAGCATGATAGAGAATCGTGATATATTCTGACTCTCAAATTCATGGCTGCCTTATTTCCTGATGCAGTCATACTACACTTATTTATTTATTATTTATTGGTGTTTAAGGTCACATACTTATGCACAATGCCTAATCGTGACCGTGACAGTTTTACGGGTGGAGGAAGCCGGAGTACCCGGAGAGAACCACCGAGCAACGACGAGCAGCTGTCAGCTCTCCAACATCATAACTCTGAACTCTGCACCGCAGCACAGGCAGGGCTAGATTGGTTGAAGACGTGTGCACCATCGACGTGCAGTACGCCTCAGTACACAGCGTCATCGTGCCCCCATGTAGGCAATCGGGGTGAAGTGTCTTGCCCAAGGACACAACGCGGTTGCCGCAGGTGGGATTCGAACCGAGGACCTCTCGGCTTGCAGCCTGCACCTCTACCAACTGAGCCACCGCGCCCCCATGCTACACTTATAAAACGATATAACACAATAGCATTGGAGAAAGATACCCTGGTAACGAATAGAGTATTAGTACTCTGAACAAAAATAGGTAACAAAGCTACAGCTCTTTACTGTGTTTCAACTGTTTTCAGTCAGCATGATAGAGAATCTTGATACATTCTGACTCTCAAATTCATGGCTGCCTTATTTTCTGTCGCAGTCATACTATATTTATGAAACGATATAACTCAATACCATTGTTGAAAAATACCCTGGTAACTAATAGAGTATTAGTATTCTCAACATAACTAGGTACCAAAGCTACCAGTGTTCACTGTGTTTCAACAGTTTTCAGTCAGCATGACAGGGAATCTTGACACATTCTGATTCTAAAATTCATGGCTGCCTTATTTCCTGTCGCAGTGATAGTATACTTACGAAACGATATAACTCAATACCATTGTTGAAAAATACCCTGGTAATGAATAGAGTATTTGTACTCTCGGCGGAAATAGGTACCAAAGCTACAGCTGTTTACTGTGTTTGAACAGTTTTCAGTCAGCATGATAGAGAATCTTGGTACATTCTGACTCTCAAATTCATGGCAGCTTTATTTCCTGTTGCAGTCATACTATACTTATAAAACGATATAACACAATACCATTGTTGAAAAATACCTTCTTAACGAATAGAGTATTAGTACTCTCAACAGAAATAGGTACCAAAGCTTCAGCTGTTTACTGTGTTTCAACAGTTTTCAGTCAGCATGGTAGAGAATCTTGACACATTCTGACTCTCAAATTCATGGCTGCCTTATTTGCTGTCACAGTCCTACTATACTTATAAAACAATATAACAGGATACCATTGTTGAAAAATACCATGGTAATGAGTAGAGTATTAGCACTCTCAACAAAAATGGGTACCGAAGGTACAGCTGTTTACTGTGTTTCAACAGTTTTCAGTCAGCATGATAGAGAACCTTCACAAATTCTGATTCTAAAATTCATGGCTGCCTTATTTCCTGTTGCAGTCAAACTATACTTATAAAACGATATAACTCAATACTGCGTTCGAAAATACCCTGGTAACGAATAAAGTATCAGTACCCTCAACAAAAATAGGTACCAAAGCTTCGGCTGTTTACTGTGTTTCAACAGTTTTCAGTCAGTATGATAGAGAATCTTGACACATTCTGTCTTTCAAACTCATGGCTGCCTTATTTCCTGTCACAGTCATACTATACTTATAAAACGATATAACTGAATACCACAGTAGAAAATACCCTGGTAACGAATAAAGTATCAGTACCCTCAACAAAAATAGGTACCAAACCTACAGCTGTTTACTGTGTTGCAACAGTTTTCAGTCAGCATGATAGAGAATTTTGACACATTCTGTCTTTCAAAGTCATGGCCGCCTTATTTCCTCTCGCAGTTATACTATACTTGTAAAACGATATAACTCTATACCATGGTAGAAAAATACACTGGTAACCAATATAGTATTAGTACTGTCAACAAAAATAGGTACCAAACCTACAGCTATTCACTGTGTTTCAACAGTTTTCAGTCAGCATGATAGAGAATCTTGATACATTCTGACTCTCAAATTCATGGCTGCCTTATTTTCTCACGCAGGCATACTACACTTATAAAACAATATAACACAATAGCATTGGCAAAACATACCCTGGTAACGAATAGAGTATTAGTACTCTGAACAAAAATAGGTACCAAAGCTGCAGCTGTTTATTGTGTTTCAACAGTCTTCAGTCAGCATGATAGAGAATCTTGACACATTCTGACTCTCAGATTTATGGCAGCCTTATTTCCTGTCGCTGTCATACTATACTTATAAAACAGTATATCCCAATACCACTGTAGAAAATACCCTGGTAACGAATAAAGTATTAGGACTCTCAAAAAAAATAGGTACCAAAGGTACAGCTGTTTACTGTGTTTCAACAATTTCAGTCAGCGTGGTAGAGAATCTTGAAACATTCTGAATCTCAAATTGATGGCTGCCTTATTTCCTGTCGCAGTCATACTGTACTTATAAAACAATATATCACAATAACATTGTTGAAAAATGCCCTGGTAACTAATAGAGTATTGTTCCTCTCAATATAACTAGGTACCAAAGCTACCACTGTTCACTGTATTTCAACAGTTTTCAGTCAGCATGATAGAGAATCTTGACACATTCTGCTTCTAAAATTCATTGCCGACTTATTTCCTGTCGCAGTCGTACTATACTTATGAAACGATTTAATTCAATACCAATGTTGAAAAATACCCTGATAATGAATAGAGTATTAGTACTCTCAACAAAAATAGGTACCAAAGCTACAGCTGTGTACTGTGTTCAAACAGTTTTCATTGAGCATGATAGAGAATCTTGATATATTCTGACTCTCAAATTCATGGCCGCCTTATTTCCTGTCGCAGTCATACTATACTTACGAAACGATATAACACAATACCATTGTTGAAAAATACCCTCGTGACGAATAGAGTATTAGTCCTCTCAACATAACTAGGTACCAAAGCTACAGCTGTTCACTGTGTTTCAACAGTTTTCAGTCAGCATGATAGAGAATCTTGACACATTCTGACTCTCAAATTCATGGCCGCCTTATTTCCTGTCGCAGTCATACTATAGTTATAAAACGATATAACTCAACACCACAGTAGAAAATATCCTGGTAACGAATAAAGTATTAGTACTCTCAACAAAAATAGGTATCAAAGCTACAGCTGTTTACTGTGTTTCAACAGTTTTCAATCAGCATGATAGAGAATCTTGATACATTCTGAGTGTCAAATTCATGGCTGCCTTATTTCCTGACACAGTCATACTACACTTATAAAACGATATAACAAAATACCATTGGCGAAACATACCCTGGTAAGGAATAGAGTATTAGCACTCTGAACAAAAATAGGTACCAAAGCTAGTTGTTTACTGTGTTTCAACAGTTTTCAGTCAGCATGAGAGAGAATCTTTACACATTCTGACTCGCAAACTCATGGCCGCCTTATTTCCTGTCGCAGTCATTCTATACTTATAAAACAATATAACTCAATACCACGGTAGAAAATACCCTGGTAACAAATAAAGTATTAGTACTCTCAACAAAAATAGGTACCAAAGCTGCAGCTGTTTGCTGTCTTTCAACAGTTTTCAGTCAGCATGATAGAGAATCTTCGCACATTCTGTCTTTCAAACTCATGGCTGCCTTATTTTCTGTCGCTGTCATACTATACTTATAAAACTTAGATACTTATACTTATGAAACGATATAACTCAATACCACAGTAGAAAAATACACAGATAACTAATAGAGTATTAGTACTCTCAACGTAACTAGGTACCAAAGCTAACACTATTCACTGTGTTTCAAAAGTGTTCAGTCAGCATGATAGCGAATCTTAACACATTCTGATTCTAAAATCCATGGCTGCCTTATTTCCTGTCACAGTCATACTATACATATAAAATGATATAACTGAATGCCACAGTAGAAAATACAGTAGAATCTTGACACATTCTGATTCTAAAATTCATGGCTGTCTTATTTCCTGTCGCAGTCATACTATAGTTATAAGACGTTATAACTCAGTACCACGGTAGAAAATACCCTGGTAACGAATAAAGTATTAGTACTCTCAACAAAGACGTTTACCAAATCTACAGCAGTTTGTTGTGCTTCAACAGCTTTCAGTCAGCATGGTAGAGAATCTTCACACATTCTGACTCTCAATCTCATGGCTGCCATTTTTCCTGTCACAGTCATACTATACTTATAAAACGATATAACTCAATAGAACGGTAGAAAATACCCTGGTAACGAATAAAGTATTAGTACTCTCAAGAAAAATAGGTACCAAAACTACAGTTGTTTACTGTGTTTCAACAGTTTTCAGTCCGCATGATACAGAATCTTGACACATTCTGCCTTTCAAACTCATGGCTGCCTTAATTCCTGTCGCACTACTACTAGACTTATAAAACGATATAACACAATACCATTGTTGAAAAATACCCTTGTAATGAATAGAGTATTAGTAGTCTCACCAAAAATAGGTACCAAATCTACAGCTCTTTACTGTGTTTCAACAGTTTTCAGTAAACATGAAAGAGAATCTTGATACATTCTGACTCTCAAACACATGGCTGCCTTATTTCCTGTCACAGTCATACTATACTTATGAAACGATATAACTCAATACCACGGTATAAAAATACACTGGTAACTAATAGAGTATTAGTACTCTCAGTATAACTAGGTACCAAAGCTATCACTGTTATTTCAACAGTTTTCAGTCAGCATGATAGAGAATCTTGACACATTCTGATTCGAAAATCCATGGCTGCCTTATTTGCTGTCACAGTCATACTATACTTATAAAATGATATAACTCAATGTCACGGTTGAAAAGACCATGGTAACGAATAAAGTATTAGGACTCTCACCAAAAATAGGTACCAAAGCTACATCTGTTTACTGTGTTTCAACAGTTTTCAGTCAGCATGATAGAGAATGTTGACACATTCTGTCTTTCAAACTCATGGCTGCCTTTTATCCTTTCGCAGTCATACTGTGCTTATAAAACGATATAACTCAATACCACGGTAGAAAAATACACTGGTAACCAATTGTGTATTAGTACTCTCAACAAAAATAGTTACCAATCCTACCGCTATTCACTGTCTTTCAACAGTTTTCAGTCAGCATGATAGAGAATCTTGATATATTCTGACTCTCAAATTCATGGCTGCCTTATTTCCTGATGCAGTCATACTATACTTATAAAATGATATAACTCAATACCACAGTAGAAAATACCTTGGTAAGGGACAAAGTATTTGTACTCAGAACAAAAATAGGTACCAAAGCTACAGCTGTTTACTGTGTTTCAACAGTTTTCAATTCGCATGATAGAGAATCTTGACACATTCTGCCTTTCAAACTCATGGCTGCCTTATTTCCTGTCGCAGTCATACTATACTTATGAAACGATATAACTCAATACCACGTTAGACAAATACACTGGTAACCAACAGAGTATTAGTACTCTCAACAAAAATAGGTACCAAAGCTACAGCTGTTTACTGTGTTTGAACAGTTTTTAGTCAGCATAGTAGAGAATCTTGACACATCCTAACTCTCAAATTCATGGCCGCCTTATTTCCTGTCGCAGTCATACTATACTTATAAAACGATATAACACAATACCATTGTTGAAAAATACCCTTGTATTGAATAGAGTATTAGTACTCTCACCAAAAATAGGTACCAAATCTACAACAGTTTACTGTGTTTCAACAGTTTTCAGTCAGCATGGAAGACAATCTTGATACATTCTGACTCTCAAACACATGGCAGCCTTATTTCCTGTCACAGTCATACTATACTTATGAAATGATATAACTCAATACCACGGTATAAAAATACACTGGTAACTAATAGAGTATTGGTACTCTCAATATAACTAGGTACCAAGGCTACCACTGTTATTTCAACAGTTTTCAGTCAGCATGATAGAGAATCTTGACACATTCTGATTCTAAAATCCATGGCTGCCTTATTTGCTTAGTATTAGGACTCTCACCAAAAATAGGTACCAAAGCTACAGCTGTTTACTGTGTTTCAACACTTTTCAGTCAGCATGATAGAGAATCTTGACACATTCTGTCTTTCAAACTCATGACTGCCTTATTTCCTCTCACAGTCATACTATTCTTATAAAGCGATATAACTCAATACCACGGTAGAAAAATACACCGGTAACCAATAGAGTATTAGTATTCTTAACAAAAATAGTTACCAATCCTACAGCTATTCACTGTGTTTCAACAGTTTTCAGTCAGCATGATAGAGAATCTTGATACATTCTGACTCTCATTTTCATGGCTGCCTTATTTCCTGACACAGTCTTACTGCACTTATAAAACGATATAACACAATAGCATTGGCGAAAGATACCCTGGTAACGAATAGAGTATTAATACTCTGAACAAAAATAAGTATCAAAGCTACAGCTGTTTACTGTGTTTCAACAGTTTTCAGTCAGCATGATAGAGAATCTTGATACATTCTGACTCTCAAATTCATGGCTGCCTTATTTTCTGTGGCAGTCATACTACACTTACGAAACGATGTAACTCAATACCATTATTGAAAAATACCCTGGTAACTAATAGAGTATTAGTATTCTCAACATAACTAGGTACCAAAGCTACGTCTGTTCACTGTGTTTCAACAGTTTTCAGTCAGCATGATAGGGAATCTTGACACATTCTGATTCTAAAATTCATGGCTGCCTTATTTTCTGTCGCAGTCATACTACACTTACGAAACGATGTAACTCAATACCATTGTTGAAAAATACCCTGGTAATGAATAGAGTATTAGTACTCTCCACAGAAATAGGTACCAAAGCTACAGCAGTTTACTGTGTTTCGACAGTTTTCAGTCAGCATAGTAGAGAATCTTGACACATCCTAACTCTCAAATTTATGGCTGCCTTATTTCCTGTCGCAGTTATACTATACTTATAAAACGATATAAAACAAATACCATTGTTGAAAAATACCCTGGTAATGAATAGAGTATCAGTACTCTGAACAAAAATGGGTACCACAGCTACAGCTGTTTACTGTGTTTCAACAGTTTTCAGTCAGCATGATAGAGAATCTTGACAAATTCTGATTCTAAAATTCATGGCTGCCTTATTTCCTATCGCAGTCATACAATTCTTATGAAATGATATAACTCATTACCACAGTAGAGAAAGACACTGGTAACCAATAGAGTATTAGTCCTCTCAACATAACTAGGTACCAAAGCTAGAGCTGTTTACTGTGTTTCAACAGTTTTCAGTCAGCATGATAGAGAATCTTGACACATTGTGTCTTTCAAACTGATGGCTGCCTTATTTCTTATCGCAGTCATACAATACTCATAAAATGATATAACTCAATACCATTGTGAAAAATACCCTGGTAATGAATAGAGTATTAGTACTCTCAACAAAAATAGGTACCAAAGCTACAGCTGTTTACTGTCTTTCAACAGTTTTCACTCAGCATGATAGAGAGTCTTGATACATTCTGACTCTCAGATTCATGCCTGCTTTATTTCCTGTTGCAGTCATACTATACTTATAAAACGATATAACCCAATACCACGGTAGAAAAAGACACTGGTAACCAATAGTATATTAGTACTCTCAACATAACTAGACACCAAAGCTAAAGCTGTTTACTGTATTTCAACAGTTTTCAGTCAGCATGATAGAGAATCTTGGCACATTGTGTCTTTCAAACTCATGGCTGCCTTATTTCCTGTCGCAGTCATACTATACTTATAAAACGATATAACACAATACCATTGTTGAAAAATACCCTGGTAATGAATAGAGTATTAGTACTCTCAACAAAAAGAGGTACCAAAGCTACAGCTGTTTACTGTGTTTCAACAGTTTTCAGTCAGCATGACAGTTTTCTGTCAGAATGATAGAAAATCTTGACACATTCGGTCTTTCAAACTCATGGCTGCCTGATTTCCTATCACAGTCATACTATACTTATAAAACGATATAACTCAATACCACGGTAGAAAAATACACTGGTAACCAATAGAGTATTAATACTCTCAACAAAAATAGGTACGAAAGCTACAGCTATTCACTGTGTTTCAACAGTTTTCAGTCAGCATGATAGAGAATCTTGACACATTCTGACTCTCAAATTCATGGCTGCCTTGTTTTCTATCGCAGTCATACTATACTTATGAAACGATATAACTCAATACCATTGTTGTAAAATACCCTGGTAACTAATAGAGTATTAGTACTCTGAACATAACTAGGTACCAAAGCTACCACTGTTCACTGTTGTTTCAACAGTTTTCAGTCACCATGATAGAGAATCTTGATACATTCTGACTCTCAAATTCATGGCTGCCTTATTTCCTGTTGCAGTTATACTATACTTAAAAAACAATATAACACAATACCATTGTTGAAAAATACCCTGGTAACGAATAGAGTATTTGTACTCTCAACAAAAATAGGTACTAAAGCTACAGCTGTTTACTGTGTTTCAACAGTTTTCAGTAAACATGAAAGAGAATCTTGATAATTCTAACTCTCAAACTCATGGCTGCCTTATTTCCTGTCACAGTCATACTATAGTTATGAAACGATATAACTCAATACCACGGTATAAAAATACACTGGTAACTAATAGAGTATTAGTACTCTCAGTATAACTAGGTACCAAAGCTACCACTGTTATTTCAACAGTTTTCGGTCAGCATGATAGAGAATCTTCACACATTCTGATTCGAAAATCCATGGCTGCCTTATTTGCTGTCACAGTCATACTATACTTATAAAACTATATAACCCAATGCCACGGTAGAAAAGACCCTGGTAACGAATAAAGTATTACGACTCTCACCAAAAATAGGTACCAAAGCTACATCTGTTTACTGTGTTTCAACAGTTTTCAGTCAGCATGATAGAGAATCTTGACACATTCTGTCTTTCAAACTCATGGCTGCCTTTTATCCTTTCGCAGTCATACTGTGCTTATAAAACGATATAACTCAATACCACGGTAGAAAAATACACTGGTAACCAATTGAGTATTAGTACTCTCAACAAAAATAGTTACCAATACTACCGCTATTCAATGTCTTTCAACAGTTTTCAGTCAGCATGATAGAGATTCTTGATATATTCTGTCTCTCAAATTCATGGCTGCCTGATTTCCTGACGCAGTCATACTATACTTATAAAACGATATAACTCAATACCACGGTAGAAAATACCCTGGTAAGGAACAAAGTATTTGTACTCACAACAAAAATAGGTACCAAAGCTATAGCTGTTTATTGTGTTTCAACAGTTTTCAATCTGCATGATAGAGAATCTTGACACATTCTGCCTTTCAAACTCATGGCAGCCTTATTTCCTGTCGCAGTCTTACTATACTTATAAAACTGTATAACTCAATACCACGGTAGACAAATACACTTGTAACCAATAGAGTATTAGTACTCTCAGCATAACTAGGTTCCAAAGCTACAGCTGTTCACTGTGTTTCAACAGTTCTCAGTCAACATGATGGAGAATCTTGACACATTCTGACTCTCAAATTCATGGGTGCCTTATTTCCTGTCGCAGTCATACTATAGTTATAAAACAATATAACTCAATACCACGGTAGAAAATACCCTGGTAACGAATAAAGTATTAGTACTCTCAACAAAAATAGGTACCAAAGCTACAGCTGTTTACTGTGTTTCAACAGTTTTCAGTCAGCATAGTAGAGAATCTTGATACATTCTGACTCTCAAACTCATGGCAGCCTTATTTCCTGTCGCAGTCATACTATACGTATGAAACGATATAACTCAATACCACGGTATAAAAATACACTGGTAACTAATAGTGTGTTAGTACTCTCAATATAACTAAGTACCAAAGCTACCACTGTTATTTCAACAGTTTTCAGTCAGCATGATAGAGAATCTTGACACATTCTGATTCTAAAATCCATGGCTGCCTTACTTGCTTAGTATTAATACTCTCGCCAAAAATAGGTACCAAAGCTACAGCTGTTTACTGTGTTTCAACAGTTTTCAATCAGCATGATAGAGAATCTTGACACATTCTGTCTTTCAAACTCATGACTGTCTTATTTCCTCTCACAGTCATACTATTCTTATAAAGCGATATAACTCAATACCATGGTAGAAAAATACACTGGTAACCAATAGAGTATTAGTACTCGCAACAAAAATATTTACCAATCCTACAGCTATTCACTGTGTTTCAACAGTTTTCAGTCAGCATGATAGAGAATCTTGATACATTCTGACTCTCAAATTCATGACTGCCTTATTTCCTGACAGTCATACTACACTTATAAAACGATATAACACAATAGCATTGGTGAAAGATACCCTGGTAACGAATAGTGTATTAGTACCCTGAACAAAAATAAGTATCAAAGCTACAGCTGTTTACTGTGTTTCAACAGTTTTCAATCCGCATGATAGAGAATCTTGACACATTCTGCCTTTCAAACTCATGGCTGCCTTATTTCCTGTCGCAGTCATACTATACTTATAAAACTGTATAACTCAATACCACGGTAGACAAATACACTGGTAACCAATAGAGTATTAGTACTCTCAACATAACTAGGTTCCAAAGCTACAGCTGTTTACTGTGTTTCAACAGTTCTCAGTCAACATGATGGAGAATCTTGACACATTCTGACTCTCAAATTCATGGCCGCCTTATTTCCTGTCGCAGTCATACTATAGTTATAAAACAATATAACTCGATACCACGGTAGAAAATACCATGGTAACGAATAAAGTATTAGTACTCTCAACAAAAATAGGTACCAAAGCTACAGCTGTTTACTGTGGTACAACAGTTTTCAGTCAGCATGGTAGAGAATCTTGACACATCCTAACTCTCAAATTCATGGCTGCCTTATTTCCTGTCGCAGTCATACTATACTTATGAAACGAAATAAGTCAATACCACGGTATAAAAATACACTGGTAACTAATAGAGTATTAGTACTCTCAATATAACTAGGTACCAAAGCTACCACTGTTATTTCAACAGTTTTCAGTCAGCATGATAGAGAATCTTGACACATTCTGATTCTAAAATCCATGGCTGCCTTATTTGCTTAGTTTTAGGACTCTCACCAAAAATAGGTACCAAAGCTACAGCTGTTTACTGTGTTTCAACAGTTTTCAGTCAGCATGATAGAGAATCTTGACACATTCTGTCTTTCAAACTCATGACTGCCTTATTTCCTCTCACAGTCATACTATTCTTATAAGAGGATATAACTCAATACCACGGTAGAAAAATACACTGGTAACCAATAGAGTATTAGTAGTCTCAACAAAAATAGTTACCAATCCTACAGCTATTCACTGTGTTTCAACAGTTTTCAGTCAGCATGATAGAGAATCTTGATACATTCTGACTCTCAAATTCATGGCTGCCTTATTTCCTGACACAGTCATACTACACTTATAAAACGATATAACACAATAGTATTGGCGAAAGATACCCTGGTAACGAATAGAGTATTAGTGCTCTCAATAAAAATAGGTAGCAAAGCTACAGCTGTTTAATGTGTTTCAACAGTTTTCAGTCAGGATGTTAGAGAATCTTGACACATTCCGACTCTCAAATTCATGGCCGCCTTATTTCCTGTCGCATCATACTATAGTTATAAAACAATATAACGAAATACCACGGTACAAAATACCCTGGTTACGAATAAAGTATTAGTACTCTCAACAAAAATAGGTACCAAAGCTACAGCAGTTTACTGTGTTTCAACAGTTTTCAGTCAGCATGGTAGAGAATCGTGACACATTCTGACTCTCTGATTCATGGCTGCCTTATTTCCTGTTGCCATCATATTATACTTATAAAACTGTATAACTCAATACCACGGTAGACAAATACACTGGTGTCCAATAGAGTATTAGTACTCTCAACATAACTAGGTTCCAAAGCTACAGCTGTTCACTGTGTTTCAACAATTCTCAGTCAACATGATAGAGAATCTTGACACATTCTGATTCTAAAATCCATGGCTGCCTTATTTCTTATCAACCTACTCACAATTGTTTACTACAGGCTTGCACTACAGTGGAAGTCCCTAACTCGGATAAAATACTCTCTATTTTTGTCTTTCCCAAGCAAGTTGGGAAAGAAAAGTGGTGCAAAAGCACCAATAAAAATAAGCCAAAACTGGGTCGAGTGCAACCGGCGCAGACCCAGTACGGGACGCTCTCTCCCAAGTACAACTCCACGACTTCCGTTGCCAGTGCGCATACCGTCTCTAAAGACTCATTCTTTTTAAAATCCGCTTCGTGTCGAGATGTTTTTGCACGCTTATCAGTGTTCCACCAACTCGATGTTTGATGATTCCTGATTCATTATACCACAGTGTATCCTTTGTATTCTCAGGAACAGTGTTTTATATTCTCTTTTTTCTATTATATGTCCATCATGTATATTTATTTGCTCTCTCTCGAGTCGCGCGCGAATTTCGCGGGCCACGCGGTTCGGACTTAGATTATTTCACAATTATTGTTAATGCTTTTTTTGCAAAATTTTTTAATTGTGTTAGAGTTAGGTGTCAGCGGGGTACCACTCCTACAGTGTTTCTTCTTTCTGTTGAGAGTAGTCTTCCTGTTGGGTGGTTCCCGGTCGGCCGTCTGGGGTCTTTGTTTCTGTCACCTTTCTCTCTTTGGGGGTGTTCTGTTTTCTGATCTCACCTTCTCTGCTCCTCTCACCTCTTTCATGCCTAGGACAATTCCTTGTGGGCAGTGTCTGCTGCCTAAGCATGTGGACGATGTACATTCGTCGTGTTCCTCCTGTAATGGGTGTTCGGCCGAGCGGCCGTGTGGTGTCTGTGGAACATGGTCTTCCACCTTTTGGGCGTCTGTAAATCGTGTCGTTCGTTCTCGTGGCCGTGCCTCCCGCTCCCGCGGGAAAGGAGAACGTGGTCGTTCGGGGCCTCCCGAGCCGACTCTGTCTGGTGAGAGTTATTCCTCCTCCGTGGGGGATGTGCAGTCTTTTCCTGTGGTGGATACTGCGGGAGCCGTTGAGTGTTCTGGTGTAGAGATGCCTGGTTCCGGGACTACGGTCCCCCTCCAGTCGACATCTGAGGCTGTCACTAGGGTTGTGACTCCTCCTTCGGAGCCGAGCCGGTGTGCTCTCTCCATTATTTCACCAGCCTCAACGACTCTCGACGTATCTACTACTGCTGCTGGTCCGTCTGCTTCGTTGTCTGTTTCAGCCGGCCTCGGCTTTTCGCTGCAGGGGACTGCAGAACTGTCCGATACTGTAGACGTGGGATATCGGCCCCAGCCTTCCCTGACTTCAACTCGGCGAAGTCGGAAGGGGCTGCCGGCCGAGCCCATCGCTGTGGTCTCGTCGCCGTCGAGTACCACAGTTGTGTCTTTGGATTCGGATGTTCATAGTGGAAACACTATGAACTCCGTGGCGTTTCCGTCCGCTCACTCTGGTCACACGACCAGTTTTGGGGGACCAACGCCTTTTGTGCAGCCTGGACCTTCTGCCCCGCAGAGGTCCGCGGTGACTCTCATGAGTTCTCGCAATATTGATCCTCGGGGTGCATCGTACCCCTATACACGTCTGCCTTCAGATGTTTCGGCTGCCGCCTGTCGTCCCGCGTCGGGTGTTTTGGAGGATCGTGACCCTTCGCTGGTTAAGAGGGTCAGAGGTGAAGCCACTTTGCCGGTTCGCTCCCCTGTCGAACCGGTCGGTACAGGCAGTGAGCTTAGGGAGGCCCTCTCCTTACTCACTCAGGTTCTCTCAAAGAGCCTTCCTGTTGCTTCCAGCGAGGCTATGGGTGGTTTCCAGGCGCCTCCTATGGCGCCGCCTCCCGGGATTGGAAACAGGCCGGTTTCCGATTCCTCTGGTGTCCCGACACCATGGGAGGCGTCGGCTGGTTTGCCCACGATGGGCTATGTGTCTTCCGACTCTGGGGAGGAGTCCGACATGCTTGAGGTCGAGGGCCAGCAGTCTTCGGACTTGGGGGCGGCTCTTGACTTTGTGTTTGGGTTTCTGCCTGAGCTCAAACCTGCTAACCAGCCGACAGTGTCAGCCTGGCCGCGATCTTCGGTCGCGCGCCAACAGCCTATGGAGCAACCTGCTTCTGGGCGCCTTCGACCGTGCCAGTCGGTACAGGTGGTTGAAGCTTTTTCAGCATTGGATGCCAAGCTGAATTCCAAGGCTTTGAAGACTTCGTTCTTCACCAGGGTTGACACCTTTTTGCCTCCTGTGCGTTATCGTTCCTACGATTCCGCCAATCCGTCAGTCTGCCAGACTTTGACGGTCCTGGATCAGGACTCCACTTCCCTCGGGCTTTCCAAGCCCAAGTCTGCCGTCATTCCAATGACGACTCTGGAGTCCACGTTGGGCTTATCTAGAGAGATGCTTGGCATGCTTTCTCTCTCAGATCACGTCGTCTCAGCTTTGGCTGCTTATCTGCCTCCAGATAAGTTTGACGAGGTACAGGCTCCTTTGCGTGTGCTGTCCAAGGCGCTTATGCACCTTACTCACACGCATGCCTGTAACACGGCCAATTTGGAATTAGTTCGAAGGGACGCTGTGCTGGACACAGGACGATCCCTTCCCGAGGAGCAGCGTGCTACTCTTCGATCTGCTTCTTTGGCAGGTCCGCAACTTTTCCATGGTTCCGTGTCGACGGTCCGGGATGACGTCCTACGTCATTCCAAAGATCAGCTGCTGTTTCGTCAGCTTGATCAGCCTTCTCGGGGAGGCAGGGGCCGTTCCAAGCCTAACAAGTACCCTTCTGCTTCCTCTGTGAAGCAAAAGGCTGGTCCTTCTGCCGCCGCCTCTGCTTCTTACTCACGGGGTAAAGGTAGGGGTCGGCAGAATCGAGGGAAGTCTCAGGATTCTTCATTTAGCAGAGGAGGTGGTTTCTCCTCTCGCGGGCCTCGTCGGGGCTCGAAATGAAGGTCCTCACCTCGACTCGTCCCAGGTTGGAGGAAGGATAGCAGAGTTTGCAGACCATTGGACCACCATCACATCCGATCCATGGGTGTTAGATGTTGTTCGGTCCGGGCTGCGCATATCCTTCCGACGGCACCCCACTCTGTCAAGGGTGCCTCTTCCAACCACAGTTCCTTCAGACGTTTTACGTCGGGAACTTTTGTCCACGGAGATTGCCAATCTCCTGGCAAAGGGGGCGATCGAGGTCGTCAAGAACGTTCAGTCAGTGGGTTTCTATTCCCGCCTGTTCTTGGTGCCGAAGAAGGACGGCCGACTCCGACCGGTTATCGATCTGAGCATCCTGAACCAGTCTATCATTGCTCCCAAGTTCAGCATGGAGACTTTCAGGTCGGTCCGCCATTCAATTCACCAGGGAGATTTCGCCGCCAGCATCGACCTGCGAGACGCTTACTTCCACGTTCCGATGCATCGGGCGTCACGGAAGTATCTCCGGTTCGCTTTTCTGGGGCGAGTTTACCAGTTCAAGGCCATGCCTTTCGGCCTCAACCTGGCTCCTTGGGCGTTCACCAGACTGATGTCGCATGTGATAGCGTTCCATCGCACACAGTCCAGGGTGACTACTTCGGCATATCTGGACGATATCCTCCAGAGGCATTCCAATGCTGCCTTACTGGAATCGGATGTCGCCACTCTGTTGAGCTTGCTCACGTCGCTAGGATTCAGAGTCAACGAGGAGAAGTCGGACCTGGTCCCTTCTCAGTCGTTTTGTCATCTGGGGATGTCTTTCCAAACCAAATTCAATTTGGTGGCTGTTCCCCAGGCCAAGGCTGTGATTCTCTCAGCTTTTGCTCTGACTCTGTCCCAGTCCAGGTCCGCGACCGCTCGGAGTTTTCTCCGGCTGATCGGTCTCTGCGGTTCGGTGACGGATCTCATTCCTCTAGGTCGGCTGCGTGTCAGACCTCTCCAACACTTTCTGCTCAGTCGTTGGAGACCGAATGTAGATTCTCTGGATCAGGTGCTTCCGTTTCCGGACTCTCTGTATCCTCACCTTCTTCCCTGGACAGATGTTCAGTGGATTACGCAGGGTGTTCCGCTGGACTTACCCACGTCCGATCGCGTCCTGACGGCAGATGCCAGCGATCTCGGATGGGGTGCGACGTTGGATCCTCTCGGTCTTTCCCTACACGGGATGTGGGACCAGGATCAAGCAGCTCTACACATCAACCAGAAGGAGCTTCTTGCTCTTCTTCTGAGTTTCAGGCAGTGGATCCCTCACTTGTCGAATCGCCAGGTCCTTCTACTATCCGACAATTCGACAGTGGTTGCTTACATTCGGAACCAGGGCGGCACGCACTCGCTTCCGATGTACGAGTTAGCTCGGGATCTTTTACTGCTCGCTCAGGAGGTTCACGCCGGGGTGGTTGTTCGTCACATTCCCGGTCGTCTGAACGTCCTAGCCGACTCCCTGTCCCGACAGGGCAGGGTTATTTCCACCGAGTGGATGCTTCACAGGGCAGTGTTCCAGTCGCTTTGCGATCTCTGGGGACGTCCCCACATCGATCTCTTTGCGACTCGTTGGAACCATCAGGTGGACACTTTCGTGTCCCCGTGTCCAGATCCTCTGGCTTTTGCCGTGGACGCTCTGTCACTCGATTGGAACGGTCTAGTCGGCTACGCCTTCCCGCCGGTTCCGATTCTTCCTCAGGTTCTCGCCAAAATTCGAACCTGCAGTTGTCGAATCATTCTGATCGCTCCCCTGTCGCCTCAGCGGGTGTGGATCAATCAGCTCCGCTCGCTGATGGCGGCGGTTCCGGCACGTCTCCTGCTACGTCGCGACCTTCTTTGTCAAGGTCGCCCGAGGAGGTTTCACGTCGACCCGACTTCATTGTGCTATCACGCATATCTTTTGTCAGGTCCTGTCTCCTCCGTAGAGGTTTTTCGAGACGAGCAGTGGAGTGCATTTCTTCTTCAAGGAGGCACTCCACTGGTTTAGCTTATGCAGCTAAATGGATGGTCTTCTGTCGATGGTGTGCTGATCACTCTGTTGATTATGCCAATCCTTCGATTTCACAGATTGCGGAGTTTCTGGTATATCTGTTTGATTCTCGGGGTCTCCAGCCTGTTACCATCAAGGGTTACAGGTCTATGCTTTCAGAGACTTTTTCTTATGTTGGGAAGCGTCGTATCGGCACTAATCCTTACCTCTCCAAGCTTGTTCGGCACTTTTCTTTGAAAAGGCCTCGGACTTTGCAGCTTACTCCACGATGGAATCTTTCGTGGGTGCTGCTTTGCTTGGGGGGGGGGGGGGGGGGGGGGCGCCGTTCGAACCTTTATCCCAGGTGGATATGCAATTTCTCACATACAAGACGGCTTTTCTGATGGCATTTGCTTCGGCCAGACGGGTTAGTGAGCTTCACGCCCTCTCGGTTGACCCGGCCTTTTTTAGGAGTTCTCCCAACAGTGTTACTTTTACCACTGATTGCTCCTTTTTGGCTAAGAATCAGTTACCAGATACTACTCCTCCTCCTATCTGTATCAGGGCTCTTCCCTCTGTTGAGGGTACTCGCCCTTTGCTCTGTCCGGTCCGTGCTATTCGCATTTATCTTGATCGGACACGCTTCATACGGAAGGGCAGAAAACGGTTTTTTCTGTCTCTCATTCCGGGTCGACAGAAGATCTCTCCTCAATCCATTTCTCGATGGATTTGTCTTGCTATTCGTACGGCTTATAGTCGTTTAGCAGCTGGCGATTGTATTACCAATCGTATTTCTGCCCACGAGGTGCGGGCACTGTCTACCTCTTGGGCTTATTCTAACTCCGTCAAGTTGTCGGATGTTATGCAGGCAGCCTACTGGAGAAATGCTTCTACTTTCTCCACCTTTTATTTACGCCAGTTGCAGGAGCAGTCGGAGGACCTTTTTGCCTTGGGTCCTCTTTCTTCTGCTCAGGCTGTTGTCTGCCATAGCCATTAGGCTTCTTGAAGGTCAGTTTCAGCCTTGTGCTGTTACTGCCCTTTTTTCTGTCTGTGTGTCACACAGGCTCATATGTCTCTTTTCATTGTCCCTTACCAATGATTGCGACATTATGGTTGATAAGCCTCGGGACCTCTTCCTTCTGCTTCACGGTTCCAGTGCACTAGGGTTATGTGGGGGTTGGTTATGCGATTCCCTCCAGCCTTTTGTCTATTCAGCCTGTAGTAAACAATTGTGAGTAGGTTGATAAGAAATCTAAATTTTATAGTAAATTTCCTTTCTTATTATACCTACCACAATTGTTTACATGGAGGCCCTCCCGTCTTCTTTACGGGTAAAGAATCTTTCCTCCCCGCTGATCACATAACTCTAACGTTTACGGATTCAAAAAGAATGAGTCTTTAGAGACGGTATGCGCACTGGCAACGGAAGTCGTGGAGTTGTACTTGGGAGAGAGCGTCCCGTACTGGGTCTGCGCCGGTTGCACTCGACCCAGTTTTGGCTTATTTTTATTGGTGCTTTTGCACCACTTTTCTTTCCCAACTTGCTTGGGAAAGACAAAAATAGAGAGTATTTTATCCGAGTTAGGGACTTCCACTGTAGTGCAAGCCTGTAGTAAACAATTGTGGTAGGTATAATAAGAAAGGAAATTTACTATAAAATTTAGATTTCCTATCGCAGTCATACTATAGTTATAAAACGATACAACTCAATACCATTGTTGAAAAATACCCGGGTAACGAATAAAGTATTAGTACTCTCAACAAAAATAGGTACCAAAGCTACAGCTGTTTACTGTGTTTCAACAGTTTTCAGTCAGCATGATAGAGAATCTTGACACATTGTGTCTTTCAAACTCATAGCTGCCTTATTTCCTGTCGCAGTCATACAATACTTATAAAATGATATAACTCAATGCCATTGTTGAAAAATACCCTGGTAATGAATAGAGAATTAGTACTCTCAACAAAAGTAGGTACCAAAGCTACAGCTGTTTACTATCTTTCAACAGTTTTCACTCCGCATGATAGAGAATCTTGATACATTCTGACTCTCAGATTCATGCCTGCTTTATTTCCTGTTGCAGTCATACTATACTTATAAAACGATATAACACAATACCACGGTAGAAAAAGACACTGGTAACCAACAGAATATTAGTACTCTCAACATAACTAGGCACCAAAGCTAAAGCTGTTTACTGTGTTTCAACAGTTTTCAGTCAGCATCATAGAGAATCTTGGCACATTGTGTCTTTCCATCTCATGGCTGCCTTATTTCCTGTCACAGTCATACTATACTTATAAAACGATATAACACAATACCATTGTTGAAAAATACCCTGGTAATGAATAGAGTATTAGTACTCTCAACAAAAAGAGGTACCAAAGCTACAGCTGTTTACTGTGTTTCAACAGTTTTCAGTCAGCATGATAGAGAATCTTGACACGTTCTGTCTTTCAAACTCATGGCTGCCTTATTTCCTGTCGCAGACATACTATACTTATAAAACGATATCACTCAATACCACGGCAGAAAAATACACTGGTAAGCAATAGAGTATTAATACGCTCAACAAAAATAGATACGAAAGCTACCGCTATTCACTGTGTTTCAACAGTTTTCAGTCAGCATGATAGAGAATCTTGACACATTCTGACTCTCAAACTCATGGCTGCCTTATTTCCTGTCGCAGTCATACTATACTTATGAAACGATATAACTCAATACCACGGTAGAAAAATACACTGGTAACTAATACAGTATGAGTACTCAATTTAACCAGGTACCAAAGCTACCACTGTTCACTGTGTTTGAACAGTTTTCAGTCAGCATGATAGAGAATCTTGATACATTCTGACTCTCAAATCCATGGCTGCCTTATTTCCTGTCGCAGTCATACTATACTTACTTATAAAACGATATAACTCTATACCACGGTAGAAAATACCCTGGTAACGTATAAAGTATTAGTACTCTCAACAAAAATAGGTACGGTACCAACGCTACAGCTGTTTACTGTGTTTCAACAGTTTTCAGTCCGCATTATAGAGAATCTTGACACATTCTGCCTTTCAAACTCATGGCTGCCTTATTTCCTGTCGCAGTCATACTATACTTATAAAACGATATAACTCAATACCATGGTAGAAAAAGACACTGGTAACCAATAGTATATTAGTACTCTCAACATAACTAGGCACCAAAGCTAAAGCTGTTTGCTGTATTTCAACAGTTTTCAGTCAGCATGATAGAGAATCTTGGTACATTGTGTCTTTCAAACTCATGGCAGCCTTATTTTCTGTCGCAGTCATACTATACTTATAAAACGATATAACACAATACCTTTGTTGAAAAATACCCTGGTAATGAATAGAGTATTAGCACTCTCAACAAAAAGAGGTACCAAAGCTACAGCTGTTTACTGTGTTTCAACAGTCTTCAGTCAGCATGACAGTTTTCAGTCTGTATGATAGAGAATCTTGACACATTCTGCCTTTCAAACTCATGGCTGCCTTATTTCCTGTCGCAGTCATACTATACTTATAAAACGATATAACTCAATACCATGGTAGAAAAAGACACTGGTAACCAATAGTATATTAGTACTCTCAACATAACTAGGCACCAAAGCTAAAGCTGTTTGCTGTATTTCAACAGTTTTCAGTCAGCATGATAGAGAATCTTGGTACATTGTGTCTTTCAAACTCATGGCTGCCTTATTTTCTGTCGCAGTCATACTATACTTATAAAACGATATAACACAATACCTTTGTTGAAAAATACCCTGGTAATGAATAGAGTATTAGTACTCTCAACAAAAAGAGGTACCAAAGCTACAGCTGTTTACTGTGTTTCAACAGTTTTCAGTCAGCATGATAGAGAATCTTGACACATTCTGTCTTTCAAACTCATGGCTGCCTTATTTCCTGTCACAGTCATACTATACTTATAAAACGATATAACTCAATACCACGGTAGAAAAATACACTGGTAACCAATAGAGTATTAGTACTCTCAACAAAAATAGGTACGAAAGCTACAGCTATTCACTGTGTTTCAACAGTTTTCAGTCAGCATGATAGAGAATCTTGACACATTCTGGCTCTCAAATTCATGGCTGCCTTATTTCCTGTTGCAGTTATACTATACTTAAAAAACAATATAACACAATACCATTGTTGAAAAATACCCTGGTAACGAATAGAGTATTAGTACTCTCAACAAAAATAGGTACTAAAGCTACAGCTGTTTACTGTGTTTCAACAGTTTTCAGTAAACATGAAAGAGAATCTTGATGCATTCTGACTCTCAAATTCATGGCTGCCTTATTTCCTGACACAGTCATACTACACTTATAAAACGATATAACACAATAGCATTGGCAAAAGATACCCTGGTAACGAATAGAGTATTAGTACTCTGAACAAAAATAAGTATCAAAGCTACAGCTGTTTACTGTGTTTCAACAGTTTTCAGTCAGCATTATAGAGAATCTTGATACATTCTGACTCTCAAATTCATGGCTGCCTTATTTTCTGTCGCAGTCATACTATACTTATGAAACGATATAACTCAATACCATTGTTGAAAAATACCATAGTAACTAATAGAGTATTAGTATTCTCAACAAAAATAGGTACCAAAGTTACAGCTGTTTACTGTGTTTCAACAGTTTTCAGTCAGCATGATAGAGAATCTTGACACATTCTGTCTTTCAAACTGATGGCTGCCTTATTTCCTTACGCAGTCATACTGTGCTTATAAAACGATATAACTCAATACCATGGTAGAAAAATACACTGGTAACCAATTGAGTATTAGTACTCTCAACAAAAATAGTTACCAATCCTAAAGCGTTTCACTGTGTTTCAACAGTTTCAGTCAGCATGATAGAGAATCTTGATATATTCTGACTCTCAAATTCTTGGCTGCCTTATTCCCTGACGCAGTCATACTACACTTATAAAACGATATAACACAATAGCATTGGCGAAAGATACTCTGGTAACGAATAGAGTATTAGTACTCTGAACAAAAAATAGGTAACAAAGCTACAGCTCTTTACTGTGTTTCAACTGTTTTCAGTCAGCATGATAGAGAATCTTGATACATTCTGACTCTCAAATTCATGGCTGCCTTTCTTTCTGTCACAGTCATACTATATTTATGAAACGATATAACTCAATACCATTGTTGAAAAATACCCTGGTAACTAAGAGAGTATTAGTATTCTCAACATAACTAGGTACCAAAGCTACCAGTGTTCACTGTGTTTCAACAGTTTTCAGTCAGCATGACAGGGAATCTTGACACATTCTGATTCTAAAATTCATGGCTGCCTTATTCCTGTCACAGTCATACAATACTTCCAAAACGATATAACTCAATACCATTGTTGAAAAAATACCCTGGTAATGAATAGAGTATTAGTACTCTCGACAGAAATAGGTACCAAAGCTACAGCTGTTTACTGTGTTTGAACAGTTTTCAGTCAGCATGATAGAGAATCTTGATACATTCTGACTCTCTAATTCATGGCTGCCTTATTTTCTGACACAGTCATACTGTATTTACGAAACCATATAACTCAATACCATTGTTGAGAAATACCCTGGTAACTAATAGAGTGTTAGTACTCTCAACATAACTAGGTACCAAAGCTAAAGCTGTTGACTGTGTTTCAACAGTTTTCAGTCAGCATGATAGAGAATCTTGACACATTCTGATTCTAAAATCCATGGCTGCCTTATTTCCTGTCGCAGTCATACTATACTTGTAAAACGATATAACTCAATACCACGGTAGAAAAACACACTAGTAACCAATAGAGTATTAGTACTCTCAACATAACTAGGTACCAAGGCTAAAGCTGTTTACTGTGTTTGAACAGTTTTCAGTCGGCATGATCGAGAATCTTGACACATTGTGTCTTTCAAACGCACCGCTGCCTTATTTCCTGTCGCAGTCATACTATACTTATAAAACAATATAACACAATACCATTGTTGAAAAATACCCTGGCAACGAATGGAGTATTAGCACTCTGAACTAAAATAGGTACCAAAGCTACAGCTGTTTACTGTGTTTCAACAGTTTTCAGTAAGCATGATAGAGAATCTTGACACATTCTGACTCTCAAGTTCATGGCTGCTTTATTTCCTGCCGCAGTCATACTATGCTTATAAAACGATATATCACAATACCATTGTTGAAAAATACCCTTTTAACGAATTGAGTATTAGTAGTCTCAACAAAAATAGGTACCAAAGCTACAGCTGTTTACTGTGTTTCAACAGTTTTCAGTCAGCATGATAGAGAATCTTGACACATTCTGATTCTCAAATTCATGACTGCCTTATTTCCTGTCGCAGTCATACTATACTTATGAAACGATATAGCTCAATACCATTGTTGAAAAATACCCTGGTAATGAATAGAGTATTAGTACTCTCGACAAAAATAGGTGCCAAAGCTACAGCTGTTTACTGTCTTTCGACAGTTTTCAGTCAGCATGGTAGAGAATCTTGATCCATTCTGATTCTAAAATTCATGGCTGCTTTATTTCCTGTCGCAGTCATACTATACTTACGAAACGATATAACTCAATACCATTGTTGAAAAATACCCTGGTAATGAATAGAGTATTTGTACTCTCGACAGAAATAGGTACCAAAGCTACATCTGTTTTCTGTGTTTGAACAGTTTTCAGTCAGCATGATAGAGAATCTTGGTACATTCTGACTCTCAATTTCATGGCAGCTTTATTTCCTGTCGCAGTCATACTATACTTATAAAACGATATAACACAATACCATTGTTGAAAAATACCTTCTTAACGAATAGAGTATTAGTACTCTCAACAAAAATAGGTACCAAAGCTTCAGCTGTTTACTGTGTTTCAACAGTTTTCAGTCAGCATGGTAGAGAATCTTGGCACATTCTGACTCAAATTCATGGCTGCCTTATTTCCTGTCACAGTCCTACTATACTTATAAAACAATATAACAGGATAGCATTGTTGAAAAATACCCTGGTAACGAGTAGAGTATTAGTACTCTGAACAAAAATGGGTACCGAAGCTACAGCTGTTTACTGTGTTTCAACAGTTTTCAGTCAGCATGATAGAGAACCTTGACGAATTCTGATTCTAAAATTCATGGCTGCCTTATTTCCTGTCGCAGTCATACGATACTTATAAAACGATATAAATCAATACCACGGTAGAAAATACCCTGGTAACGAATAAAGTATTAGGACTGTCACCAAAAATAGGTACCAAAGCTGCAGCTGTTTACTGTGTTTCAACAGTTTTCAGTCAGCATGATAGAGAATCTTGACACATTCCGTCTTTCAAACTCATGGCTGCCTTATATCCTTTCGCAGTCATACTGTGCTTATAAAACGATATAACGCAATACCACGGTAGAAAAATACACTGGTAACCAATAGAGTATTAGTACTCTCAACAAAAATAGTTACCAATCCTACAGCTATTCACTGTGTTTCAACAGTTTTCAGTCAGCTTGATAGAGAATCTTGATACATTCTGACTCTCAAATTCATGGCTGCTTTATTTTCTGTCGCAGTCATACTATACTTATGAAACGATATAACTCAATACCATTGTTGAAAAATACCATAGTAACTAATAGAGTATTAGTATTCTCAACATAACTAGGTACCAAAGCTACGACTGTTTACTGTGTTTCAACAGTTTTCAGTCAGCATGATAGGGAATCTTGACACATTCTGATTCTAAATTTCATGGCTGCCTTATTTTCTGTCGCAGTCATACTACACTTACGAAACGATGTAACTCAATACCATTGTTGAAAAATACCCTGGTAATGAATAGAGTATTAGTACTCTCGACAGAAATAGGTACCAAAGCTACAGCTGTTTACTATCTTTGAACAGTTTTCAGTCAGCATGATAGAGAATCTTGATACATTGTGACTCTCAAATTCATCGCTGCTTTATTTCCTGTCGCAGTCATACTATACTTATGAAACGATATAACTCAATACCACAGTAGAAAAATACACTGGTAACTAATACAGTATTAGTACTCTCAATATAACTAGGTACCAAAGCTACCACTGTTCACTGTGTTTCAACAGTTTTCAGTCAGGATGATAGAGAATCTTGACACATTGTGTCTTTCAAACTCATGGCTGCCTTATTTCCTGTCGCAATCATACTATACTTATAAAACGATATAACTCAATAGCACGGTAGACAATACCCTGGTAACGAATAAAGTATTAGTACTCTCAAGAAAAATAGGTACCAAAGCTACAGCTCTTTACTGTGTTTCAACAGTTTTCAGTCAGCATAGTAGAGAATCTTGACACATCTTAACTCACAAATTCATGGCTGCCTTATTTCCTGTTGCAGTCATACTATACTTATAAAATGATATAACACAATACCATTGTTGAAACATACCCTTGTAATGAATAGAGTATTAGTACTCTCACCAAAAATAGGTACCAAATCTACAACTGTTTACTGTGTTTCAACAGTTTTCAGTCAGCATGGAAGAGAATCTTGTTACATTCTGACTCTCAAACTCGTGGCAGCCTTATTTCCTGTCGCAGTCATACTATACTTATGAAACGATATAACTCAATACCACGGTATAAAAATACACTGGTAACTAATAGAGTATTAGTACTCTCAATATAACTAGGTACCAAAGCTACCACTGTTATTTCAACAGTTTTCAGTCAGCATGATAGAGAATCTTGACACATTCTGATTCTAAAATCCATGGCTGCATTATTTGCTTAGTATTAGGACTCTCACCAAAAATAGGTACCAAAACTACAGCTGTTTACTGTGTTTCAACAGTTTTCAGTCAGCATGATAGAGAATCTTTACACATTCTGACTCTCAAACTCATGGCTGCCTTATTTCCTGTCGCAGTCATACTATACTTATGAAACGATATAACTCAATACCACGGTAGAAAAATACACTTGTAACTAATACAGTATTAGTACTCTCAATTTAACCAGGTACCAAAGCTACCACTGTTCACTGTGTTTGAACAGTTTTCAGTCAGCATGATAGAGAATCTTGATACATTCTGACTCTCAAATCCATGGCTGCCTTATTTCCTGTCGCAGTCATACTATACTTATAAAACGATATAACTCAATACCACGGTAGAAAATACCCTGGTAACGCATAAAGTATTAGTACTCTCAACAAAAATAGGTACGGTACCAACGCTACAGCTGTTTACTGTGTTTCAACAGTTTTCAGTCTGCATGATAGAGAATCTTGACATATTGTGTCTTTGAAACTCTTGGCTGCCTTATTTCCTGTTGCAGTCATACTATACTTATAAAACGATATAACTCAGTACCACGATAGAAAAATACCCTGGTAACCAATGGAGTATTCGTACTCTCGACAAAAATAGGTACCAAAGCTACAGCTGTTTACTGTGTTTCAACAGTTTTCAGTCAGCATGATAGAGAACCTTGACACATTCTGCCTTTCAAACTCATGGCTGCCTTATTTCCTGTCGCAGTCATACTATACTTATAAAACGATATAACACAATACCACGGTAGAAAAAGACACTGGTAACCAATAGTATATTAGTACTCTCAACATAACTAGGCACCAAAGCTAAAGCTGTTTACTGTATTTCAACAGTTTTCAGTCAGCATGATAGAGAATCTTGGCACATTGTGTCTTTCAAACTCATGGCTGCCTTATTTTCTGTCGCAGTCATACTATACTTATAAAACGATATAGCACAATACCTTTGTTGAAAAATACCCTGGTAATGAATAGAGTATTAGTACTCTCAACAAAAAGAGGTCCCAAAGCTACAGCTGTTTACTGTGTTTCAACAGTCTTCAGTCAGCATGACAGTTTTCAGTCAGCATGATAGAGAATCTTGACACATTCTGTCTTTCAAACTCATGGCTGCTTTATTTCCTGTCACAGTCATACTATACTTATAAAATGATATAACTCAATACCACGGTAGAAAAATACACTGGTAACCAATAGAGTATTAATACTCTCAACAAAAATAGGTACGAAAGCTACAGCTATTCACTGTGCTTCAACAGTTTTCAGTCAGCATGATAGAGAATCTTGACACATTCTGGCTCTGAAATTCATGGCTGCCTTATTTCCTGTTGCAGTTATACTATACTTAAAAAACAATATAACACGATACCATTGTTGAAAAATACCCTGGTAACGAATAGAGTATTAGTACTCTGAACAAAAATAGGTACTAAAGCTACAGCTGTTTACTGTGTTTCAACAGTTTTCGGTAAACATGAAAGAGAATCTTGATACATTCTGACTCTCAAATGGCTGCCTTATATCCTGACACAGTCATACTACACTTATAAAACGATATAACGCAATAGCATTGGCGAAAGATACCCTGGTAACGAATAGAGTATTAGTACTCTGAACAAAAATAAGTATCAAAGCTACAGCTGTTTACTGTGTTTCAACAGTTTTCAGTCAGCATTATAGAGAATCTTGATACATTCTGACTCTCAAATTCATGGCTGCCTTATTTTCTGTCGCAGTCATACTATAATTATAAAACGATATAACACAATGCCATTGTTGAAAAATACCCTTGTAATGAATAGGTATTAGTACTCTCACCAAAAATAGGTACCAAATCTACAACTGTTTACTGTGTTTCAACAGTTTTCAGTCAGCATGGAAGAGAATCTTGATACATTCTGACTCTCAAACTCATGGCAGCCTTATTTCCTGTCGCAGTCATATTATACTTATGAAACGATATAACTCAATACCACGGTATAAAAATACACTGGTAACTAATAGAGTATTAGTAATCTCAATATAAATAGGTACCAAAGCTACTACTGTTATTTCAACAGTTTTCAGTCAGCATGATAGAGAATCTTGACACATTCTGATTCTAAAATCCATGTCTGCCTTATTTGCTTAGTATTAGGACTCTTATCAAAAATAGGTACCAAAGCTACAGCTGTTTACTGTGTTTCAACAGTTTTCAGTCCGCATTATAGAGAATCTTGACACATTCTGCCTTTCAAACTCATGGCTGCCTTATTTCCCGTCGCAGTCATACTATACTTATAAAACGACATAACCCAATACCATGGTAGAAAAAGACACTGGTAACCAATAGTATATTAGTACTCTCAACATAACTAGGCACCAAAGCTAAAGCTGTTTACTGTATTTCAACAGTTTTCAGTCAGCATGATAGAGAATCTTGGCACATTGTGTCTTTCAAACTCTTGGCTGCCTTATTTCCTGTCGCAGTCATACTATACTTATAAAACGATATAACACAATACCTTTGTTGAAAAATACCCTGGTAATGAATAGAGTATTAGTACTCTCAACAAAAAGAGGTACCAAAGCTACAGCTGTTTACTGTGTTTCAACAGTTTTCAGTCAGCATGACAGTTTTCAGTCAGCATGATAGAGAATCTTGACACATTCTGTCTTTCAAACTCATGGCTGCCTTATTTCCTGTCACAGTCATACTATACTTATAAAACGATATAACTCAATACCACGGTAGAAAAATACACTGGTAACCAATAGAGTATTAGTACTCTCAACAAAAATAGGTACGAAAGCTACAGCTATTCACTGTGTTTCAACAGTTTTCAGTCAACATGATAGAGAATCTTGACACATTCTGGCTCTCAAATTCATGGCTGCCTTATTTCCTGTTGCAGTTATACTATACTTAAAAAACAATATAACACAATACCATTGTTGAAAAATACCCTGGTAACGAATAGAGTATTAGTACTCTCAACAAAAATAGGTACTAAAGCTACAGCTGTTTGCTGTGTTTCAACAGTTTTCAGTAAACATGAAAGAGAATCTTGATGCATTCTGACTCTCAAATTCATGGCTGCCTTATTTCCTGACACAGTCATACTACACTTATAAAACGATATAACACAATAGCATTGGCGAAAGATACCCTGGTAACGAATAGAGTATTAGTACTCTGAACAAAAATAAGTATCAAAGCTACAGCTGTTTACTGTGTTTCAACAGTTTTCAGTCAGCATTATAGAGAATCTTGATACATTCTGACTCTCAAATTCATGGCTGCCTTATTTTCTGTCGCAGTCACACTATACGTATGAAACGATATAACTCAATACCATTGTTGAAAAATACCATAGTAACTAATAGAGTATTAGTATTCTCAACATAACTAGGTACCAAAGCTACGACTGTTTACTGTGTTTCAACAGTTTTCAGTCAGCATGATAGGGAATCTTTACACATTCTGATTCTAAATTTCATGGCTGCCTTATTTTCTGTCGCAGTCATACTACACTTACGAAACGATGTAACTCAATACCATTGTTGAAAAATACCCTGGTAATGAATAGAGTATTAGTACTCTCGACAGAAATAGGTACCAAAGCTACAGCTGTTTACTATGTTTGAACAGTTTTCAGTCAGCATGATAGAGAATCTTGATACATTGTGACCCTCAAATTCATCGCTGCTTTTTTTCCTGTCGCAGTCATACTATACTTATGAAACGATATAACTCAATACCACAGTAGAAAAATACACTGGTAACTAATACAGTATTAGTACTCTCAATATAACTAGGTACCAAAGCTACCACTGTTCACTGTGTTTCAACAGTTTTCAGTCAGGATGATAGAGAATCTTGACACATTGTGTCTTTCAAACTCATGGCTGCCTTATTTCCTGTTGCAATCATACTATACTTATAAAACGATATAACTCAATAGCACGGTAGACAATACCCTGGTAACGAATAAAGTATTAGTACTCTCAAGAAAAATAGGTACCAAAGCTACAGCTGTTTACTGTGTTTCAACAGTTTTCAGTCAGCATAGTAGAGAATCTTGACACATCTTAACTCACAAATTCATGGCTGCTTTATTTCCTTTCGCAGTCATACTATACTTATAAAATGATATAACACAATACCATTGTTGAAACATACCCTTGTAATGAATAGAGTATTAGTACTCTCACCAAAAATAGGTACCAAATCTACAACTGTTTACTGTGTTTCAACAGTTTTCAGTCAGCATGGAAGAGAATCTTGTTACATTCTGACTCTCAAACTCGTGACAGCCTTATTTCCTGTCGCAGTCATACTATACTTATGAAACGATATAACTCAATACCACGGTATAAAAATACACTGGTAACTAATAGAGTATTAGTACTCTCAATATAACTAGGTACCAAAGCTACCACTGTTATTTCAACAGTTTTCAGTCAGCATGATAGAGAATCTTGACACATTCTGATTCTAAAATCCATGGCTGCCTTATTTGCTTAGTATTAGGACTCTCACCAAAAATAGGTACGAAAACTACAGCTGTTTACTGTGTTTCAACAGTTTTCAGTCAGCATGATAGAGAATCTTTACACATTCTGACTCTCAAACTCATGGCTGCCTTATTTCCTGTCGCAGTCATACTATACTTAAGAAACGATATAACTCAATACCACGGTAGAAAAATACACTGGTAACTAATACAGTATTAGTACTCTCAATTTAACCAGGTACCAAAGCTACCACTGTTCACTGTGTTTGAACAGTTTTCAGTCAGCATGATAGAGAATCTTGATACATTCTGACTCTCAAATCCATGGCTGCCTTATTTCCTGTCGCAGTCATACTATACTTATAAAACGATATAACTCAATACCACGGTAGAAAATACCCTGGTAACGCATAAAGTATTAGTACTCTCAACAAAAATAGGTACGGTACCAACGCTACAGCTGTTTACTGTGTTTCAACAGTTTTCAGTCTGCCTGATAGAGAATCTTGACATACTGTGTCTTTGAAACTCTTGGCTGCCTTATTTCCTGTCGCAGTCATACTATACTTATAAAAAGATATAACACAATACCTTTGTTGAAAAATACCCTGGTAATGAATAGAGTATTAGTACTCTCAACAAAAAGAGGTACCAAAGCTACAGCTGTTTCCTGTGTTTCAACATTTTTCAGTCAGCATGACAGTTTTCAGTCAGCATGATTGAGAATCTTGACACATTCTGTCTTTCAAACTCATGGCTGCTTTATTTCCTGTCACAGTCATACTATACTTGTAAAACGATATAACTACCACGGTAGAAAAAGACACTGGTAACCAATAGTATATTAGTACTCTCAACATAACTAGGCACCAAAGCTAAAGCTGTTTACTGTATTTCAACAGTTTTCAGTCAGCATGATAGAGAATCTTGGCACATTGTGTCTTTCAAACTCATGGCTGCCTTATTTTCTGTCGCAGTCATACTATACTTATAAAACGATATAGCACAATACCTTTGTTGAAAAATACCCTGGTAATGAATAGAGTATTAGTACTCTCAACAAAAAGAGGTATCAAAGCTACAGCTGTTTACTGTGTTTCAACATTTTTCAGTCAGCATGACAGTTTTCAGTCAGCATGATTGAGAATCTTGACACATTCTGTCTTTCAAACTCATGGCTGCTTTATTTCCTGTCACAGTCATACTATACTTATAAAACGATATAACTCAATACCACGGTAGAAAAATACACTGGTAACCAATAGAGTATTAATACTCTCAACAAAAATAGGTACGAAAGCTACAGCTATTCACTGTGTTTCAACAGTTTTCAGTCAGCATGATAGAGAATCTTGACACATTCTGGCTCTGAAATTCATGGCTGCCTTATTTCCTGTTGCAGTTATACTATACTTAAAAAACAATATAACACAATACAATTGTTGAAAAATACCCTGGTAACGAATAGAGTATTAGTACTCAACAAAAATAGGTACTAAAGCTGCAGCTGTTTACTGTGTTTCAACAGTTTTCAGTAAACATGAAAGAGAATCTTAATACATTCTGACTCTCAAATGGCTGCCTTATTTCCTGACACAGTCATACTACACTTATAAAATGATATAACGCAATAGCATTGGCGAAAGAGACCCTGGTAACGAATAGAGTATTAGTACTCTGAACAAAAATAAGTATCAAAGCTGCAGCTGTTTACTGTGTTTCAACAGTTTTCAGTCAGCATTATAGAGAATCTTGATACATTCTGATTCTCAAATTCATGGCTGCCTTATTTTCTGTCGCAGTCATACTATAATTATAAAACGATATAACACAATGCCATTGTTGAAAAATACCCTTGTAATGAATAGGTGTTAGTACTCTCACCAAAAATAGGTACCAAATCTACAACTGTTTACTGTGTTTCAACAGTTTTCAGTCAGCATGGAAGAGAATCTTGATACATTCTGACTCTCAAACACGTGGCAGCCTTATTTCCTGCCGCAGTCATATTATACTTATGAAACGATATAACTCAATACCACGGTATAAAAATACACTGGTAACTAATAGAGTATTAGTAATCTCAATATAAATAGGTACCAAAGCTACCACTGTTATTTCAACAGTTTTCAGTCAGCATGATAGAGAATCTTGACACATTCTGATTCTAAAATCCATGTCTGCCTTATTTGCTTAGTATTAGGACTCTCATCAAAAATAGGTACCAAAGCTACAGCTGTTTACTGTGTTTCAACAGTTTTCAGTCAGCATGATAGAGAATCTTTACACATTCTGTCTTTCAAACTCATGGCTGCCTTATATCCTTTCGCAGTCATACTGTGCTTATAAAACGATATAACGCAATACCACGGTAGAAAAATACACTGGCAACCAATAGAGTATTAGTACTCTCAACAAAAATAGTTACCAATCCTACAGCTATTCACTGTGTTTCAACAGTTTTCAGTCAGCTTGATAGAGAATCTTGATGCATTCTGACTCTCAAATTCATGGCCGCCTTACTTCCTGACACAGTCATACTACACTTATAAAACGATATAATGCAATAGCATTGTTGAAAAATACCCTGGTAACGAATAGAGTATTAGTACTCTCGACAGAAATAGGTACCAAATCTAACAGTTTACTGTGTTTCAACAGTTTTCAGTCATCACGATAGAGAATCTTGATACATTCTGACTCTCAAATTCATGGCTGCTTTATTTCCTGTCGCAGTCATACTATACTTATAAAATGATATAACACAATACCATTGTTGAAAAATACCTTCTACACGAGTAGAGTGTTAGTACTCTCCACAAAAATAGGTAACAAAGCTTCAGCTGTTTATTGTGTTTCAACAGTTTTCAGTCAGCATGGTAGAGAATCTTGACACATTCTGACTCTCTAATTCATGGCTGCCTTATTTCCTGTCGCAGTCATATTATACTTTTAAAACTGTATAACTCAATACCACGGTAGACAAATACACTGGTGACCAATAGAGTATTAGTACTCTCAACATAACTAGGTACCAAATCTACAACTGTTTACTGTGTTTCAACAGTTTTCAGTCAGCATGGAAGAGAATCTTGATACATTCTGACTCTCAAACTCATGGCAGCCTTATTTCCTGTCGCAGTCATATTATACTCATGAAACGATATAACTCAATACCACGGTATAAAAATACACTGGTAACTAATAGAGTATTAGTAATCTCAATATAAATAGGTACCAAAGCTACCACTGTTATTTCAACAGTTTTCAGTCAGCATGATAGAGAATCTTGACACATTCTGATTCTAAAATCCATGTCTGCCTTATTTGCTTAGTATTAGGACTCTCATCAAAAATAGGTACCAAAGCTACAGCTGTTTACTGTGTTTCAACAGTTTTCAGTCAGCATGATAGAGAATCTTGACACATTCTGTCTTTCAAACTCATGACTGCCTTATTTCCTCTCACTGTCAAACTATTCTTATAAAGCGATATAACTCAATACCACGGTAGAAAAATACACTGGTAACCAATACAGTATTAGTAGTCTCAACAAAAATAGTTACCAAAGCTACGACTGTTTACTGTGTTTCAACAGTTTTCAGTCAGCATGATAGAGAATCTTGACACATTCTGAATCTCAAATTCAAGGCTCCCTTATTTCCTGTCGCAGTCATACTATACTGATAAAACAATATAACACAATACGATTGTTGAAAAATACCCTGGTAATGAATAGAGTATTAGTACTCTCACCAAAAATAGGTACCAAACCTACAGCTGTTTACTGTGTTTCAACAGTTTTCAGTCAGCATGAAAGAGATTCTTGATACATTCTGACTCTCAAACTCAAGGCTGCCTTATTTCCTGTCGCAGTCATACTATACTTACAAAACGATATAACTCAATAACACGGTAGAAAAATACACTGGTAACCAATTGAGTATTATTAGTACTCTCAACATGACTAGGTACCAAAGCAACAGCTGTTCACTGTGTTTCAAGAGTTTTCAGTCAGCATGATAGAGAATCTTCACACATTCTGACTTTCAAACTCATGGCTACCTTATTTTCTGTCGCAGTCATTCTATACTTATGGAACGAAATAACTCAATACCACGGTAGAAAAATACAACAGTTTTCAGTCAGCATGAGAGAGAATTTTGACACATTCTGCTTCTAAAATTCATGGCTGACTTATTTCATGTCGCAGTCGTACTATACTTATGAAACGATATAACTCAATACCAATGTTGAAAAATACCCAAGTAATGGAAAAAGTATTGGTACTCTCACCAAAAATAGGTACCAAAGCTACAGCTGTTTACTGTGTTTCAACAGTTTTCCGTCAGCATGAAAGAGATTCTTGATACATTCTGACTCTCAAACTAATGGGTGCCTTATTTCCTGCCGCAGTCTTACTCTACTTATAAAACTGTATAACTCAATACCACGGTAGACAAATACACTGGTAACCAATAGAGTATTAGTTCTCTCAACATAACTAGATACCAAAGCTTGAGCTATTCACTGTGTTTCAACTCTTTTCAGTCAGCATGGTAAAGAATCTTGACACATCCTGACTCTCAAATCCATGGCTGCCTTATATTTCCGGTCACAGTCATACTATACTTATAAAACATTATAACACAATACCATTGTTGAAACATACCCTGGCAACGAATGGAGTATTAGTACTCTCAACAAAAATAGGTACCAAAGCTACAGTTGTTTACTGTGTTTCAACAGTTTTCAGTAAGCATGATAGAGAATCTTGACACATTCTAACTCTCAACCTCATGGCAGCCTTATTTCATGTCGCAGTCGTACTATAGTTATAAAACAATATAACTTAATACCACGGTACAAAATACCCTGCTAACGAATAAAGTATTAGTAATCTCAACAAAAATAGGTACCAAAGCTACAGCTGTTTACTGTGTTTCAACAGTTTTCAGTCAGCATGATAGAGAATCTTGACCCATTCTGATTCTAAAATCCATGGCTGCCTTATTTCCTGTCGCAGTCATACTATACTTATAAAACGATATAACACAATACCATTGTTGAAAAATACCCTGGTAATGAATAGAGTATTAGTACTCTAAAAAAAAATTGGTACCAAAGCTACAGCTGTTTACTGTGTTTCAACAGTTTTCAGTCAGCATGATAGAGAATCTTGACTAATTCTGTTTTTCAAGCATATGGCTGCCTTATTTCCTGTCGCAGTCATAACTATAGTTATAAAACGATATAACTCAATACCACGGTAGAAAAATACACTGGTAACCAATAGAGTATTAGTTATCTCAACAAAAATAGGTACCAAAGCTACAGATATTCACTGTGTTTCAACAGTTTTCAGGCAGCATGATAGAGAATCTTGACACATTCTGGCTCTGAAATTCATGGCTGCTTTATTTTCTGTCGCAGTCATACTATACTTATGAAACGATATAACTCAATACCTTTGTTGAAAAATACACTGGCATCTAATAGAGTATTAGTATTCTCAACATAACTTGGTACCAAAGCTACCACTGTTCACTGTGTTTGAAAAGTTTTCAGTCAGCATGATAGAGAATCTTGATCCATTCTGACTCTCTAATTCATGGCTGCCTTATTTCCTGTCGCAGTCATACTATACTTATAAAACAATATAACACAATACCATTGTTGAAAAATACCCTGGTAATGAATAGAGTATTAGTACTCTCGACAAAAATAGGTACCAAAGCTACAGCTGTTTACTGTGTTTCAACAGTTTTCTCTCAGCTTGATAGAGAATCTTGATACATTCTGACTCTCAGATTCATGGCTGCTTTACTTCCTGTCGCATTCATACTATACTTATAAAACGATATAACTCACCACCACGTTAGAAAAACACACTGGTAACCAATAGAGTATTAGTACTCTCAACATAACTAGGTACCAAAGCTAAAGCTGCTGACTATGTTTCAACATTTTCAGTCAGCATGATAGAGAATCTTGACACATTGTGTCTTTCAAACTCACGGCTGACTTATTTCCTGTCGCAGTCATACTATACTTATAAAACGATATATCACAATACCATTGTTGAAAAATACCCTCTTAACGAATAGAGTATTAGTAGTCTCAACAAAAATAGGTACCACAGCTACAGCTGTTTACTGTGTTTCAACAGTTTTCAGTCAGCATGATAGAGAATCTTGACACATTCTGATTCTAAAATCCATGGCTGCCTTATTTCCTGTCGCAGTCATACTATACTTATAAAACGATACAACTCAATACCACGGTAGAAAATACCCTGGTAACAAATAAAGTATTAGTAGTCTCAACAAAAATAGGTACCAAAGCTACAGCTGTTTACTGTCTTTCAACAGTTTTTACTCAGCATGATAGAGAATCTTGACACATTCTCACTCTCAAGTTCATGGCTGCTTTTTTTCCTGTCGCAGTCATACTATACTCGTAAAACGATATAACTCAATACCACGGTAGAAAAACACACTAGTAACCAATAGAGTACTAGAACTCTCAACATAACTAGGTACCAAAGCTAAAGCTGTTTACTGTGTTTCAACAGTTTTCAGTCGGCATGATACAGAATCTTGACACATTGTGTCTTTCAAACTCGCGGCTGCCTTATTTCCTGTCGCAGTCATACTATACTTATAAAACAATATAACACAATACCATTGTTGAAAAATACCCTGGTAACGGATAGGGTATTAGTACTTTGAACAAAAATAGGTACCTAAGCTACTGCTGTTTACTGTGTTTCAACAGTTTTCAGTCAGCATGGAAGAGAATCTTGATACATTCTGACTCTCAAACTCATGGCAGCCTTATTTCCTGTCGCAGTCATATTATACTTATGAAACGATATAACTCAATACCACGGTATAAAAATACACTGGTAACTAATAGAGTATTAGTAATCTCAATATAAATATGTACCAAAGCTACCACTGTTATTTCAACAGTTTTCAGTCAGCATGATAGAGAATCTTGACACATTCTGATTCTAAAATCCATGTCTGCCTTATTTGCTTAGTATTAGGACTCTCATCAAAAATAGGTACCAAAGCTACAGCTGTTTACTGTGTTTCAACAGTTTTCAGTCAGCATGATAGAGAATCTTGACACATTCTGTCTTTCAAACTCATGACTGCCTTATTTCCTCTCACTGTCAAACTATTCTTATAAAGCGATATAACTCAATACCACGGTAGAAAAATACACTGGTAACCAATACAGTATTAGTAGTCTCAACAAAAATAGTTACCAAAGCTACGACTGTTTACTGTGTTTCAACAGTTTTCAGTCAGCATGATAGAGAATCTTGACACATTCTGAATCTCAAATTCAAGGCTCCCTTATTTCCTGTCGCAGTCATACTATACTGATAAAACAATATAACACAATACGATTGTTGAAAAATACCCTGGTAATGAATAGAGTATTAGTACTCTCACCAAAAATAGGTACCAAACCTACAGCTGTTTACTGTGTTTCAACAGTTTTCAGTCAGCATGAAAGAGATTCTTGATACATTCTGACTCTCAAACTCAAGGCTGCCTTATTTCCTGTCGCAGTCATACTATACTTACAAAACGATATAACTCAATAACACGGTAGAAAAATACACTGGTAACCAATTGAGTATTATTAGTACTCTCAACATGACTAGGTACCAAAGCAACAGCTGTTCACTGTGTTTCAAGAGTTTTCAGTCAGCATGATAGAGAATCTTCACACATTCTGACTTTCAAACTCATGGCTACCTTATTTTCTGTCGCAGTCATTCTATACTTATGGAACGAAATAACTCAATACCACGGTAGAAAAATACAACAGTTTTCAGTCAGCATGAGAGAGAATTTTGACACATTCTGCTTCTAAAATTCATGGCTGACTTATTTCATGTCGCAGTCGTACTATACTTATGAAACGATATAACTCAATACCAATGTTGAAAAATACCCAAGTAATGGAAAAAGTATTGGTACTCTCACCAAAAATAGGTACCAAAGCTACAGCTGTTTACTGTGTTTCAACAGTTTTCCGTCAGCATGAAAGAGATTCTTGATACATTCTGACTCTCAAACTAATGGGTGCCTTATTTCCTGCCGCAGTCTTACTCTACTTATAAAACTGTATAACTCAATACCACGGTAGACAAATACACTGGTAACCAATAGAGTATTAGTTCTCTCAACATAACTAGATACCAAAGCTTGAGCTATTCACTGTGTTTCAACTCTTTTCAGTCAGCATGGTAAAGAATCTTGACACATCCTGACTCTCAAATTCATGGCTGCCTTATATTTCCGGTCACAGTCATACTATACTTATAAAACATTATAACACAATACCATTGTTGAAACATACCCTGGCAACGAATGGAGTATTAGTACTCTCAACAAAAATAGGTACCAAAGCTACAGTTGTTTACTGTGTTTCAACAGTTTTCAGTAAGCATGATAGAGAATCTTGACACATTCTAACTCTCAACCTCATGGCAGCCTTATTTCATGTCGCAGTCGTACTATAGTTATAAAACAATATAACTTAATACCACGGTACAAAATACCCTGCTAACGAATAAAGTATTAGTAATCTCAACAAAAATAGGTACCAAAGCTACAGCTGTTTACTGTGTTTCAACAGTTTTCAGTCAGCATGATAGAGAATCTTGACACATTCTGATTCTAAAATCCATGGCTGCCTTATTTCCTGTCGCAGTCATACTATACTTATAAAACGATATAACACAATACCATTGTTGAAAAATACCCTGGTAATGAATAGAGTATTAGTACTCTAAAAAAAAATTGGTACCAAAGCTACAGCTGTTTACTGTGTTTCAACAGTTTTCAGTCAGCATGATAGAGAATCTTGACTAATTCTGTTTTTCAAGCATATGGCTGCCTTATTTCCTGTCGCAGTCATAACTATAGTTATAAAACGATATAACTCAATACCACGGTAGAAAAATACACTGGTAACCAATAGAGTATTAGTTATCTCAACAAAAATAGGTACCAAAGCTACAGATATTCACTGTGTTTCAACAGTTTTCAGGCAGCATGATAGAGAATCTTGACACATTCTGGCTCTGAAATTCATGGCTGCTTTATTTTCTGTCGCAGTCATACTATACTTATGAAACGATATAACTCAATACCTTTGTTGAAAAATACACTGGCATCTAATAGAGTATTAGTATTCTCAACATAACTTGGTACCAAAGCTACCACTGTTCACTGTGTTTGAAAAGTTTTCAGTCAGCATGATAGAGAATCTTGATCCATTCTGACTCTCTAATTCATGGCTGCCTTATTTCCTGTCGCAGTCATACTATACTTATAAAACAATATAACACAATACCATTGTTGAAAAATACCCTGGTAATGAATAGAGTATTAGTACTCTCGACAAAAATAGGTACCAAAGCTACAGCTGTTTACTGTGTTTCAACAGTTTTCTCTCAGCTTGATAGAGAATCTTGATACATTCTGACTCTCAGATTCATGGCTGCTTTACTTCCTGTCGCATTCATACTATACTTATAAAACGATATAACTCACCACCACGTTAGAAAAACACACTGGTAACCAATAGAGTATTAGTACTCTCAACATAACTAGGTACCAAAGCTAAAGCTGCTGACTATGTTTCAACATTTTCAGTCAGCATGATAGAGAATCTTGACACATTGTGTCTTTCAAACTCACGGCTGACTTATTTCCTGTCGCAGTCATACTATACTTATAAAACGATATATCACAATACCATTGTTGAAAAATACCCTCTTAACGAATAGAGTATTAGTAGTCTCAACAAAAATAGGTACCACAGCTACAGCTGTTTACTGTGTTTCAACAGTTTTCAGTCAGCATGATAGAGAATCTTGACACATTCTGATTCTAAAATCCATGGCTGCCTTATTTCCTGTCGCAGTCATACTATACTTATAAAACGATACAACTCAATACCACGGTAGAAAATACCCTGGTAACAAATAAAGTATTAGTAGTCTCAACAAAAATAGGTACCAAAGCTACAGCTGTTTACTGTCTTTCAACAGTTTTTACTCAGCATGATAGAGAATCTTGACACATTCTCACTCTCAAGTTCATGGCTGCTTTTTTTCCTGTCGCAGTCATACTATACTCGTAAAACGATATAACTCAATACCACGGTAGAAAAACACACTAGTAACCAATAGAGTACTAGTACTCTCAACATAACTAGGTACCAAAGCTAAAGCTGTTTACTGTGTTTCAACAGTTTTCAGTCGGCATGATACAGAATCTTGACACATTGTGTCTTTCAAACTCGCGGCTGCCTTATTTCCTGTCGCAGTCATACTATACTTATAAAACAATATAACACAATACCATTGTTGAAAAATACCCTGGTAACGGATAGGGTATTAGTACTTTGAACAAAAATAGGTACCTAAGCTACTGCTGTTTACTGTGTTTCAACAGTTTTCAGTCAGCATGGAAGAGAATCTTGATACATTCTGACTCTCAAACTCATGGCAGCCTTATTTCCTGTCGCAGTCATATTATACTTATGAAACGATATAACTCAATACCACGGTATAAAAATACACTGGTAACTAATAGAGTATTAGTAATCTCAATATAAATATGTACCAAAGCTACCACTGTTATTTCAACAGTTTTCAGTCAGCATGATAGAGAATCTTGACACATTCTGATTCTAAAATCCATGTCTGCCTTATTTGCTTAGTATTAGGACTCTCATCAAAAATAGGTACCAAAGCTACAGCTGTTTACTGTGTTTCAACAGTTTTCAGTCAGCATGATAGAGAATCTTGACACATTCTGTCTTTCAAACTCATGACTGCCTTATTTCCTCTCACTGTCAAACTATTCTTATAAAGCGATATAACTCAATACCACGGTAGAAAAATACACTGGTAACCAATACAGTATTAGTAGTCTCAACAAAAATAGTTACCAAAGCTACGACTGTTTACTGTGTTTCAACAGTTTTCAGTCAGCATGATAGAGAATCTTGACACATTCTGAATCTCAAATTCATGGCTCCCTTATTTCCTGTCGCAGTCATACTATACTGATAAAACAATATAACACAATACGATTGTTGAAAAATACCCTGGTAATGAATAGAGTATTAGTACTCTCACCAAAAATAGGTACCAAACCTACAGCTGTTTACTGTGTTTCAACAGTTTTCAGTCAGCATGAAAGAGATTCTTGATACATTCTGACTCTCAAACTCAAGGCTGCCTTATTTCCTGTCGCAGTCATACTATACTTACAAAACGATATAACTCAATAACACGGTAGAAAAATACACTGGTAACCAATTGAGTATTATTAGTACTCTCAACATGACTAGGTACCAAAGCAACAGCTGTTCACTGTGTTTCAAGAGTTTTCAGTCAGCATGATAGAGAATCTTCACACATTCTGACTTTCAAACTCATGGCTACCTTATTTTCTGTCGCAGTCATTCTATACTTATGGAACGAAATAACTCAATACCACGGTAGAAAAATACAACAGTTTTCAGTCAGCATGAGAGAGAATTTTGACACATTCTGCTTCTAAAATTCATGGCTGACTTATTTCATGTCGCAGTCGTACTATACTTATGAAACGATATTACTCAATACCAATGTTGAAAAATACCCAAGTAATGGAAAAAGTATTGGTACTCTCACCAAAAATAGGTACCAAAGCTACAGCTGTTTACTGTGTTTCAACAGTTTTCCGTCAGCATGAAAGAGATTCTTGATACATTCTGACTCTCAAACTAATGGGTGCCTTATTTCCTGCCGCAGTCTTACTCTACTTATAAAACTGTATAACTCAATACCACGGTAGACAAATACACTGGTAACCAATAGAGTATTAGTTCTCTCAACATAACTAGATACCAAAGCTTGAGCTGTTCACTGTGTTTCAACTCTTTTCAGACAGCATGGTAAAGAATCTTGACACATCCTGATTCTAAAATCCACGGCTGCCTTATTTCCTGTCGCAGTCATACTATACTTATAAAACGATATAACACAATACCATTGTTGAAACATACCCTGGCAACGAATGGAGTATTAGTACTCTCAACAAAAATAGGTACCAAAGCTACAGTTGTTTACTGTGTTTCAACAGTTTTCAGTAAGCATGATAGAGAATCTTGACACATTCTGACTCTCAACCTCATGGCAGCCTTATTTCATGTCGCAGTCGTACTATAGTTATAAAACAATATAACTTAATACCACGGTACAAAATACCCTGCTAACGAATAAAGTATTAGTAATCTCAACAAAAATAGGTACCAAAGCTACAGCTGTTTACTGTGTTTCAACAGTTTTCAGTCAGCATGATAGAGAATCTTGACACATTCTGATTCTAAAATCCATGGCTGCCTTATTTCCTGTCGCAGTCATACTATACTTATAAAATGATATAACACAATACCATTGTTGAAAAATATCCTCTTAACGAATAGAGTACTAGTACTCTCAACATAACTAGGTACCACAGCTACAGCTGTTTACTGTGTTTCAGCAGTTTTCAGTAAGCATGAGAGAGAATCTTGACACATTCTGACTCTCAAGTTCATGGCTGCTTTATTTCCTGTCGCAGTCATACTATACTCGTAAAACGATATAACTCAATACCACGGTAGAAAAACACACTAGTAACCAATAGAGTACTAGTACTCTCAACATAACTAGGTACCAAAGCTAAAGCTGTTTACTGTGTTTCAACAGTTTTCAGTCGCCATGATACAGAATCTTGACACATTGTGTCTTTCAAACTCGCGGCTGCCTTATTTCCTGTTGCAGTCATACTATACTTATAAAACAATATAACACAATACCATTGTTGAAAAATACCCTGGTAACGGATAGGGTATTAGTACTTTGAACAAAGATAGGTACCTAAGCTACTGCTGTTTACTGTGTTTCAACAGTTTTCAGTCAGCATGATAGAGAATCTTGATCCATTCTGACTCTCAAATTCATGGCTGCTTTATTTCCTGTTGCGGTCATACCGTACTCATAAAACGATATATCACAATACCATTGTTGAAAAATACCCTCTTAACGAATAGAGTATTAGTAGTCTCAGCAAAAATAGGTACCAAAGCTACAGCTGTTTACTGTCTTTCAACAGTTTTTAGTCAGCATGATAGAGAATCTTGACACATTCTCACTCTCAAGTTCATGGCTGCTTTTTTTCCTGTCGCAGTCATACTATACTTATAAAACAATATAACTCAATACCATTGTTGAAAAATACCCTGTTAATAAATAGAGTATTAGTACTCTCGACAAAAATAGGTACCAAAGCTTCAGCTGTTTACTGTCTTTCAACAGTTTTCAGTCAGCATGATAGAGAATCTTGACACATTGTGTCTTTCAAACTCATGGCTGCCTTATTTCCTGTCGCTGTCATACTATACTTATAAAACGATATTACTTAGTACCACAGTAGAAAAATACTCGGGTAACTAATAGAGTATTAGTACTCTCAATATAACTAGGTACCAAACTACCACTGTTCACTGTGTTTCAAGAGTTTTCAGTCAGCATGATACAGAATCTTGACACATTCTGATTCTAAAATTCATGACGGCCTTATTTCCTGTCGCAGTCATACTATACTTATGAAACGATATAACTCAATACCATTGTTGAAAAATACCCTGGTAATGAATAGAGTATTAGTACTCTCGACAAAAATAGGTACCAAAGGTACAGCTGTTTACTGTCTTTAAACAGTTTTCAGTCAGCATGATAGAGAATCTTGATCCATTCTGACTCAAATTCATGGCTGCTTTATTTCCTGTCGCAGTCATACTATACTCATAAAACGATATATCATAACAGCATTGTTGAAAAATACACTCTTAACGAATAGAGTATCAGTAGTCTCAACAAAAATAGGTACCAAAGCTACAGCTGTTTACTGTGTTTCAACAGTTTTCAGTCAGCATGATAGAGAATCTTGACACATTCTGATTCTAAAATCCATGGCTGCCTTATTTCCTGTCGCAGTCATACTATACTTATAAAACGATACAACTCAATACCACGGTAGAAAATACCCTGGTAACAAATGAAGTATTAGTAGTCTCAACAAAAACAGGTACCAAAGCTACAGCTGTTTACTGTCTTTCAACAGTTTTTAGTCAGCATGATAGAGAATCTTGACACATTGTGTCTTTCAAACTCACGGCTGCCATATTTCCTGTCGCAGTCATACTATACTTATAAAACAATATAACACAATACCATTGTTGAAAAATACCCTGGTAACGAATAGAGTATTAGTACATTGAACAAAAATAGGTACCAAAGCTACAGCTGTTTACTGTGTTTCAGCAGTTTTCAGTCAGCATGATAGAGAATCTTGATCCATTCTGCCTCTCAAATTCATGGCTGCTTTATTTCCTGTTGCAGTCATACTATACTTATAAAACGATATATCACAATACCATTGTTGAAAAATACCCTCTTAACGAATAGAGTATTAGTAGTCTCAACAAAAATAGGTACCAAATCTACAGCTGTTTACTGTGTTTCAACAGTTTTCAGTCAGCATGATAGAGAATCTTGACACATTCTGATTCTAAAATCCATGGCTGCCTTATTTCCTGTTGCAGTCATACTATACTTACGCTTCAACTCAATACCACGATAGAAAATACCCTGGTAACAAATAAAGTATTAGTAGTCTCAACAAAAATAGGTACCAAAGCTTCAGCTGTTTACTGTCTTTCAACAGTTTTTAGTCAGCATGATAGAGAATCTTGACACATTCTGACTCTCAAGTTCATGGCGGCTTTATTTCCTGTCGCAGTCATACTATACTTGTAAAACAATATAACTCAATACCACGGTAGAAAAACACTTGTAACCAATAGAGTGCTAAGTACTTTCGACATAACTAGGTACCAAAGCTAAAGCTGTTTACTGTGTTTCAACAGTTTTCAGTCAGCATGATAGAGAATCTTGACACACTGTGCCTTTCAAACTCATGGCTGCCTTATTTCCTGTCGCAGTCATACTATACTTATAAATCAATATAACACAATACTATTGTTGAAAAATACCCTGGTAACGAATAGAGTTTTAGTACTTTGAACAAAAATAGGTACCAAAGCTACAGCTGTTTACTGTGTTTCAACAGTTTTCAGTCAGCATGATAGAGAATCTTGATACATTCTGACTCTCAAATTCATGGCTGCCTTATTTCCTGTCGCAGCCATACTATACTTATAAAACGATATAACTCAATACCACAGTCGAAAATGCCCTGGTAACGAATAAAGTATTAGGACTCTCAACAAAAATAGGTACCAAAGCTTCAGCTGTTTACTGTGTTTCAACAATTTCCAGTCAGAGTGGTAGAGAATTTTTACACATTCTGAATCTCAAATTCATGGCTCCCTTATTTCCTGTCGCAGTCAAACTATACTGATAAAACAATATAACACAAAACCATTGTTGAAAAATACCCTGGTAATGAATAGAGTATTAGTACTCTCACCAAAATGGGTACCCAAGCTACAGCTGTTTACTGTGTTTCAGCAGTTTTCAGTCAGCATGAAAGAGATTCTTGATACATTCTGACTGTCAAACTAATGGCTGCCTTATTTCCTGCCGCAGTCTTACTATACTTATAAAACTGTATAACTCAATACCACGGTAGACAAATACACTGGTGACCAATAGAGTATTAGTTCTCTCAACATAACTAGGTACCAAAGCTTGAGCTGTTCACTGTGTTTCAACAGTTTTCAGTCAGCATGATAGAGAATCTTGACACATTCTGACTCTCAAATTCATGGCTGCCTTATATTTCCTGTCACAGTCATACTATACTTATAAAACAATATAACACAATACCATTGTTGAAAAATACCCTGGCAACGAATGGAGTATTAGCACTCTGAACTAAAATAGGTACCAAAGCTACAGCTGTTTACTGTGTTTCAACAGTTTTCAGTAAGCATGATAGAGAATCTTGACACATTCTGACTCTCAAGTTCATGGCTGCTTTATTTCCTGCCGCAGTCATACTATGCTTATAAAACGATATATCACAATACCATTGTTGAAAAATACCCTTTTAACGAATTGAGTATTAGTAGTCTCAACAAAAATAGGTACCAAAGCTACAGCTGTTTACTGTGTTTCAACAGTTTTCAGTCAGCATGATAGAGAATCTTGACACATTCTGATTCTCAAATTCATGACTGCCTTATTTCCTGTCGCAGTCATACTATACTTATGAAACGATATAACTCAATACCATTGTTGAAAAATACCCTGGTAATGAATAGAGTATTAGTACTCTCGACAAAAATAGGTGCCAAAGCTACAGCTGTTTACTGTCTTTCAACAGTTTTCAGTCAGCATGGTAGAGAATCTTGATCCATTCTGATTCTAAAATTCATGGCTGCTTTATTTCCTGTCGCAGTCATACTATACTTATGAAACGATATAACTCAATACCTTTGTTGAAAAATACCCTGTTAATAAATAGAGTATTAGTACTCTCGACAGAAATAGGTACCAAACTACAGCTCTTTACTGTGTTTGAACACTTTTCAGTCAGCATGATAGACAATTTTGATACATTCTGATTCTAAAATTCATGGCTGCTTTATTTCCTGTTGCCGTCATACTATACTTATAAAACAGTATAACTCAATACCATTGTTGAAAAATACCCTGTTAATAAATAGAGTGTTAGTCTTCTCGACAAAAATAGGTACCAAGGCTTCAGCTGTTTACAGTGTTTCAACAGTTTTCAGTCAGTATGATAGAGAATCTTGACACATTGTGTCTTTCAAATTGATGGCTGCCTTATTTCCTGTCGCTGTCATACTATACTTACAAAACGATATAACTCAGTACCACAGTAGAAAAATGTCCCGGTAACTAATAGAGTATTAGTACTCTCAATATAACTAGGTACCAAACTACCACTGTTCACTGTGTTTCAAGAGTTTTCAGTCAGCATGATAGAGAATCTTGACACATTCTGATTCTAAAATTCATGACTGCCTTATTTCCTGTCACTGTCATACTATACTTATGAAACGATATAACCCAATACCATTGTTGAAAAATACCCTGGTAATGAATAGAGTATTAGTCCTCGCGACAAAAATAGGTACCAAAGCTACAGCTGTTTACTGTCTTCCAACAGTTTTCAGTCAGCATGATAGAGAATCTTGATCCATTCTGACTCTCAAATTCATGGCTGCTTTATTTCCTGTCGCAGTCATACTACATTTATAAATGGATATATCACAATACCATTTTTGAAAAACACCCTCTTAACGAATAGAGTATTAGTAGTCTCAGCAAAAATAGGTTCCAAAGCTACAGCAGTTTACTGTGTTTCAACAGTTTTCAGTCAGCATGATAGAGAATCTTGACACATTCTGACTCTCAAGTTCATGGCTGCTTTATTTCCTGTCACAGTCATACTATACTTGTAAAACGATATAACTCAATACCATTGTTGAAAAATACCCTGGTAATGAATAGAGTATTTGTACTCTCGACAAAAATAGATACCAAAGCTACAGCTGTTTACTGTGTTTCAACAGTTTTCACTCAGCTTGATAGAGAATCTTGATACATTCTGACTCTCAGATTCATGGCCGCTTTACTTCCTGTCGCATTCATACTATACTTATAAAACGATATAACTCAATACCACGGTAGAAAAACACACTGGTAACCAATAGAGTGTTAGTACTCTCAACATAACTAGGTACCAAAGCTAAAGCTGTTGACTGTGTTTCAACAGTTTTCAGTCAGCATGATAGAGAATCTTGACACATTCTGATTCTAAAATCCATGGCTGCCTTATTTCCTGTCGCAGTCATACTATACTTGTAAAACGATATAACTCAATACCACGGTAGAAAAACACACTAGTAACCAATAGAGTATTAGTACTCTCAACATAACTAGGTACCAAGGCTAAAGCTGTTTACTGTGTTTGAACAGTTTTCAGTCGGCATGATCGAGAATCTTGACACATTGTGTCTTTCAAACGCACCGCTGCCTTATTTCCTGTCGCAGTCATACTATACTTATAAAACAATATAACACAATACCATTGTTGAAAAATACCCTGGTAACGAATAGAGTATTAGTACTTTGAACAAAAATAGGTACCAAAGCTACAGCTGTTTACTGTGTTTCAACAGTTTTCAGTCAGCATGATAGAGAATCTTGATCCATTCTGACTCTCAAATTCATGGCTCCCTTATTTCCTGTCGCAGTCATACCATACTGATAAAACAATATAACACAATACCATTGTTGAAAAATACCCTGGTAATGAATAGAGTATTAGTTCTCTCACCAAAAATAGGTACCAAAGCTACACCTGTTTACTGTGTTTCAACAGTTTTCAGTCAGCATGAAAGAGATTCTTGATACATTCTAACTCGCAAACTAATGGCTGCCTTATTTCCTGCCGCAGTCTTACTATACTTATAAAACTGTATAACTCAATACCACGGTAGACAAATACACTGGTAACCAATAGAGTATTAGTTCTCTCAACATAACTAGGTACCAAAGCTTGAGCTGTTCACTGTGTTTCAACAGTTTTCAGTCAGCATGATAGAGAATCTTGACACATTCTGATTCTAAAATCCACGGCTGCCTTATTTCCTGTCGCAGTCATACTATACTTATAAAACGATATAACACAATACCATTGTTGAAAAATACCCTGGTAATGAATAGAGTATTAGTACTCTCCAAAAAAATAGGCACCAAAGCTACAGCTGTTTACTGTGTTTCAACAGTTTTCAGTCAGCATGATAGAGAATCTCGACAAATTCTGTTTTTCAAGCTCATGGCTGCCTTATTTCCTGTCGCAGTCATAACTATAGTTATAAAACGATATAACACAATACCACGGTAGAAAAATACACTGGTAACCAATAGAGTATTAGTTCTCTCAACAAAAATAGGTACCAAAGCTACAGATATTCACTGTGCTTCAGCAGTTTTCAGTCAGCATGATAGAGAATCTCGACACATTCTGATTCTAAAATTCATGGCTGCCTTATTTCCTGCCACACTCGATTCTAAAAATCATGGCTGCCTTATTTCCTGCCACACTCATGCTATACTTACGAAACAATGTAACTCAATACCATTGTTGAAAAATATCCTGTTTATAAATAGAGTATTAGTACTCTCGACAGAAATAGGTACCAAACTACAGCTCTTGACTGTGTTTGAACAGTTTTCAGTTAGCATGATAGAGAATCTTGATATATTCTGACTCTCAAATTCATGGCTGCTTTATTTCCTGTCGCAGTCATACTATACTTATAAAACAATATAACTCAATACCATTGTTGAAAAATACCCTGTTAATAAATAGAGTATTAGTACTCTCGACAAAAATAGGTACCAAAGCTTCAGCTGTTTACTGTGTTTCAAGAGTTTTCAATCAGCATGATAGAGAATCTTGACACATTCTGATTCTAAAATTCATGACTGCCTTATTTCCTGTCGCTGTCATACTATACTTATAAAACGATATAACCCAATACCATTGTTGAAAAATACCCTGGTAATGAATAGAGTATTAGTCCTCTCGTCAAAAATAGGTACCAAAGCTACAGCTGTTTAATGTCTTTCAACAGTTTTCAGTCAGCATGATAGAGAATCTTGATCCATTCTGACTCTCAAATTCATGGCTGCTTTATTTCCTGTCGCAGTCATACTATATTTATAAATGGATATATCACAATACCATTTTTGAAAAACACCCTCTTAACGAATAGAGTATTAGTAGTCTCAGCAAAAATAGGTTCCAAAGCTACAGCTGTTTACTGTGTTTCAACAGTTTTCAGTCAGCATGATAGAAAATCTTGACACATTCTGATTCTAAAATCCATGGCTGCCTTATTTCCTGTCGCAGTCATACTGTACTTATAAAATGATTCAACTCAATACCACGGTAGAAAATACCCTTGTAACAAATAAAGTATTAGTAGTCTCAACAAAAATAGGTACCAAAGCTACAGCTGTTTACTGTCTTTCAACAGTTTTTAGTCAGCATGATAGAGAATCTTGACACATTGTGTCTTTCAAACTCATGGCTGCCTTATTTCCTGTCGCTGTCATACTATACTTATAAAACGATATAACTCAGTACCACAGTAGAAAAATACCTGGGTAACTAATGGAGTATTAGTACTCTCAATATAACTAGGTACCAAACTACCACTGTTCACTGTGTTTCAAGAGTTTTCAGTCAGCATGATAGAGAATCTTGACACATTCTGATTCTAAAATTCATGACTGCCTTATTTCGTGTCGCAATCATACTATACTTATGAAACGATATAACACAATACCATTGTTGAAAAATACCCTGGCAACGAATGGAGTATTAGCACTCTGAACAAAAATAGGTACCAAAGCTACAGCTGTTTACTGTGTTTCAACAGTTTTCAGTCAGCATGAAAGAGATTCTTGATACATTCTGACTCTCAAACTCAAGGCTGCCTTATTTCCTGTCGCAGTCATACTATACTTACAAAACGATATAACTCAATAACGCGGTAGAAAAATACACTGGTAACCAATTGAGTATTATTAGTACTCTCAACATGACTAGGTACCAAAGCAACAGCTGTTCACTGTGTTTCAAGAGTTTTCAGTCAGCATGATAGAGAATCTTGACACATTCTGACTCTCAACCTCATGGCAGCCTTATTTCATGTCGCAGTCGTACTATAGTTATAAAACGATATAACTCAATACCACGGTAGAAAATACCCTGCTAACGAATAAAGATTTGGTACTCTCAACAAAAATGGGAACCAAAGCTTCAGCTGTTTACTATGTTTCAACAGTCTTCAGTCAGCATGATAGAGAATCTTGACACATTCTGATTCTAAAATCCATGGCTGCCTTATTTCCTGTCACAGTCATACTATACTTATAAAACGATATAACACAATACCATTGTTGAAAAATACCCTGGTAATGAATAGAGTATTAGTACTCTCAAAAAAAATTGGTACCAAACCTACTGCTGTTTACTGTGTTTCAACAGTTTTCAGTCAGCATGATAGAGAATCTTGACAAATTCTGTTTTTCAAGCTCATGGCTGCCTTATTTCCTGTCGCAGTCATAACAAAAGTTATAAAACGATATAACTCAATACCACAGTCGAAAAATACACTTGTAACCGATAGAGTATTAGTTCTCTCAACAAAAATAGGTACCAAAGCTACCAATATTCACTGTGTTTCAATAGTTTTCAGTCAGCATGATAAAGAATCTTGACACATTCTGGCTCTCAAATTCATGGCTGCCTTATTTTCTGTCGCAGTCATACTATACTTATAAAGCAAAATAACTCAATACCATTGTTGAAAAATACCCTGTTAATAAATAGAGTATTAGTATTCTCGACAGAAATAGGTACCAAAGTACAGCTGTTTACTGTGTTTGAACACTTTTCAGTCAGCATGATAGACAATCTTGATACATTCTGATTCTAAAATTCATGGCTGCTTTATTTCCTGTGGCAGTCATACTATTCTTATAAAACAATATAACACAATATCATTGTTGAAAAATACCCTGTTAATACATAGAGTATTAGTATTCTCGACAAAAATAGGTACCAAAGCTTCAGCTGTTTACTGTGTTTCAACAGTTTTCAGTCAGCATGATTGAGAATCTTGACACATTGTGTCTTTCAAACTCAAGGCTGCCTTATTTCCTGTCGCAGTCATACTATACTTACAAAACGATATAACTCAATAACACGGTACAAAAATACACTGGTAACCAATTGAGTATTATTAGTACTCTCAACATGACTAGGTACCAAAGCAACAGCTGTTCACTGTGTTTCAAGAGTTTTCAGTCAGCATGATAGAGAATCTTGACACATTCTGACTTTCAAACTCATGGCTGCCTTATTTTCTGTCGCAGTCATACTATACTTATGGAACGAAATAACTCAATACCACGGTAGAAAAATACACTGATAACTAATAGAGTATTAGTACTCTCAAGATAACTAGGTACCAAAGCTACCACTGTTCACTGTGTTTCAACAGTTTTCAGTCAGCATGAGAGAGAATTTTGACACATTCTGCTTCTAAAATTCATGGCTGCCTTATTTCATGTAGCAGTCGTACTATACTTATGAAGCGATATAACTCAATACCAATGTTGAAAAATACCCAAGTAATGGAAAAAGTATTGGTACTCTCACCAAAAATAGGTACCAAAGCTACAGCTGTTTACTGTGTTTCAACAGTTTTCCGTCAGCATGAAAGAGATTCTTGATTCATTCTGACTCTCAAACTAATGGGTGCCTTATTTCCTGCCGCAGTCTTACTATACTTATAAAACTGTATAACTCAATACCACGGTAGACAAATACACTGGTAACCAATAGAGTATTTGTTCTCTCAACATAACTAGGTACCAAAGCTTGAGCTGTTCACTGTGTTTCAACAGTTTTCAGTCAGCATGATAGAGAATCTTGACACATTCTGTCTCTCAAATTCATGGCTGCCTTATTTCCTGTCGCAGTCATACTATACTTGGAAAACAATATAACTAAATACCACGGTAGAAAATACCCTGGTAACGAATAAAGTATTAGTAATCTCAACAAAAATAGGTACCAAAGCTACAGCTGTTTACTGTGTTTCAACAGTTTTCAGTCAGCATGGTAAAGAATCTTGACACATCCTGACTCTCAAATTCGTGGCTGCCTTATATTTCCGGTCACAGTCATACTATACTTATAAAACATTATAACACAATACCAGTGTTGAAACATACCCTGGCAACGAATGGAGTATTAGTACTCGGAACAAAAATAGATACCAAAGCTACAGTTGTTTACTGTGTTTCAACAGTTTTCAGTAAGCATGATAGAGAATCTTGAAACATTCTGACTCTCAACCTCATGGCAGCCTTATTTCATGTCGCAGTCGTACTATAGTTATAAAACGATATAACTCAATACCACGGTAGAAAATACCCTGCTAACGAATAAAGTATTAGTACTCTCAACAAAAATGGGAACCAAAGCTTCAGCTGTTTACTATGTTTCAACAGTTTTCAGTCAGCATGATAGAGAATCTTGACACATTCTGATTCTAAAATCCATGGCTGCCTTATTTCCTGTCGCAGTCATACTATTCTTATAAAACGATATAACACAATACCATTGTTGAAAAATACCCTGGTAATGAATAGAGTATTAGTACTCTCCAAAAAAATTGGTACCAATGCTACAGCTGTTTACTGTGTTTCAACAGTTTTCAGTCAGCATGATAGAGAATCGTGACAAATTCTGTTTTTCAAGCTCATGGCTGCCTTATTTCCTGTCGCAGTCATAACTATAGTTATAAAACGATATAACTCAATACCACGGTAGAAAAATACACTGGTAATCAATAGAGTATTAGTTCTCTCAACAAAAATAGGTACCAAAGCTGCAGATATTCACTGCGTTTCAACAGTTTTCAGTCAGCATGATAGAGAATCTTGACACATTCTGGCTCTGAAATTCATGGCTGCCTTATTTTCTGTCGCAGTCATACTATACTTATAAAACGATATAACTCAATACCACAGTAGAAAATGCCCTGGTAACGAATAAAGTATTAGGACTCTCAACAAAAATAGGCACCAAATCTTCAGCTGTTTACTGTGTTTCAACAATTTCCAGTCAGCATGGTAGAGAATCTTGACACATTCTGAATCTCAAATTCATGGCTGCTTTATTTCCTGTCGCAGTCATACTATACTTATACAACAATATAACTCAATACCATTGTTGAAAAATATCCTGTTAATAAATAGAGTATTAGTACTCTCGACAAAAATAGGTACCAAAGCTTTAGCTGTTTACTGTGTTTCAACAGTTTTCTGTCAGCATGATAGAGAATCTTGACACATTGTGTCTTTCAAACTCATGGCTGCCTTATTTCCTGTCGCTGTCATACTATACTTATAAAACGATATAACTCAGTACCACAGTAGAAAAATACCCGGGTAACTAATAAGGTATTACTACTCTCAATATAACTAGGTACCAAACTACCACTGGTCACTGTGTTTCAAGAGTTTTCAGTCAGCATGATAGAGAATCTTGACACATTCTGATTCTAAAATTGATGACTGCCTTATTTCCTGTCGCAGTCATACTATACTTATACAACAATATAACTCAATACCATTGTTGAAAAATATCCTGGTAATGAATAGAGTATTAGTACTCTCGACAAAAATAGGTACCAAAGCTACAGATGTTTACTGTCTTTCAACAGTTTTCAGTCAGCATGATAGAGAATCTTGATCCATTCTGACTCTCAAATTCATGGCTGCTTTATTTCCTGTTGCAGTCATACTATATTTATAAATAGATATATCACAATACCATTTTTGAAAGACACCCTCTTAACAAATAGAGTATTAGTAGTCTCAGCAAAAATAGGTACCAAAGCTACAGCTGTTTCCTGTGTTTGAACAGTTTTCAGTCAGCATGATAGAGAATCTTGACACATTCTGATTCTAAAATCCATGGCTGCCTTATTTCCTGTCGCAGTCATACTATACTTATAAAACGATACAACTCAATACCACGGTAGAAAATACCCTGGTAACAAATAAAGTATTAGTAGTCTCAACAGAAATTGGTACCAAAGCTAAAGCTGTTTACTGTGTTTCAACAGTTTTCAGTCGGCATGATAGAGAATCTTGACACATTGTGTCTTTCAAACTCATGGCTGCCTTATTTCCTGTCGCGGTCATGCTATACTTATAAAACAATATAACACAATACCATTGTTGAAAAATACCCTAGTAACGAATAGAGTATTAGTACTTTGAACAAAAATATGTACCAAAGCTACAGCTGTTTACTGTGTTTCAACAGTTTTCAGTCAGCATGATAGAGAATCTTGATACATTCTGACTCTCAGATTCATTTCTGCTTTACTTCCTGTCGCAGTCATACTATACTTATAAAATGATATAACTCGATACCACAGTAGAAAAACACACTGGTAACCAATAGAGTATTAGTACATTCAACATAACTAGGTACCAAAGCTAAAGCTGTTGACTGTGTTCCAACATTTTCAGTCAGCATGATAGAGAATCATGACACATTGTGTCTTTCAAACTCATGGCTGCCTTATTTCCTGTCGCAGTCATACTATACTTATAAAACGATATAACACAATACCATTGTTGATAAATACCCTCTAAACGAATAGAGTATTAGTACTCTCAACAGAAATAAGTACCAAAGCTACAGCTGTTTACTGTGTTTCAACAGTTTTCAGTCAGCATGATAGAGAATCTTGATACATTCAGACTCTCAAATTCATGGCTGCCTTATTTCCTGTCGCATTCATACTATACTTATAAAACGATATAACTAAATACAACAGTAGAAAATGCCCTGGTAACGAATAAAATATTAGGACTCTCAACAAAAATAGGCACCAAAGCTTCAGCTGTTTACTGTGTTTCAACAATTTCCAGTCAGCATGGTAGAGAATCTTGACACATTCTGAATCTCAAATTCGTGGATCCCTTATTTACTGTCGCAGTCATACTATACTTATAAAACGATATAACACAATACCATTGTTGAAAAATACCCTCTAAACGAATAGAGTATTAGTAGTCTCAACAAAAATAGGTACCAAAGCTACAGCTGTTTACTGTGTTTCAACAGTTTTCAGTCAGCATGATAGAGAATCTTGACAACTTCTGTTTTTCAAGCTCATGGCTGCCTTATTTGCTGTCGCAGTCATAACTATAGTTATAAAACGATATAACTCAATACCACGGTACAAAGATACACTGGTAACCAATAGAGTATTAGTTCTCTCAACAAAAATAGGTACCAAAGCTGCAGATATTCACTGTGTTTCAACAGTTTTCAGTCAGCATGATAGAGAATCTTGACACATTCTGATTCTAAAATTCATGGCTGCCTTATTTCCTGCCGCAGTCATGCTATACTTACGAAACAATGTAACTCAATCCCATTGTTGAAAAATATGCAGTTAATAAATAGAGTATTAGTAGTCTCGACAGAAATAGGTACCAAACTACAGCTGTTTACTGTGTTTGAACAGTTTTCAGTCAGCATGATAGAGAATCTTGATACATTCTGACTCTCAAATTCATGGCTGCTTTATTTTCTGTCGCAGTCATACTATACTTATAAAACAATATAACTCAATACCATTGTTGAAAGATACCCTGTTAATAAATAGAGTATTACAACTCTCGACAAAAATAGGTACCAAAGCTTCAGCTGTTTACTGTGTTTCAACAGTTTTCAGTCAGCATGATAGAGAATCTTGACACATTGTGTCTTTCAAACTCATGGCTGCCTTATTTCCTGTCGCTGTCATACTAGACTTATAAAACAATATAACTCAGTACCACAGTAGAAAAATACCCGGGTAACTAATAGAGTATTAGTACTCTCAGTATAACTAGGTATCAAACTACCACTGTTCACTGTGTTTCAAGAGTTTTCAGTCAGCATGATAGAGAATCTTGACACATTCTGATTCTAAAATTGATGACTGCCTTATTTCCTGTCGCAGTCATACTATACTTATAAAACAATATAACTCAATACCATTGTTGAAAAATACCCTGCTAATGAATAGAGTATTAGTACTCTCGACAAAAATTGGTACCAAAGCTACAGCTGTTTACTGTGTTTCAACAGTTTTCACTCGGCTTGATAGAGAATCTTGATACATTCTGACTTTCAGATTCATGGCTGCTTTACTTCCTGTCGCAGTCATACTATACTTATAAAATGATATAACTCAATACCACTTTAGAAAAACACACTGGTAACCAATAGAGTATTAGTACTCTCAACTTTACTAGGTACCAAAGCTAAAGCTGTTGACTGTGTTTCAACATTTTCAGTCAGCATGATAGAGAATCTTGACACATTGTGTCTTTCAAACTCATGGCTGCCTTATTTCCTGTCGCAGTCATACTATACTTATAAAACGATATAACACAATACCATTGTTTAAAAATACCCTCTAATCGAATAGAGTATTAGTACTCTCAACAAAAATAAGTACCAAAGCTACAGCTGTTTACTGTGTTTCAACAGTTTTCAGTCAGCATGATAGAGAATCTTGATACATTCTGACTCTCAAATTCATGGCTGCCTTATTTCCTGTCGCAGTGATACTATACTTATAAAACAATATAACTCAATACCACAGCAGAAAACGCCCTGGTAACGAATAAAGTATTAGGACTCTCAACAAAAATAGGTACCAAAGCTTCAGCTGTTTACTGTGTTTCAACAATATCCAGCCAGCATGGTAGAGAATCTTGACGCATTCTGAATCTCAAATTCATGGCTCCCTTATTTCCTGTCGCAGTCATACTATACTGATAAAACAATATAACACAATACCATTGTCGAAAAATACCCTGGAAATGAATAGAGTATCAGGACTCTCACCAAAAATAGGTACCAAAGCTACAGCTATTTACTGTGTTTCAACAGTTTTCAGTCAGCATGAAAGAGATTCTTGATACATTCTGACTCTCAAACTAATGGCTGCCTTATTTCCTGCCGCAGTCTTACTATACTTATAAAACTGTATAACTCAATACCACGGTAGACAAATGCACTGGTAACCAAAAGAGTATTAGTTCTCTCAACATAACTAGGTACCAAAGCCTGAGCTGTTCACTGTGTTTCAACAGTTTTAAGTCAGCATGATAGAGAATCTTGACACATTCTGATTCTAAAATCCATGGCTGCCTTATTTCCTGTCGCAGTCATACTATACTTATAAAACGATATAACACAATACCATTGTTGAAAAATACCCTGGTAATGAATAGAGTATTAGTACTCTCAAAAAAAAATAGGTACCAAAGCTACAGCTGTTTACTGTGTTTCAACAGTTTTCAGTCAGCATGATAGAGAATCTTGACAAATTCTGTTTTTCAAGCTCATGGCTGCCTTATTTCCTGTCGCTGTCATACTATACTTATAAAACGATATAACTCAGTACCACAGTAGAAAGTACCCGGGTAACTAATAGAGTATTAGTACTCTCAATATAACTAGGTACCAAACTACCACTGTTCACTGTGTTTCAAGAGTTTTCAGTCAGCATGATAGAGAATCTTGACACATTCTGATTCTAAAATTCATGACTGCCTTATTTCCTGTCGCAGTCATACTATACATATGAAACGATATACCTCAATACCATTGTTGAAAAATACCCTGGTAATGAATAGAGTATTAGTACTCTCGACAAAAATAGGTACCAAAGCTACAGCTGTTTACTGTGTTTCAACAGTGTTCAGTCAGCATGATAGAGAATCTTGATCCATTCTGACTCTGAAATTCATGGCTGCTTTATTTCCTGTCACAGTCATACTATACTTATAAAAGGATATATCATAACACCATTGTTGAAAAATACCCTCTTAACGAATAGAGTATTAGTACTCTCAACAAAAATAGGTACCAAAGCTACAGCTGTTTACTGTGTTTCAACAGTTTTCAGTCAGCATGGTAGAGAATCTTGACACATTCTGACTCTCAAACTAATGCCTGCCTTATTTCCTGCCGCAGTCTTACTATACTTATAAAACTGTATAACTCAATACCACGGTTGACAAATACACTTGTAACCAATAGAGTATTAGTTCTCTCAACATAACTAGGTACCAAAGCTTGAGATGTTCACTGTGTTTCAGCAGTTTTCAGTCAGCATGATAGAGAATCTTGACACATTTTGACTCTCAAATTCATGGCCGCCTTATTTCCTGTCGCAGTCATACTATACTTATTATAAAACAATATAACTCAATACCATTGTTCTAAAATACCCTTTTAATAAATAGAGTATTAGTACTCTCGACAAAAATAGGTACCAAAGCTTCAGCTGTTTGCTGTGTTTCAACAGTTTTCAGTCAGCATGATAGAGAACTTGACACAATGTGTCTTTCAAACTCATGGCTGCCTTATTTCCTGTCACTCTCACACTATACTTATAAAACTATATAACTCAGTACCACAGTAGAAAAATGCCCCGGCAACTAATAGAGTATTAGTACTCTCAATATAACTAGGTACCAAACTGCCACTGTTCACTGTGTTTCAAGAGTTTTCCGTCAGCATGATAGAGAATCTTGACACATTCTCAATCTAAAATCCATGGCTGCCTTATTTCCTGTCGCAGTCATACTGTACTTATAAAACGATGCAACTCAATACCACGGTAGAAAATACCCTGGTAACAAATAAAGTATTAGTAGTCTCAACAAAAATAGGTACCAAAGCTACAGCTGTTAACTGTCTTTCAACAGTTTTTAGTCAGCATGATAGAGAATCTTGACACATTCTGACTCTCAAGTTCATGGCTGCTTTATTTCCTGTCACAGTCATACTATACTTAAAAAACGATATAACTCAATACCAGGGTAGAAAAACACACTAGTAACCAATAGACTATTAGTACTCTCAACATAACTAGGTACCAAAGCTAAAGCTCTTTACTGTGTTTCAACAGTTTTCATTTGGCATGATAGAGAATCTTGACACATTGTGTCTTACAAACTCATGGCTGCCTTATTTCCTGTCGCAGTCATACTATACTTACAAAACAATATAACATAATACCATGGTTGAAAAACACCCTGGTAACGAATAGGGTATTAGTACTTTGAACAAAAATAGTTGCCAAAGCTACAGCTGTTTACTGTGTTTCAACAGTTTTCGGTCAGCATGATAGAGAATCTTGATACATTCTGACTCTCAAATTCATGGCTGCCTTATTTCCTGTCGCAGTCATACTATACTTATAAAACGATATAACTCAATACCACAGTCGAAAATGCCCTGGTAACGAATAAAGTATTAGGACTCTCAACAAAAATAGGTACCAAAGCTTCAGCTGTTTACTGTGTTTCAACAATTTCCAGTCAGCATGGTAGAGAGTCTTGACACATTCTGAACCTCAAATTCATGGCTCCCTTATTTCCTGTCGCAGTCATACTATACTGATAAAACAATATAACACAATACCATTGTTGAAAAATACCCTGGTAATGAATAGAGTATTAGTACTCTCACCAAAATTAGGTACCAAAGCTACAGCTGTTTACTCTGTTTCAACAGTTTTCACTCAGCATGAAAGGGATTCTTGATACATTGTGACTCTCAAACTAATGGCTGCCTTATTTCCTGCCGCAGTCATACTATACTTATAAAACTTATAACTCAATACCACGGTAGACAAATACACTGGTCACCAATAGAGTATTAGTTCTCTCAACATAACTAGGTACCAAAGCTTGAGCTGTTCACTGTGTTTCAACAGTTTTCAGTCAGCGTGATAGAGAATCTTGACACATTCTGACTCTCAAATTCATGGCTGCCTTATTTCCTGTCGCAGTCATACTATTCTTATAAAACATAACTCAATACCACGGTAGAAAATACCCTGGTAACGAATAAAGTATTAGTTACTACTCTCAACAAAAATAGGTACCAAAGCTACAGCTGTTTACTGTGTTTCAACAGTTTTCAGTCAGCATGGTAAAGAATCTTGACACATCCTGACTCTCAAATTCATGGCTGCCTTATATTTCTTGTCACAGTCATACTATACTTATAAAACAATATAACACAATACCATTGTTGAAAAATACCCTGGCAACGAATGGAGTATTAGTACTCTGAACAAAAATAGGTACCAAAGCTACAGCTGTTTACTGTTTTTCAACAGTTTTCAGTAAGCATGATAGAGAATCTTGACACATTCTGACTCTCAACCTCATGGCAGCCTTATTTCATGCCGCAGTCATACTATACTTACAAAATGATATAACTCAATAACACGGTAGAAAAATACACTGGTAACCAATTGAGTATTATTAGTACTCTCAACATGACTAGGTACCAAAGCAACAGCTGTTCACTGTGTTTCAAGAGTTTTCAGTCAGCATGATAGAGAATCTTGACACATTCTGACTTTCAAACTCATGGCTGCCTTACTTTCTGTCGCAGTCATACTATACTTATGGAACGATATAACTCAATACCACGGTAGAAAAATACACTGGTAACTAATAGAGTATTAGTACTCTCAAGATATCTAGGTACCAAAGCTACCACTGTTCACTGTGTTTCAACAGTTTTCAGTCAGCATGAGAGAGAATTTTGACACATTCTGCTTGTAAAATTCATGGCTGACTTATTTCATGTCGCAGTCGTACTATACTTATGAAACGATATAACTCAATACCAATGTTGAAAAATACCCAAGTAATGGAAAAAGTATTGGTACTCTCACCAAAAATAGGTACCAAAGCTACAGCTGTTTACTGTGTTTCAACAGTTTTCCGTCAGCATGAAAGAGATTCTTGATACATTCTGACTCTCAAACTAATGGATGCCTTATTTCCTGCCACAGTCTTACTATACTTATAAAACTGTATAACTCAATACCACGGTAGACAAATACACTGGTAACCAATAGAGTATTTGTTCTCTCAACATAACTAGGTACCAAAGCTTGAGCTGTTCACTGTGTTTCAACAGTTTTCAGTCAGCATGATAGAGAATCTTGACACATTCTGACTCTCAAATTCATGGCTGCCTTATTTCCTGGCGCAGTCATACTATACTTATAAAACAATATAACTAAATACCACGGTAGAAAATACCCTGGTAACGAATAAAGTATTAGTAATCTCAACAAAAATAGGTACCAAAGTTACAGCTGTTTACTGTGTTTCAACAGTTTTCAGTCTGCATGGTAAAGAATCTTGACAAATCCTGACTCTCAAATTCATGGCTGGCTTATAGTTCCTGTCACAGTCATACTATACTTATAAAACATTATAACACAATACCATTGTTGAAACATACCCTGGCAACGAATGGAGTATTAGTACTCTGAACAAAAATGGGTACCAAAGCTACAGTTGTTTACTGTGTTTCAACAGTTTTCAGTAAACATGATAGAGAATCTTGACACATTCTGACTCTCAACCTCATGGCAGCCTTATTTCATGTCGCAGTCGTACTATAGTTATAAAGCGATATAACTCAATACCACGGTAGAAAATACCCTGCTAACGAATAAAGTATTAGCACTCTCAACAAAAATGGGTACCAAAGCTTCAGCTGTTTACTATGTTTCAACAGTTTTCAGTCAGCATGATAGAGAATCTTGACAAATTCTGATTCTAAAATCCACGGCTGCCTTATTTCCTGTCACAGTCATACTATACTTATAAAACGATATAACACAATACTATTGTTGAAAAATACCCTGTTAATAAATAGAGTATTAGTACTCTCGACAAAAATAGGTACCAAAGCTTTAGCTGTTTACTGTGTTTCAACAGTTTTCAGTCAGCATGATAGAGAATCTTGACACATTCTGTTTTTCAAGCTCATGGCTGCCTTATTTCCTGTCGCAGTCATAACTATAGTTATAAAATGATATAACTCAATACCATTGTTGAAAAATACCCTGTTAATAAATAGAGTATTAGTACTCTCGACAAAAATAGGTACCAAAGCTTTAGCTGTTTACTGTGTTTCAACAGTTTTCAGTCAGCATGATAGAGAATCTTGACACATTGTGTCTTTCAAACTCATGGCTGCCTTATTTCCTGTCGCTGTCATACTATACTTATAAAACGATATATCTCAGTACCACAGTAGAAAAATACCCAGGTAACTAATAAGGTATTAGTACTCTCAATATAACTAGGTACCAAACTACCACTGTTCACTGTGTTTCAAGAGTTTTCAGTCAGCATGATAGAGAATCTTGACACATTCTGATTCTAAAATTGATGACTGCCTTATTTCCTGTCGCAATCATACTATACTTTTGAAACGATATAACTCAATACCATTGTTGAAAAATATCCTGGTAATGAATAGAGTATTAGTACTCTCTACAAAAATAGGTACCAAAGCTACAGATGTTTACTGTCTTTCAACAGTTTTCATTCAGCATGATAGAGAATCTTGATCCATTCTGACTCTCAAATTCATGGCTGCTTTATTTCCTGTCGCAGTCATACCATACTTATAATACGATATATCATAAAACCATTGTTGGCAAGTACCCTCTTAACGAATAGAGTATTAGTAGACTCAACAAAAATAGGTACCAAAGCTACAGCTGTTTCCTGTGTTTGAACAGTTTTCAGTCAGCATGATAGAGAATCTTGACACATTCTGATTCTAAAATCCATGGCTGCCTTATTTCCTGTCGCAGTCATACTATACTTATAAAACGATACAACTCAATACCACGGTAGAAAATACCCTGGTAACAAATGAAGTATTAGTAGTCTCAACAAAAATTGGTACCAAAGCTAAAGCTGTTTACTGTGTTTCAACAGTTTTCTGTCGGCATGATAGAGAATCTTGACACATTGTGTCTTTCAAACTCTTGGCTGCCTTATTTCCTGTCGCAGTCATACTATACTTATAAAACAATGTAACACAATACCATTGTTGAAAAATACCCTAGTAACGAATAGAGTATTAGTACTTTGAACAAAAATAGGTACGAAAGCTACAGCTGTTTACTGTCTTTCAACAGTTTTCATTCAGCATGATAGAGATTCTTGATCCATTCCGACTCTCAAATTCATGGCTGCTTTATTTCCTGTCGCAGTCATACTATACTTATAAAACGATATATCATAAAACCATAGTTGAAAAATACCCTCTTAACGAATAGAGTATTAGTAGACTCAACAAAAGTAGGTACCAAAGCTACAGCCGTTTACTGTGTTTCAACAGTTTTCAGTCAGCATGATGGAGAATCTTGATGCATTGTGACTCTCAAATTCATGGCAGCCTTATTTCATGTCGCAGTCATACTATAGTTATAAAACAATATAACTCAATACCACGGTAGAAAATACCCTGGTAACGAACAAAGTATTAGTACTCTCAACAAAAATAGGTAGCAAAGCTACAGCTGTTTTCTGTGTTTCAACAGTTTTCAGTCAGCATGATAGAGAATCTTGATACATTCAGACTCTCAAATTCATGGCTGCCTTATTTCCTGTCGCATTCATACTATACTTATAAAACGATATAACTAAATACAACAGTAGAAAATGCCCTGGTAACGAATAAAATATTAGGACTCTCAACAAAAATAGGCACCAAAGCTTCAGCTGTTTACTGTGTTTCAACAATTTCCAGTCAGCATGGTAGAGAATCTTGACACATTCTGAATCTCAAATTCGTGGATCCCTTATTTACTGTCGCAGTCATACTATACTTATAAAACGATATAACACAATACCATTGTTGAAAAATACCCTCTAAACGAATAGAGTATTAGTAGTCTCAACAAAAATAGGTACCAAAGCTACAGCTGTTTACTGTGTTTCAACAGTTTTCAGTCAGCATGATAGAGAATCTTGACAAATTCTGTTTTTCAAGCTCATGGCTGCCTTATTTGCTGTCGCAGTCATAACTATAGTTATAAAACGATATAACTCAATACCACGGTACAAAGATACACTGGTAACCAATAGAGTATTAGTTCTCTCAACAAAAATAGGTACCAAAGCTGCAGATATTCACTGTGTTTCAACAGTTTTCAGTCAGCATGATAGAGAATCTTGACACATTCTGATTCTAAAATTCATGGCTGCCTTATTTCCTGCCGCAGTCATGCTATACTTACGAAACAATGTAACTCAATCCCATTGTTGAAAAATATGCAGTTAATAAATAGAGTATTAGTAGTCTCGACAGAAATAGGTACCAAACTACAGCTGTTTACTGTGTTTGAACAGTTTTCAGTCAGCATGATAGAGAATCTTGATACATTCTGACTCTCAAATTCATGGCTGCTTTATTTTCTGTCGCAGTCATACTATACTTATAAAACAATATAACTCAATACCATTGTTGAAAGATACCCTGTTAATAAATAGAGTATTACAACTCTCGACAAAAATAGGTACCAAAGCTTCAGCTGTTTACTGTGTTTCAACAGTTTTCAGTCAGCATGATAGAGAATCTTGACACATTGTGTCTTTCAAACTCATGGCTGCCTTATTTCCTGTCGCTGTCATACTAGACTTATAAAACAATATAACTCAGTACCACAGTAGAAAAATACCCGGGTAACTAATAGAGTATTAGTACTCTCAGTATAACTAGGTATCAAACTACCACTGTTCACTGTGTTTCAAGAGTTTTCAGTCAGCATGATAGAGAATCTTGACACATTCTGATTCTAAAATTGATGACTGCCTTATTTCCTGTCGCAGTCATACTATACTTATAAAACAATATAACTCAATACCATTGTTGAAAAATACCCTGCTAATGAATAGAGTATTAGTACTCTCGACAAAAATTGGTACCAAAGCTACAGCTGTTTACTGTGTTTCAACAGTTTTCACTCGGCTTGATAGAGAATCTTGATACATTCTGACTTTCAGATTCATGGCTGCTTTACTTCCTGTCGCAGTCATACTATACTTATAAAATGATATAACTCAATACCACTTTAGAAAAACACACTGGTAACCAATAGAGTATTAGTACTCTCAACATTACTAGGTACCAAAGCTAAAGCTGTTGACTGTGTTTCAACATTTTCAGTCAGCATGATAGAGAATCTTGACACATTGTGTCTTTCAAACTCATGGCTGCCTTATTTCCTGTCGCAGTCATACTATACTTATAAAACGATATAACACAATACCATTGTTTAAAAATACCCTCTAATCGAATAGAGTATTAGTACTCTCAACAAAAATAAGTACCAAAGCTACAGCTGTTTACTGTGTTTCAACAGTTTTCAGTCAGCATGATAGAGAATCTTGATACATTCTGACTCTCAAATTCATGGCTGCCTTATTTCCTGTCGCAGTGATACTATACTTATAAAACAATATAACTCAATACCACAGCATAAAACGCCCTGGTAACGAATAAAGTATTAGGACTCTCAACAAAAATAGGTACCAAAGCTTCAGCTGTTTACTGTGTTTCAACAATATCCAGCCAGCATGGTAGAGAATCTTGACGCATTCTGAATCTCAAATTCATGGCTCCCTTATTTCCTGTCGCAGTCATACTATACTGATAAAACAATATAACACAATACCATTGTCGAAAAATACCCTGGAAATGAATAGAGTATCAGGACTCTCACCAAAAATAGGTACCAAAGCTACAGCTATTTACTGTGTTTCAACAGTTTTCAGTCAGCATGAAAGAGATTCTTGATACATTCTGACTCTCAAACTAATGGCTGCCTTATTTCCTGCCGCAGTCTTACTATACTTATAAAACTGTATAACTCAATACCACGGTAGACAAATGCACTGGTAACCAAAAGAGTATTAGTTCTCTCAACATAACTAGGTACCAAAGCCTGAGCTGTTCACTGTGTTTCAACAGTTTTAAGTCAGCATGATAGAGAATCTTGACACATTCTGATTCTAAAATCCATGGCTGCCTTATTTCCTGTCGCAGTCATACTATACTTATAAAACGATATAACACAATACCATTGTTGAAAAATACCCTGGTAATGAATAGAGTATTAGTACTCTCAAAAAAAAATAGGTACCAAAGCTACAGCTGTTTACTGTGTTTCAACAGTTTTCAGTCAGCATGATAGAGAATCTTGACAAATTCTGTTTTTCAAGCTCATGGCTGCCTTATTTCCTGTCGCTGTCATACTATACTTATAAAACGATATAACTCAGTACCACAGTAGAAAGTACCCGGGTAACTAATAGAGTATTAGTACTCTCAATATAACTAGGTACCAAACTACCACTGTTCACTGTGTTTCAAGAGTTTTCAGTCAGCATGATAGAGAATCTTGACACATTCTGATTCTAAAATTCATGACTGCCTTATTTCCTGTCGCAGTCATACTATACATATGAAACGATATACCTCAATACCATTGTTGAAAAATACCCTGGTAATGAATAGAGTATTAGTACTCTCGACAAAAATAGGTACCAAAGCTACAGCTGTTTACTGTGTTTCAACAGTGTTCAGTCAGCATGATAGAGAATCTTGATCCATTCTGACTCTGAAATTCATGGCTGCTTTATTTCCTGTCACAGTCATACTATACTTATAAAAGGATATATCATAACACCATTGTTGAAAAATACCCTCTTAACGAATAGAGTATTAGTACTCTCAACAAAAATAGGTACCAAAGCTACAGCTGTTTACTGTGTTTCAACAGTTTTCAGTCAGCATGGTAGAGAATCTTGACACATTCTGACTCTCAAACTAATGCCTGCCTTATTTCCTGCCGCAGTCTTACTATACTTATAAAACTGTATAACTCAATACCACGGTTGACAAATACACTTGTAACCAATAGAGTATTAGTTCTCTCAACATAACTAGGTACCAAAGCTTGAGATGTTCACTGTGTTTCAGCAGTTTTCAGTCAGCATGATAGAGAATCTTGACACATTTTGACTCTCAAATTCATGGCCGCCTTATTTCCTGTCGCAGTCATACTATACTTATTATAAAACAATATAACTCAATACCATTGTTCTAAAATACCCTTTTAATAAATAGAGTATTAGTACTCTCGACAAAAATAGGTACCAAAGCTTCAGCTGTTTGCTGTGTTTCAACAGTTTTCAGTCAGCATGATAGAGAACTTGACACAATGTGTCTTTCAAACTCATGGCTGCCTTATTTCCTGTCACTCTCACACTATACTTATAAAACTATATAACTCAGTACCACAGTAGAAAAATGCCCCGGCAACTAATAGAGTATTAGTACTCTCAATATAACTAGGTACCAAACTGCCACTGTTCACTGTGTTTCAAGAGTTTTCCGTCAGCATGATAGAGAATCTTGACACATTCTCAATCTAAAATCCATGGCTGCCTTATTTCCTGTCGCAGTCATACTGTACTTATAAAACGATGCAACTCAATACCACGGTAGAAAATACCCTGGTAACAAATAAAGTATTAGTAGTCTCAACAAAAATAGGTACCAAAGCTACAGCTGTTAACTGTCTTTCAACAGTTTTTAGTCAGCATGATAGAGAATCTTGACACATTCTGACTCTCAAGTTCATGGCTGCTTTATTTCCTGTCACAGTCATACTATACTTAAAAAACGATATAACTCAATACCAGGGTAGAAAAACACACTAGTAACCAATAGACTATTAGTACTCTCAACATAACTAGGTACCAAAGCTAAAGCTCTTTACTGTGTTTCAACAGTTTTCATTTGGCATGATAGAGAATCTTGACACATTGTGTCTTACAAACTCATGGCTGCCTTATTTCCTGTCGCAGTCATACTATACTTACAAAACAATATAACATAATACCATGGTTGAAAAACACCCTGGTAACGAATAGGGTATTAGTACTTTGAACAAAAATAGTTGCCAAAGCTACAGCTGTTTACTGTGTTTCAACAGTTTTCGGTCAGCATGATAGAGAATCTTGATACATTCTGACTCTCAAATTCATGGCTGCCTTATTTCCTGTCGCAGTCATACTATACTTATAAAACGATATAACTCAATACCACAGTCGAAAATGCCCTGGTAACGAATAAAGTATTAGGACTCTCAACAAAAATAGGTACCAAAGCTTCAGCTGTTTACTGTGTTTCAACAATTTCCAGTCAGCATGGTAGAGAGTCTTGACACATTCTGAACCTCAAATTCATGGCTCCCTTATTTCCTGTCGCAGTCATACTATACTGATAAAACAATATAACACAATACCATTGTTGAAAAATACCCTGGTAATGAATAGAGTATTAGTACTCTCACCAAAATTAGGTACCAAAGCTACAGCTGTTTACTCTGTTTCAACAGTTTTCACTCAGCATGAAAGGGATTCTTGATACATTGTGACTCTCAAACTAATGGCTGCCTTATTTCCTGCCGCAGTCATACTATACTTATAAAACTTATAACTCAATACCACGGTAGACAAATACACTGGTCACCAATAGAGTATTAGTTCTCTCAACATAACTAGGTACCAAAGCTTGAGCTGTTCACTGTGTTTCAACAGTTTTCAGTCAGCGTGATAGAGAATCTTGACACATTCTGACTCTCAAATTCATGGCTGCCTTATTTCCTGTCGCAGTCATACTATTCTTATAAAACATAACTCAATACCACGGTAGAAAATACCCTGGTAACGAATAAAGTATTAGTTACTACTCTCAACAAAAATAGGTACCAAAGCTACAGCTGTTTACTGTGTTTCAACAGTTTTCAGTCAGCATGGTAAAGAATCTTGACACATCCTGACTCTCAAATTCATGGCTGCCTTATATTTCTTGTCACAGTCATACTATACTTATAAAACAATATAACACAATACCATTGTTGAAAAATACCCTGGCAACGAATGGAGTATTAGTACTCTGAACAAAAATAGGTACCAAAGCTACAGCTGTTTACTGTTTTTCAACAGTTTTCAGTAAGCATGATAGAGAATCTTGACACATTCTGACTCTCAACCTCATGGCAGCCTTATTTCATGCCGCAGTCATACTATACTTACAAAATGATATAACTCAATAACACGGTAGAAAAATACACTGGTAACCAATTGAGTATTATTAGTACTCTCAACATGACTAGGTACCAAAGCAACAGCTGTTCACTGTGTTTCAAGAGTTTTCAGTCAGCATGATAGAGAATCTTGACACATTCTGACTTTCAAACTCATGGCTGCCTTACTTTCTGTCGCAGTCATACTATACTTATGGAACGATATAACTCAATACCACGGTAGAAAAATACACTGGTAACTAATAGAGTATTAGTACTCTCAAGATATCTAGGTACCAAAGCTACCACTGTTCACTGTGTTTCAACAGTTTTCAGTCAGCATGAGAGAGAATTTTGACACATTCTGCTTGTAAAATTCATGGCTGACTTATTTCATGTCGCAGTCGTACTATACTTATGAAACGATATAACTCAATACCAATGTTGAAAAATACCCAAGTAATGGAAAAAGTATTGGTACTCTCACCAAAAATAGGTACCAAAGCTACAGCTGTTTACTGTGTTTCAACAGTTTTCCGTCAGCATGAAAGAGATTCTTGATACATTCTGACTCTCAAACTAATGGATGCCTTATTTCCTGCCACAGTCTTACTATACTTATAAAACTGTATAACTCAATACCACGGTAGACAAATACACTGGTAACCAATAGAGTATTTGTTCTCTCAACATAACTAGGTACCAAAGCTTGAGCTGTTCACTGTGTTTCAACAGTTTTCAGTCAGCATGATAGAGAATCTTGACACATTCTGACTCTCAAATTCATGGCTGCCTTATTTCCTGGCGCAGTCATACTATACTTATAAAACAATATAACTAAATACCACGGTAGAAAATACCCTGGTAACGAATAAAGTATTAGTAATCTCAACAAAAATAGGTACCAAAGTTACAGCTGTTTACTGTGTTTCAACAGTTTTCAGTCTGCATGGTAAAGAATCTTGACAAATCCTGACTCTCAAATTCATGGCTGGCTTATAGTTCCTGTCACAGTCATACTATACTTATAAAACATTATAACACAATACCATTGTTGAAACATACCCTGGCAACGAATGGAGTATTAGTACTCTGAACAAAAATGGGTACCAAAGCTACAGTTGTTTACTGTGTTTCAACAGTTTTCAGTAAACATGATAGAGAATCTTGACACATTCTGACTCTCAACCTCATGGCAGCCTTATTTCATGTTGCATTCGTACTATAGTTATAAAGCGATATAACTCAATACCACGGTAGAAAATACCCTGCTAACGAATAAAGTATTAGCACTCTCAACAAAAATGGGTACCAAAGCTTCAGCTGTTTACTATGTTTCAACAGTTTTCAGTCAGCATGATAGAGAATCTTGACAAATTCTGATTCTAAAATCCACGGCTGCCTTATTTCCTGTCACAGTCATACTATACTTATAAAACGATATAACACAATACTATTGTTGAAAAATACCCTGTTAATAAATAGAGTATTAGTACTCTCGACAAAAATAGGTACCAAAGCTTTAGCTGTTTACTGTGTTTCAACAGTTTTCAGTCAGCATGATAGAGAATCTTGACACATTCTGTTTTTCAAGCTCATGGCTGCCTTATTTCCTGTCGCAGTCATAACTATAGTTACAAAATGATATAACTCAATACCATTGTTGAAAAATACCCTGTTAATAAATAGAGTATTAGTACTCTCGACAAAAATAGGTACCAAAGCTTTAGCTGTTTACTGTGTTTCAACAGTTTTCAGTCAGCATGATAGAGAATCTTGACACATTGTGTCTTTCAAACTCATGGCTGCCTTATTTCCTGTCGCTGTCATACTATACTTATAAAACGATATATCTCAGTACCACAGTAGAAAAATACCCAGGTAACTAATAAGGTATTAGTACTCTCAATATAACTAGGTACCAAACTACCACTGTTCACTGTGTTTCAAGAGTTTTCAGTCAGCATGATAGAGAATCTTGACACATTCTGATTCTAAAATTGATGACTGCCTTATTTCCTGTCGCAATCATACTATACTTTTGAAACGATATAACTCAATACCATTGTTGAAAAATATCCTGGTAATGAATAGAGTATTAGTACTCTCTACAAAAATAGGTACCAAAGCTACAGATGTTTACTGTCTTTCAACAGTTTTCATTCAGCATGATAGAGAATCTTGATCCATTCTGACTCTCAAATTCATGGCTGCTTTATTTCCTGTCGCAGTCATACCATACTTATAATACGATATATCATAAAACCATTGTTGGCAAGTACCCTCTTAACGAATAGAGTATTAGTAGACTCAACAAAAATAGGTACCAAAGCTACAGCTGTTTCCTGTGTTTGAACAGTTTTCAGTCAGCATGATAGAGAATCTTGACACATTCTGATTCTAAAATCCATGGCTGCCTTATTTCCTGTCGCAGTCATACTATACTTATAAAACGATACAACTCAATACCACGGTAGAAAATACCCTGGTAACAAATGAAGTATTAGTAGTCTCAACAAAAATTGGTACCAAAGCTAAAGCTGTTTACTGTGTTTCAACAGTTTTCTGTCGGCATGATAGAGAATCTTGACACATTGTGTCTTTCAAACTCTTGGCTGCCTTATTTCCTGTCGCAGTCATACTATACTTATAAAACAATGTAACACAATACCATTGTTGAAAAATACCCTAGTAACGAATAGAGTATTAGTACTTTGAACAAAAATAGGTACGAAAGCTACAGCTGTTTACTGTCTTTCAACAGTTTTCATTCAGCATGATAGAGATTCTTGATCCATTCCGACTCTCAAATTCATGGCTGCTTTATTTCCTGTCGCAGTCATACTATACTTATAAAACGATATATCATAAAACCATAGTTGAAAAATACCCTCTTAACGAATAGAGTATTAGTAGACTCAACAAAAATAGGTACCAAAGCTACAGCTGTTTACTGTGTTTCAACAGTTTTCAGTCAGCATGATAGAGAATCTTGATCCATTCTGACTCTCAAATTCATGGCTGCTTTATTTCCTATCGCAGTCATACTATACTTATAAAACTATATATCATAACACCATTGTTGAAAAATACCCTCTTAACGAATAGAGTATTAATAGTCTCAACAAAAATAGGTACCAAAGCTACAGCTGTTTGCTGTGTTTCAACAGTTTTCAGTCAGCATGATAGAGAATCTTGACACATTCTGATTCTAAAATCCATGGCTGCCTTATTTCCTGTCGCAGTCATACTATACTTATAGAACGATACAACTCAATACCACGGTAGAAAATACCCTGGTAACAAATAAAGTATTAGTAGTCTCAACAAGAATAGGTACCAAAGCTACAGCTGTTTACTGTCTTTCAACAGTTTTTAGTCAGCATGATAGAGAATCTTGACACATTCTGACTCTAAAGTTCATGGCTGCTTTATTTCCTGTCGCAGTCATACTTTACTTGTAAAATGATATAACTCAATACCACAGTAGAAAAACACACTAGTAACCAATAGAGTATTAGCACTCTCAACATAACTAGGTACCAAAGCTAAAGCTGTTTACTGTGTTTCAACAGTTTTCAGTCGGCATGATAGAAAATCTTGACACATTGTGTCTTTCAAACTCATGTCTGCCTTATTTCCTGTTGCAGTCATACTATACTTATAAAACAATATAACACAATACCATTGTTGAAAAATACCCTGGTAACGAATAGAGTATTAGTACTTTGAACAAAAATTGGTACCAAAGCTACAGCTGTTTACTATGTTTCAACAGTTTTCAGTCAGCATGATAGAGAATCTTGATCCATTCTGACTCTCAAATTCATGGCTGCTTTATTTCCTGTTGCAGTCATACTATACTTATAAAACGATATATCACAATACCATTGTTTAAAAATACCCTGGTATTGAATAGAGTATTAGTAATGTCACCAAAAATAGGTACCAAAGCTACAGCCGTTTACTGTGTTTCAACAGTTTTCAGTCAGCATGATGGAGAATCTTGATGCATTGTGACTCTCAAATTCATGGCAGCCTTATTTCATGTCGCAGTCATACTATAGTTATAAAACAATATAACTCAATACCACGGTAGAAAATACCCTGGTAACGAACAAAGTATTAGTACTCTCAACAAAAATAGGTAGCAAAGCTACAGCTGTTTTCTGTGTTTCAACAGTTTTCAGTCAGCATGGTAAAGAATCTTGACACCTCCTGACTCTCAAATTCATGGCTGCCTTATATTTCCTGTCACAGTCATACTATACTTATAAAACAATATAACACAATACCATTGTTGAAAAATAACCTGGCAACGAATGAGTATTAGTACTCTGAACAAAAATAGGTACCAAAGCTACAGCTGTTTAATGTTTCAACAGTTTTCAGTAAGCATGATAGAGAATCTTGACACATTCTGACTCTTAACCTCATGGCAGCCTTATTTCATGTCGCAGTCATACTATAGTTATAAAATGATATAACTCAATACCACGGTAGAAAATACCCTGCTAACGGATAAAGTATTAGTACTCTCAACAAAAATGTGTGCCAAGGCTTCAGCTGTTTACTATGTTTCAACAGTTTTCAGTCAGCATGATAGAGAATCTTGACACATTCTGATTCTAAAATCCATGGCTGCCTTATTTCCTGTCGCAGTCATACTATACTTATAAAACGATATAACACAATACCATTGTGGAAAAATACCCTGGTAATGAATAGAGTATTAGTACTCTCCAAAAAATTGGTTCCAATGCTACAGCTGTTTACTATGTTTCAACAGTTTTCAGTCAGTATGATAGAGAATCTTGACAAATTCTGTTTTTCAAGCTCATGGCTGCCTTATTTCCTGTCGCAGTCAAAACTATAGTTATAAAACGATATAACTCAATACCACGGTAGAAAAATACACTGGTAATCAATAGAGTATTAGTTCTCTCAACAGAAATAGGTACCAAAGCTGCAGATATTCACTGCGTTTCAACAGTTTTCAGTCAGCATGATAGAGAATCTTGACACATTCTGGCTCTGAAATTCATGGCTGCCTTATTTTCTGTCGCAGTCATAGTGTACTTATGAAACGATATAACTCAATACCTTTGTTGAAAAATACACTGGTAACTAATAGAGTATTAATATTCTCAATATAACTAGGTACCAAAGCTACCACTGTTCAGTGTGTTTCAACAGTTTTCAGTCAGCATGATAGGGAATCTTGACACATTCTGATTCTAAAATTAATGGCTGCCTTATTTCCTGCCACAGTCATGCTATACTTACGAAACAATATAACTCAATACCATTGTTGAAAAATACCCTGTTAATAAATAGAATATTAGTACTCTCGACAGAAATAGGTACCAAACTACAGCTGTTTACTGTGTTTGAACAGTTTTCAGTCAGCATGATAGAGAATCTTGATACATTCTGAATCTCAAATTCATGGCTGCTTTATTTCCTGTCGCAGTCATACTATACTTATAAAACAATATAACACAATACCATTGTTGAAAAATACCCTAGTAACGAATAGAGTATTAGTACTTTGAACAAAAATAGGTACCAAAGCTACAGCTGTTTACTGTGTTTGAACAGTTTTCAGTCAGCATGATAGAGAATCTTGATACATTCTGACTCTCAGATTCATTTCTGCTTTACTTCCTGCCGCAGTCATACTATACTTATAAAATGATATAACTCAATACCACGGTTGAAAAACACACTGGTAACCAATAGAGTTTTAGTACTCTCAACATAACTAGGTACCAAAGCTAAAGCTGTTGACTGTGTTTCAGGTACCAAAGCTAAAGCTGTTGACTGTGTTTCAACATTTTCGGTCAGCATGATAGAGAATCATGACACATTGTGTCTTTCAAACTCATGGCAGCCTTATTTCCTGTCGCAGTCATACTATACTTATAAAACGATATAACACAATACCATTGTTGAAAAATACCATCTAAACGAATAGAGTATTAGTACTCTCAACAGAAATAAGTACCAAAGCTACAGCTGTTTGCTGTGTTTCAACAGTTTTCAGTCAGCATGATAGAGAATCTTGATACATTCTGACTCTCAAATTCATGGCTGCCTTATTTCCTGTCGCAGTCATACTATACTTATAAAACGATATAACTCAATACCACAGTAGAAAATGCCCTGGTAACGAATAAAGTATTAGGACTCTCAACAAAAATAGGCACCAAAGCTTCAGCTGTTTACTGTGTTTCAACAATTTCCAGTCAGCATGGTAGAGAATCTTGACACATTCTGAATCTCAAATTCATGGCTCCTTTATTTCCTGTCGCCGTCATGCTATACTTATAAAACGATATATCATACCACCATTGTTGAAAAATACCCTCTTAACGAATAGAGTATTAGTAGTCTCAACAAAAATAGGTACCAAAGCTACAGCTGTTTACTGTGTTTCAACAGTTTTCAGTCAGCATGATAGAGAATCTTGACACATTCTGATTCTAAAATCCATGGCTGCCTTATTTCCTGTCGCAGTCATACTATTCTTATAAAACGATATAACACAATACCATTGTTGAAAAATACCCTGGTAATGAATAGAGTATTAGTACTCTCCAAAAAAATTGGTACCAATGCTACAGCTGTTTACTGTGTTTCAACAGTTTTCAGTCAGCTTGATAGAGAATCGTGACAAATTCTGTTTTTCAAGCTCATGGCTGCCTTATTTCCTGTCGCAGTCATAACTATAGTTTTAAAACGATATAACTCAATACCACGGTAGAAAAATACACTGGTAATCAATAGAGTATTAGTTCTCTCAACAAAAATAGGTACCAAAGCTGCAGATATTCACTGCATGTCAACAGTTTTCAGTCAGCATGATAGAGAATCTTGACACATTCTGGCTCTGAAATTCATGGCTGCCTTATTTTCTGTCGCAGTCATACTATACTTATAAAACGATATAACTCAATACCACAGTAGAAAATGCCCTGGTAACGAATAAAGTATTAGGACTCTCAACAAAAATAGGCACCAAAGCTTCAGCTGTTTACTGTGTTTCAACAATTTCCAGTCAGCATGGTAGAGAATCTTGACACATTCTGAATCTCAAATTCATGGCTCCTTTATTTCCTGTCGCAGTCATACTATACTTATAAAACGATATATCATACCACCATTGTTGAAAAATACCCTCTTAACGAATAGAGTATTAGTAGTCTCAACAAAAATAGGTACCAAAGCTACAGCTGTTTACTGTGTTTCAACAGTTTTCAGTCAGCATGATAGAGAATCTTGACACATTCTGATTCTAAAATCCATGGCTGCCTTATTTCCTGTCGCAGTCATACTATTCTTATAAAACGATATAACACAATACCATTGTTGAAAAATACCCTGGTAATGAATAGAGTATTAGTACTCTCCAAAAAAATTGGTACCAATGCTACAGCTGTTTACTGTGTTTCAACAGTTTTCAGTCAGCATGATAGAGAATCATGACAAATTCTGTTTTTCAAGCTCATGGCTGCCTTATTTCCTGTCGCAGTCATAACTATAGTTATAAAACGATTAACTCAATACCACGGTAGAAAAATACACTGGTAACCAATAGAGTATTAGTTCTCTCAACAAAAATAGGTACCAAAGCTACAGATATTCACTGCGTTTCAACAGTTTTCAGTCAGCATGATAGAGAATCTTGACACATTCTGGCTCTGAAATTCATGGCTGCTTTATATTCTGTCGCAGTCATACTATACTTATGAAACGATATAACTCAATACCTTTGTTGAAAAATACACTGGTAACTAATAGAGTATTAATATTCTCAACATAACTAGGTACCAAAGCTACCACTGTTCACTTTGTTTCAACAGTTTTCAGTCAGCATGATAGAGAATCTTGACACATTCTGATTCTAAAATTCATGGCTGCCTTATTTCCTGCCACAGTCATGCTATACTTACGAAACAATATAACTCAATACCATTGTTGAAAAATACCCTGTTAATAATTTGAATATTAGTACTCTCGACAGAAATAGGTACCAAACTACAGCTGGTTACTGTGTTTGAACAGTTTTCAGTCAGCATGATAGAGAATCTTGATACATTCTGACTCTCAAATTCATGGCTGCTTTATTTCCTGTCGCAGTCATACTATACTTATACAACAATATAACTTAATACCATTGTTGAAAAATACCCTGTTAATAAATAGAGTATTAGTACTCTCGACAAAAATAGGTACCAAAGCTTCAGCTGTTTACTGTGTTTCAACAGTTTTCTGTCAGCATGATAGAGAATCTTGACACATTGTGTCTTTCAAACTCATGGCTGCCTTATTTCCTGTCGCTGTCATACTATACTTATAAAACGATTAACTCAGTACCACAGTAGAAAAATACCCGGGTAACTAATAAGGTATTAGTACTCTCAATATAACTAGGTACCAAACTACCATTGTTCACTGTGTTTCAAGAGTTTTCAGTCAGCATGATAGAGAATCTTGACACATTCTGATTCTAAAATTGATGACTGCCTTATTTCCTGTCGCAGTCATACTATACTTTTGAAACGATATAACTCAATACCATTGTTGAAAAATATCCTGGTAATGAATAGAGTATTAGTACTCTCGACAAAAATAGGTACCAAAGCTACAGGTGTTTACTGTCTTTCAGCAGTTTTCATTCAGCATGATAGAGAATCTTGATCCATTCTGACTCTCAAATTCATGGCTGCTTTGTTTCCTGTCGCAGTCATACTATACTTATAAAACAATATAACACAATACCATTGTTGAAAAATACCCTAGTAACGAATATAGTATTAGTACTTTGAACAAAAATAGGTACCAAAGCTACAGCTGTTTACTGTGTTTCAACAGTTTTCAGTCAGCATGATAGAGAATCTTGATACATTCTGACTCTCAGATTCATTTCTGCTTTACTTCCTGTCGCAATCATACTATACTTATAAAATGATATAACTCAATACCACAGTAGAAAAACACACTGGTAACCAATAGAGTATTAGTACTCTCAACATAACTAGGTACCAAAGCTAAAGCTGTTGACTGTGTTTCAACATTTTCAGTCAGCATGATAGAGAATCATGACACATTGTGTCTTTCAAACTAATGGCTGCCTTATTTCCTGCCGCAGTCTTACTATACTTATAAAACTGTATAACTCAATACCACGGTAGACAAATACACTGGTAACCAATAGAGTATTAGTTCTCTCAACATAACTAGGTACCAAACCTTGAGCTGTTCACTGTGTTTCAACAGTTTTCAGTCAACATGATAGAGAATCTTGACGCATTGTGACTCTCAAATTTATGGCAGCCTTATTTCATGTCGCAGTCATACTATAGTTATAAAACAATATAACTCAATACCACGGTAGAAAATACCCTGGTAACGAACAAAGTATTAGTACTCTCAACAAAAATAGGTACCAAAGCTACAGCTGTTTACTGTGTTTCAACAGTTTTCAGTCAGCATGGTAAAGAATCTTGACACCTCCTGACTCTCAAATTCATGGCTGCCTTATATTTCCTGTCACAGTCATACTATACTTATAAAACAATATAACACAATACCATTGTTGAAAAATACCCTGGCAACGAATGGAGTATTAGTACTCTGAACAAAAATAGGTACCAAAGCTACAGCTGTTTAATGTTTCAACAGTTTTCAGTAAGCATGATAGAGAATCTTGACACATTCTGACTCTCAACCTCATGGCAGCCTTATTTCATGTCGCAGTCATACTATAGTTATAAAACGATATAACTCAATACCACGGTAGAAAATACCCTGCTAACGAATAAAGTATTAGTACTCTCAACAAAAATGTGTGCCAAAGCTTCAGCTGTTTACTATGTTTCAAGAGTTTTCAGTCAGCATGATAGAGAATCTTGACACATTCTGATTCTAAAATCCATGGCTGCCTTATTTCCTGTCGCAGTGATACTATACTTATAAAACGATATAACACAATACCATTGTGGAAAAATACCCTGGTAATGAATAGAGTATTAGTACTCTCCAAAAAATTGGTACCAATGCTACAGCTGTTTACTATGTTTCAACAGTTTTCAGTCAGCATGATAGAGAATCTTGACAAATTCTGTTTTTCAAGTTCATGGCTGCCTTATTTCCTGTCGCAGTCATAACTATAGTTATAAAACGATATAACTCAATACCGCGGTAGAAAAATACACTGGTAATCAATAGAGTATTAGTTCTCTCAACAAAAATAGGTACCAAAGCTGCAGATATTCACTGCGTTTCAACAGTTTTCAGTCAGCATGATAGAGAATCTTGACACATTCTGGCTCTGAAATTCATGGCTGCCTTATTTTCTGTCGCAGTCATACTATACTTATAAAACGATATAACTCAATACCGCAGTAGAAAATGCCCTGGTAACGAATAAAGTATTAGGACTCTCAACAAAAATAGGCACCAAAGCTTCAGCTGTTTACTGTGTTTCAACAATTTCCAGTCAGCATGGTAGAGAATCTTGACACATTCTGAATCTCAAATTCATGGCTGCTTTATTTCCTGTCGCAGTCATACTATACTTATACAACAATATAACTCAATACCATTGTTGAAAAATATCCTGTTAATAAATAGAGTATTAGTACTCTCGACAAAAATAGGTACCAAAGCTTTAGCTGTTTACTGTGTTTCAACAGTTTTCTGTCAGCATGATAGAGAATCTTGACACATTGTGTCTTTCAAACTCATGGCTGCCTTATTTCCCGTCGCTGTCATACTATACTTATAAAACGATATAACTCAGTACCACAGTAGAAAAATACCCGGGTAACTAATAAGGTATTACTACTCTCAATATAACTAGGTACCAAACTACCACTGGTCACTGTGTTTCAAAAGTTTTCAGTCAGCATGATAGAGAATCTTGACACATTCTGATTCTAAAATTGATGACTGCCTTATTTCCTGTCGCAGTCATACTATACTTATACAACAATATAACTCAATACCATTGTTGAAAAATATCCTGGTAATGAATAGAGTATTAGTACTCTCGACAAAAATAGGTACCAAAGCTACAGATGTTTACTGTCTTTCAGCAGTTTTCATTCAGCATGATAGAGAATCTTGATCCATTCTGACTCTCAAATTCATGGCTGCTTTGTTTTCTGTCGCAGTCATACTATACTTATAAAACGATATATCATAAAACCATTGTTGAAAAGTACCCTCTTAACGAATAGAGTATTAGTAGACTCAACAAAAATAGGTACCAAAGCTACAGCTGTTTCCTGTGTTTGAACTGTTTTCAGTCAGCATGATAGAGAATCTTGACACATTCTGATTCTAAAATCCATGGCTGCCTTATTTCCTGTCGCAGTCATACTATACTTATAAAACGATACAACTCAATACCACGGTAGAAAATACCCTGGTAACAAATAAAGTATTAGTAGTCTCAACAAAAATTGGAACCAAAGCTAAAGCTGTTTACTGTGTTTCAACAGTTTTCAGTCGGCATGATAGAGAATCTTGACACATTGTGTCTTTCAAACTCATGGCTGCCTTATTTCCTGTCGCAGTCATACTATACTTATAAAACAATATAACACAATACCATTGTTGAAAAATACCCTAGTAACGAATAGAGTATTAGTACTTTGAACAAAAATAGGTACCAAAGCTACAGCTGTTTACTGTGTTTCAACAGTTTTCAGTCAGCATGATAGAGAATCTTGATACATTCTGACTCTCAGATTCATTTCTGCTTTACTTCCTGTCGCAGTCATACTATACTTATAAAATGATATAACTCGATACCACAGTAGAAAAACACACTGGTAACCAATAGAGTATTAGTACTCTCAACATAACTAGGTACCAAAGCTAAAGCTGTTGACTGTGTTTCAACATTTTCAGTCAGCATGATAGAGAATCATGACACATTGTGTCTTTCAAACTCATGGCTGCCTTATTTCCTGTCGCAGTCATACTATACTTATAAAACGATATAACACAATACCATTGTTGAAAAATACCCTCTAAACGAATAGAGTATTAGTACTCTCAACAGAAATGAGTACCAAAGCTTCAGCTGTTTACTGTGTTTCAACAGTTTTCAGTCAGCATGATAGAGAATCTTGATACATTCAGACTCTCAAATTCATGGCTGCCTTATTTCCTGTCGCATTCATAGTATACTTATAAAACGATATAACTCAATACCACAGTAGAAAATGCCCTGGTAACGAATAAAGTATTAGGACTCTCAACAAAAATAGGCACCAAAGCTTCAGCTGTTTACTGTGTTTCAACAATTTCCAGTCAGCATGGTAGAGAATCTTGACACATTCTGAATCTCAAATTCGTGGATCCCTTATTTCCTGTCGCAGTCATACTATACTTATAAAACGATATAACACAATACCATTGTTGAAAAATACCCTCTAAACGAATAGAGTATTAGTAGTCTCAACAAAAATAGGTACCAAAGCTACAGCTGTTTACTGTGTTTCAACAGTTTTCAGTCAGCATGATAGAGAATCTTGACAAATTCTGTTTTTGAAGCTCATGGCTGCCTTATTTGCTGTCGCAGTCATAACTATAGTTATAAAACGATATAACTCAATACCACGGTACAAAGATACACTGGTAACCAATAGAGTATTAGTTCTCTCAACAAAAATAGGTACCAAAGCTGCAGATATTCACTGTGTTTCAACAGTTTTCAGTCAGCATGATAGAGAATCTTGACACATTCTGATTCTAAAATTCATGGCTGCCTTATTTCCTGCCGCAGTCATGCTATACTTACGAAACAATGTAACTCAATCCCATTGTTGAAAAATATGCAGTTAATAAATAGAGTATTCGTAGTCTCGACAGAAATAGGTACCAAACTACAGCTGTTTACTGTGTTTGAACAGTTTTCAGTCAGCATGATAGAGAATCTTGATACATTCTGACTCTCAAATTCATGGCTGCTTTATTTTCTGTCGCAGTCATACTATACTTATAAAACAATATAACTCAATACCATTGTTGAAAGATACCCTGTTAATAAATAGAGTATTACAACTCTCGACAAAAATAGGTACCAAAGCTTCAGCTGTTTACTGTGTTTCAACAGTTTTCAGTCAGCATGATAGAGAATCTTGACACATTGTGTCTTTCAAACTCATGGCTGCCTTATTTCCTGTCGCTGTCATACTAGACTTATAAAACAATATAACTCAGTACCACAGTAGAAAAATACCCGGGTAACTAATAGAGTATTAGTACTCTCAGTATAACTAGGTATCAAACTACCACTGTTCACTGTGTTTCAAGAGTTTTCAGTCAGCATGATAGAGAATCTTGACACATTCTGATTCTAAAATTGATGACTGCCTTATTTCCTGTCGCAGTCATACTATACTTATAAAACAATATAACTCAATACCATTGTTGAAAAATACCCTGCTAATGAATAGAGTATTAGTACTCTCGACAAAAATTGGTACCAAAGCTACAGCTGTTTACTGTGTTTCAACAGTTTTCACTCAGCTTGATAGAGAATCTTGATACATTCTGACTTTCAGATTCATGGCTGCTTTACTTCCTGTCGCAGTCATACTATACTTATAAAATGATATAACTCAATACCACTTTAGAAAAACACACTGGTAACCAATAGAGTATTAGTACTCTCAACATTACTAGGTACCAAAGCTAAAGCTGTTGACTGTGTTTCAACATTTTCAGTCAGCATGATAGAGAATCTTGACACATTGTGTCTTTCAAACTCATGGCTGCCTTATTTCCTGTCGCAGTCATACTATACTTATAAAACGATATAACACAATACCATTGTTTAAAAATACCCTCTAATCGAATAGAGTATTAGTACTCTCAACAAAAATAAGTACCAAAGCTACAGCTGTTTACTGTGTTTCAACAGTTTTCAGTCAGCATGATAGAGAATCTTGATACATTCTGACTCTCAAATTCATGGCTGCCTTATTTCCTGTCGCAGTGATACTATACTTATAAAACAATATAACTCAATACCACAGCAGAAAACGCCCTGGTAACGAATAAAGTATTAGGTCTCTCAACAAAAATAGGTACCAAAGCTTCAGCTGTTTACTGTGTTTCAACAATTTCCAGCCAGCATGGTAGAGAATCTTGACGCATTCTGAATCTCAAATTCATGGCTCCCTTATTTCCTGTCGCAGTCATACTATACTGATAAAACAATATAACACAATACCATTGTCGAAAAATACCCTGGAAATGAATAGAGTATCAGGACTCTCACCAAAAATAGGTACCAAAGCTACAGCTATTTACTGTGTTTCAACAGTTTTCAGTCAGCATGAAAGAGATTCTTGATACATTCTGACTCTCAAACTAATGGCTGCCTTATTTCCTGCCGCAGTCTTACTATACTTATAAAACTGTATAACTCAATACCACGGTAGACAAATGCACTGGTAACCAAAAGAGTATTAGTTCTATCAACATAACTAGGTACCAAAGCCTGAGCTGTTCACTGTGTTTCAACAGTTTTAAGTCAGCATGATAGAGAATCTTGACACATTCTGATTCTAAAATCCATGGCTGCCTTATTTCCTGTCGCAGTCATACTATACTTATAAAACGATATAACACAATACCATTGTTGAAAAATACCCTGGTTATGAATAGAGTATTAGTACTCTCAAAAACAAAATAGGTACCAAAGCTACAGCTGTTTACTGTGTTTCAACAGTTTTCAGTCAGCATGATAGAGAATCTTGACAAATTCTGTTTTTCAAGCTCATGGCTGCCTTATTTCCTGTCGCTGTCATACTATACTTATAAAACGATATAACTCAGTACCACAGTAGAAAGTACCCGGGTAACTAATAGAGTATTAGTACTCTCAATATAACTAGGTACCAAACTACCACTGTTCACTGTGTTTCAAGAGTTTTCAGTCAGCATGATAGAGAATCTTGACACATTCTGATTCTAAAATTCATGACTGCCTTATTTCCTGTCGCAGTCATACTATACATATGAAACGATATACCTCAATACCATTGTTGAAAAATACCCTGGTAATGAATAGAGTATTAGTACTCTCGACAAAAATAGGTACCAAAGCTACAGCTGTTTACTGTGTTTCAACAGTTTTCAGTCAGCATGATAGAGAATCTTGATCCATTCTGACTCTGAAATTCATGGCTGCTTTATTTCCTGTCACAGTCATACTATACTTATAAAAGGATATATCATAACACCATTGTTGAAAAATACCCTCTTAACGAATAGAGTATTAGTACTCTCAACAAAAATAGGTACCAAAGCTACAGCTGTTTACTGTGTTTCAACAGTTTTCAGTCAGCATGGTAGAGAATCTTGACACATTCTGACTCTCAAACTAATGCCTGCCTTATTTCCTGCCGCAGTCTTACTATACTTATAAAACTGTATAACTCAATACCACGGTTGACAAATACACTTGTAACCAATAGAGTATTAGTTCTCTCAACATAACTAGGTACCAAAGCTTGAGATGTTCACTGTGTTTCAGCAGTTTTCAGTCAGCATGATAGAGAATCTTGACACATTTTGACTCTCAAATTCATGGCTGCCTTATTTCCTGTCGCAGTCATACTATACTTATTATAAAACAATATAACTCAATACCATTGTTCTAAAATACCCTTTTAATAAATAGAGTATTAGTACTCTCGACAAAAATAGGTACCAAAGCTTCAGCTGTTTGCTGTGTTTCAACAGTTTTCAGTCAGCATGATAGAGAATCTTGACACAATGTGTCTTTCAAACTCATGGCTGCCTTATTTCCTGTCACTCTCACACTATACTTATAAAACTATATAACTCAGTACCACAGTAGAAAAATGCCCCGGCAACTAATAGAGTATTAGTACTCTCAATATAACTAGGTACCAAACTACCACTGTTCACTGTGTTTCAAGAGTTTTCCGTCAGCATGATAGAGAATCTTGACACATTCTCAATCTAAAATCCATGGCTGCCTTATTTCCTGTCGCAGTCATACTGTACTTATAAAACGATGCAACTCAATACCACGGTAGAAAATACCCTGGTAACAAATAAAGTATTAGTAGTCTCAACAAAAATAGGTACCAAAGCTACAGCTGTTAACTGTCTTTCAACAGTTTTTAGTCAGCATGATAGAGAATCTTGACACATTCTGACTCTCAAATTCATGGCTGCTTTATTTCCTGTCACAGTCATACTATACTTGAAAAACGATATAACTCAATACCAGGGTAGAAAAACACACTAGTAACCAATAGACTATTAGTACTCTCAACATAACTAGGTACCAAAGCTAAAGCTCTTTACTGTGTTTCAATAGTTTTCATTTGGCATGATAGAGAATCTTGACACATTGTGTCTTTCAAACTCATGGCTGCCTTATTTCCTGTCGCAGTCATACTATACTTACAAAACAATATAACATAATACCATGGTTGAAAAACACCCTGGTAACGAATAGGGTATTAGTACTTTGAACAAAAATAGTTGCCAAAGCTACAGCTGTTTACTGTGTTTCAACAGTTTTCGGTCAGCATGATAGAGAATCTTGATACATTCTGACTCTGAAATTCATGGCTGCCTTATTTCCTGTCGCAGTCATACTATACTTTTAAAACGATACAACTCAATACCACGGTAGAAAATACCCTGGTAACAATAAAGTATTAGTAGTCTCAACAAAAATTGGTACCAAAGCTAAAGCTGTTTACTGTGTTTCAACAGTTTTCAGTCAGCATGATGGAGAATCTTGATACATTCTGACTCTCAAATTCATGGCTGCCTTATTTCCTGTCGCAGCCATACTATACTTATAAAACGATATAACTCAATACCACAGTCGAAAATGCCCTGGTAACGAATAAAGTATTTGGACTCTCAACAAAAATAGGTACCAAAGCTTCAGCTGTTTACTGTGTTTCAACAATTTCCAGTCAGCATGGTAGAGAGTCTTGACACATTCTGAACCTCAAATTCATGGCTCCCTTATTTCCTGTCGCAGTCATACTATACTGATAAAACAATATAACACAATACCATTGTTGAAAAATACCCTGGTAATGAATAGAGTATTAGTACTCTCACCAAAATTAGGTACCAAAGCTACAGCTGTTTACTCTGTTTCAACAGTTTTCAGTCAGCATGAAAGGGATTCTTGATACATTGTGACTCTCAAACTAATGGCTGTCTTATTTCCTGCCGCAGTCATACTATACTTATAAAACTTATAACTCAATACCACGGTAGACAAATACACTGGTCACCAATAGAGTATTAGTTCTCTCAACATAACTAGGTACCAAAGCTTGAGCTGTTCACTGTGTTTCAACAGTTTTCAGTCAGCGTGATAGAGAATCTTGACACATTCTGACTCTCAAATTCATGGCTGCCTTATTTCCTGTCGCAGTCATACTATTCTTATGAAACATAACTCAATACCACGGTAGAAAATACCCTGGTAATGAATAAAGTATTAGTTACTACTCTCAACAAAAATAGGTACCAAAGCTACAGCTGTTTACTGTGTTTCAACAGTTTTCAGTCAGCATGGTAAAGAATCTTGACACATCCTGACTCTCAAATTCATGGTTGCCTTATATTTCCTGTCACAGTCATACTATACTTATAAAGCAATATAACACAATACCATTGTTGAAAAATACCCTGGCAACGAATGGAGTATTAGTACTCTGAACAAAAATAGGTACCAAAGCTACAGCTGTTTACTGTTTTTCAACAGTTTTCAGTAAGCATGATAGAGAATCTTGACACATTCTGACTCTCAACCTCATGGCAGCCTTATTTCATGTCGCAGTCATACTATACTTACAAAACGATATAACTCAATAACACGGTAGAAAAATACACTGGTAACCAATTGAGTATTATTAGTACTCTCAACATGACTAGGTACCAAAGCAACAGCTGTTCACTGTGTTTCAAGAGTTTTCAGTCAGCATGATAGAGAATCTTGACACATTCTGACTTTCAAACTCATGGCTGCCTTACTTTCTGTCGCAGTCATACTATACTTATGGAACGATATAACTCAATACCACGGTAGAAAAATACACTGGTAACTAATAGAGTATTAGTACTCTCAAGATATCTAGGTACCAAAGCTACCACTGTTCACTGTGTTTCAACAGTTTTCAGTCAGCATGAGAGAGAATTTTGACACATTCTGCTTGTAAAATTCATGGCTGACTTATTTCATGTCGCAGTCGTACTATACTTATGAAACGATATAACTCAATACCAATGTTGAAAAATACCCAAGTAATGGAAAAAGTATTGGTACTCTCACCAAAAATAGGTACCAAAGCTACAGCTGTTTACTGTGTTTCAACATTTTTCCGTCAGCATGAAAGAGATGCTTGATACATTCTGACTCTCAAACTAATGGATGCCTTATTTCCTGCCACAGTCTTACTATACTTATAAAACTGTATAACTCAATACCACGGTAGACAAATACACTGGTAACCAATAGAGTATTTGTTCTCTCAACATAACTAGGTACCAAAGCTTGAGCTGTTCACTGTGTTTCAACAGTTTTCAGTCAGCATGATAGAGAATCTTGACACATTCTGACTCTCAAATTCATGGCTGCCTTATTTCCTGGCGCAGTCATACTATACTTATAAAACAATATAACTAAATACCACGGTAGAAAATACCCTGGTAACGAATAAAGTATTAGTAATCTCCACAAAAATAGGTACCAAAGCTACAGCTGTTTACTGTGTTTCAACAGTTTTCAGTCTGCATGGTAAAGAATCTTGACAAATCCTGACTCTCAAATTCATGGCTGGCTTATAGTTCCTGTCACAGTCATACTATACTTATAAAACATTATAACACAATACCATTGTTGAAACATACCCTGGCAACGAATGGAGTATTAGTACTCTGAACAAAAATGGGTACCAAAGCTACAGTTGTTTACTGTGTTTCAACAGTTTTCAGTAAACATGATAGAGAATCTTGACACATTCTGACTCTCAACCTCATGGCAGCCTTATTTCATGTCGCAGTCGTACTATAGTTATAAAGCGATATAACTCAATACCACGGTAGAAAATACCCTGCTAACGAATAAAGTATTAGTACTCTCAACAAAAATGGGTACCAAAGCTTCAGCTGTTTACTATGTTTCAACAGTTTTCAGTCAGCATGATAGAGAATCTTGACAAATTCTGATTCTAAAATCCATGGCTGCCTTATTTCCTGTCACCGTCATACTATACTTATAAAACGATATAACACAATACTATTGTTGAAAAATACCCTGTTAATAAATAGAGTATTAGTACTCTCGACAAAAATAGGTACCAAAGCTTTAGCTGTTTACTGTGTTTCAACAGTTTTCAGTCAGCATGATAGAGAATCTTGACACATTCTGTTTTTCAAGCTCATGGCTGCCTTATTTCCTGTCGCAGTCATAACTATAGTTATAAAATGATATAACTCAATACCATTGTTGAAAAATACCCTGTTAATAAATAGAGTATTAGTACTCTCGACAAAAATAGGTACCAAAGCTTTAGCTGTTTACTGTGTTTCAACAGTTTTCAGTCTGCATGATAGAGAATCTTGACACATTGTGTCTTTCAAACTCATGGCTGCCTTATTTCCTGTCGCTGTCATACTATACTTATAAAACGATATATCTCAGTACCACAGTAGAAAAATACCCGGGTAACTAATAAGGTATTAGTACTCTCAATATAACTAGGTACCAAACTACCACTGTTCACTGTGTTTCAAGAGTTTTCAGTCAGCATGATAGAGAATCTTGACACATTCTGATTCTAAAATTGATGACTGCCTTATTTCCTGTCGCAATCATACTATACTTTTGAAACGATATAACTCAATACCATTGTTGAAAAATATCCTGGTAATGAATAGAGTATTAGTACTCTCTACAAAAATAGGTACCAAAGCTACAGATGTTTACTGTCTTTCAACAGTTTTCATTCAGCATGATAGAGAATCTTGATCCATTCTGACTCTCAAATTCATGGCTGCTTTATTTCCTGTCGCAGTCATACTATACTTATAATACGATATATCATAAAACCATTGTTGACAAGTACCCTCTTAACGAATAGAGTATTAGTAGACTCAACAAAACTAGGTACCAAAGCTACAGCTGTTTCCTGTGTTTGAACAGTTTTCAGTCAGCATGTTAGAGAATCTTGACACATTCTGATTCTAAAATCCATGGCTGCCTTATTTCCTGTCGCAGTCATACTGTACTTATAAAACGATACAACTCAATACCACGGTAGAAAATACCCTGGTAACAAATGAAGTATTAGTAGTCTCAACAAAAATTGGTACCAAAGCTAAAGCTGTTTACTGTGTTTCAACAGTTTTCTGTCGGCATGATAGAGAATCTTGACACATTGTGTCTTTCAAACTCTTGGCTGCCTTATTTCCTGTCGCAGTCATACTATACTTATAAAACAATGTAACACAATACCATTGTTGAAAAATACCCTAGTAACGAAAAGAGTATTAGTACTTTGAACCAAAATAGGTACGAAAGCTACAGCTGTTTACTGTCTTTCAACAGTTTTCATTCAGCATGATAGAGATTCTTGATCCATTCCGACTCTCAAATTCATGGCTGCTTTATTTCCTGTCGCAGTCATACTATACTTATAATACGATATATCATAAAACCATTGTTGACAAGTACCCTCTTAACGAATAGAGTATTAGTAGACTCAACAAAACTAGGTACCAAAGCTACAGCTGTTTACTGTGTTTCAACAGTTTTCAGTCAGCATGATAGAGAATCTTGATCCATTCTGACTCTCAAATTCATGGCTGCTTTATTTCCTATCGCAGTCATACTATACTTATAAAACTATATATCATAACACCATTGTTGAAAAATACCCTCTTAACGAATAGAGTATTAATAGTCTCAACAAAAATAGGTACCAAAGCTACAGCTGTTTGCTGTGTTTCAACAGTTTTCAGTCAGCATGATAGAGAATCTTGACACATTCTGATTCTAAAATCCATGGCTGCCTTATTTCCTGTCGCAGTCATACTATACTTATAGAACGATACAACTCAATACCACGGTAGAAAATACCCTGGTAACAAATAAAGTATTAGTAGTCTCAACAAGAATAGGTACCAAAGCTAAGGCTGTTTACTGTCTTTCCACAGTTTTTAGTCAGCATGATAGAGAATCTTGACACATTCTGACTCTAAAGTTCATGGCTGCTTTATTTCCTGTCGCAGTCATACTTTACTTGTAAAATGATATAACTCAATACCACGGTAGAAAAACACACTAGTAACCAATAGAGTATTAGCACTCTCAACATAACTAGGTACCAAAGCTAAAGCTGTTTACTGTGTTTCAACAGTTTTCAGTCGGCATGATAGAAAATCTTGACACATTGTGTCTTTCAAACTCATGTCTGCCTTATTTCCTTTTGCAGTCATACTATACTTATAAAACAATATAACACAATACCATTGTTGAAAAATACCCTGGTAACGAATAGAGTATTAGTACTTTGAACAAAAATTGGTACCAAAGCTACAGCTGTTTGCTGTGTTTCAACAGTTTTCAGTCAGCATGATAGAGAATCTTGATCCATTCTGACTCTCAAATTCATGGCTGCTTTATTTCCTGTTGCAGTCATACTATACTTATAAAACGATATATCACAATACCATTGTTTAAAAATACCCTGGTATTGAATAGAGTATTAGTAATGTCACCAAAAATAGGTACAAAAGCTACAGCCGTTTACTGTGTTTCAACAGTTTTCAGTCAGCATGATGGAGAATCTTGATGCATTGTGACTCTCAAATTCATGGCAGCCTTATTTCATGTCGCAGTCATACTATAGTTATAAACAATATAACTCAATACCACGGTAGAAAATACCCTGGTAACGAACAAAGTATTAGTACTCTCAACAAAAATAGGTACCAAAGCTACAGCTGTTTTCTGTGTTTCAACAGTTTTCAGTCAGCATGGTAAAGAATCTTGACACCTCCTGACTCTCAAATTCATGGCTGCCTTATATTTCCTGTCACAGTCATACTATACTTATAAAACAATATAACACAATACCATTGTTGAAAAATACCCTGGCAACGAATGGAGTATTAGTACTCTGAACAAAAATAGGTACCAAAGCTACAGCTGTTTAATGTTTCAACAGTTTTCAGTAAGCATGATAGAGAATCTTGACACATTCTGACTCTTAACCTCATGGCAGCCTTATTTCATGTCGCAGTCATACTATAGTTATAAAACGATATAACTCAATACCACGGTAGAAAATACCCTGCTAACGGATAAAGTATTAGTACTCTCAACAAAAATGTGTGCCAAAGCTTCAGCTGTTTACTATGTTTCAACAGTTTTCAGTCAGCATGATAGAGAATCTTGACACATTCTGATTCTAAAATCCATGGCTGCCTTATTTCCTGTCGCAGTCATACTATACTTATAAAACGATATAACACAATACCATTGTGGAAAAATACCCTGGTAATGAATAGAGTATTAGTACTCTCCAAAAAATTGGTACCAATGCTACAGCTGTTTACTATGTTTCAACAGTTTTCAGTCAGTATCATAGAGAATCTTGACAAATTCTGTTTTTCAAGTTCATGGCTGCCTTATTTCCTGTCGCAGTCAAAACTATAGTTATAAAACGATATAACTCAATACCACGGTAGAAAAATACACTGGTAATCAATAGAGTATTAGTTCTCTCAACAAAAATAGGTACCAAAGCTGCAGATATTCACTGCGTTTCAACAGTTTTCAGTCAGCATGATAGAGAATCTTGACACATTCTGGCTCTGAAATTCATGGCTGCCTTATTTTCTGTCGCAGTCATACTGTACTTATGAAACGATATAACTCAATACCTTTGTTGAAAAATACACTGGTAACTAATAGAGTATTAATATTCTCAACATAACTAGGTACCAAAGCTACCACTGTTCAGTGTGTTTCAACAGTTTTCAGTCAGCATGATAGGGAATCTTGACACATTCTGATTCTAAAATTAATGGCTGCCTTATTTCCTGCCACAGTCATGCTATACTTACGAAACAATATAACTCAATACCATTGTTGAAAAATACCCTGTTAATAAATAGAATATTAGTACTCTCGACAGAAATAGGTACCAAACTACAGCTGTTTACTGTGTTTGAACAGTTTTCAGTCAGCATGATAGAGAATCTTGATACATTCTGACTCTCAAATTCATGGCTGCTTTATTTCCTGTCGCAGTCATACTATACTTATAAAACAATATAACACAATACCATTGTTGAAAAATACCCTAGTAACGAATAGAGTATTAGTACTTTGAACAAAAATAGGTACCAAAGCTACAGCTGTTTACTGTGTTTCAACAATTTCCAGTCAGCATGGTAGAGAATCTTGACACATTCTGAATCTCAAATTCATGGCTCCTTTATTTCCTGTCGCAGTCATACTATACTTATAAAACGATATATCATACCACCATTGTTGAAAAATACCCTCTTAACGAATAGAGTATTAGTAGTCTCAACAAAAATAGCTACCAAAGCTACAGCTGTTTACTGTGTTTCAACAGTTTTCAGTCAGCATGATAGAGAATCTTGACACATTCTGATTCTAAAATCCATGGCTGCCTTATTTCCTGTCGCAGTCATACTATTCTTATAAAACGATATAACACAATACCATTGTTGAAAAATACCCTGGTAATGAATAGAGTATTAGTACTCTCCAAAAAAATTGGTACCAATGCTACAGCTGTTTACTGTGTTTCAACAGTTTTCAGTCAGCATGATAGAGAATCGTGACAAATTCTGTTTTTCAAGCTCATGGCTGCCTTATTTCCTGTCGCAGTCATAACTATAGTTATAAAACGATTAACTCAATCCCACGGTAGAAAAATACACTGGTATCCAATAGAGTATTAGTTCTCTCAACAAAAATAGGTACCAAAGCTACAGATATTCACTGCGTTTCAACAGTTTTCAGTCAGCATGATAGAGAATCTTGACACATTCTGGCTCTGAAATTCATGGCTGCCTTATATTCTGTCGCAGTCATAGTATACTTATGAAACGATATATCTCAATACCTTTGTTGAAAAATACACTGGTAACTAATAGAGTATTAATATTCTCAACATAACTAGGTACCAAAGCTACCACTGTTCACTTTGTTTCAACAGTTTTCAGTCAGCATGATAGAGAATCTTGACACATTCTGATTCTAAAATTCATGGCTGCCTTATTTCCTGCCACAGTCATGCTATACTTACGAAACAATATAACTCAATACCATTGTTGAAAAATACCCTGTTAATAATTTGAATATTAGTACTCTCGACAGAAATAGGTACCAAACTACAGCTGTTTACTGTGTTTCAACAGTTTTCAGTCAGCATGATAGAGAATCTTGATACATCCTGACTCTCAAATTCATGGCTGCTTTATTTCCTGTCGCAGTCATACTATACTTATAAAACAATATAACTGAATACCATTGTTGAAAAATACCCTGTTAATAAATAGAGTATTAGTACTCTCGACAAAAATAGGTACCAAAGCTTTAGCTGTTTACTGTGTTTCAACAGTTTTCTGTCAGCATGATAGAGAATCTTGACACATTGTGTCTTTCAAACTCATGGCTGCCTTATTTCCTGTTGCTGTCATACTATACTTATAAAACGATATAACTCAGTACCACAGTAGAAAAATACCCGGGTAACTAATAAGGTATTAGTACTCTCAATATAACTAGGTACCAAACTACCACTGTTCACTGTGTTTCAAGAATTTTCAGTGAGCATGATAGAGAATCTTGACACATTCTGATTCTAAAATTTATGACTGCCTTATTTCCTGTCGCAGTCATACTATACTTTTGAAACGATATAACTCAATACCATTGTTGAAAAATATCCGGTAATGAATAGAGTATTAGTACTCTCGACAAAAATAGGTACCAAAGCTACAGATGTTTACTGTCTTTCAGCAGTTTTCATTCAGCATGATAGAGAATCTTGATCCATTCTGACTCTCAAATTCATGGCTGCTTTGTTTCCTGTCGCAGTCATACTATACTTATAAAACGATATATCATAAAACCATTGTTGAAAAGTACACTCTTAACGAATAGAGTATTAGTAGACTCAACAAAAATAGGTACCAAAGCTACAGCTGTTTCCTGTGTTTGAACAGTTTTCAGTCAGCATGATAGAGAATCTTGACACATTCTGATACTAAAATCCATGGCTGCCTTATTTCCTGTCGCAGGCATACTATACTTATAAAATGATACAACTCAATACCACGGTAGAAAATACCCTGGTAACAAATAAAGTATTAGTAGTCTCAACAAAAATTGGTACCAAAGCTAAAGCTGTTTACTGTGTTTCAACAGTTTTCAGTCGGCATGATAGAGAATCTTGACACATTGTGTCTTTCAAACACATGGCTGCCTTATTTCCTGTCGCTGTCATACTATACTTATAAAACGATATAACTCAGTACCACAGTAGAAAAATACCCGGGTAATTAATAGAGTATTAGTACTCTCAATATAACTAGGTACCAAACTACCACTGTTCACTGTGTTTCAAGAGTTTTCAGTCAGCATGATAGAGAATCCTGACCCATTCTGATTCTAAAATTGATGACTGCCTTATATCCTGTCGCAGTCATACTATACTTATAAAACAATATAACTCAATACCATTGTTGAAAAATACCCTGCTAATGAATAGAGTATTAGTACTCTCGACAAAAATTGGTACCAAAGCTACAGCTGTTTACTGTGTTTCAACAGTTTTCACTCAGCTTGATAGAGAATCTTGATACATTCTGACTTTCAGATTCATGGCTGCTTTACTTCCTGTCGCAGTCATACTATACTTATAAAATGATATAAATCAATACCACTTTAGAAAAACACACTGGTAACCAATAGAGTATTAGTACTCTCAACATTACTAGGTACCAAAGCTACAGCTGTTGACTGTGTTTCAACATTTTCAGTCAGCATGATAGAGAATCTTGACACATTGTGTCTTTCAAACTCATGGCTGCCTTATTTCCTGTCGCAGTCATACTATACTTATAAAACGATATAACACAATACCATTGTTTAAAAATACCCTCTAATCGAATAGAGTATTAGTACTCTCAACAAAAATAAGTACCAAAGCTACAGCTTTTTACTGTGTTTCAACAGTTTTCAGTCAGCATGATAGAGAATCTTGATACATTCTGACTCTCAAATTCATGGCTGCCTTATTTCCTGTCGCAGTGATACTATACTTATAAAACAATATAACTCAATACCACAGCAGAAAACGCCCTGGTAACGAATAAAGTATTAGGACTCTCAACAAAAATAGGTACCAAAGCTTCAGCTGTTTACTGTGTTTCAACAGTTTCCAGCCAGCATGGTAGAGAATCTTGACGCATTCTGAATCTCAAATTCATGGCTCCCTTATTTCCTGTCGCAGTCATACTATACTGATAAAACAATATAACACAATACCATTGTCGAAAAATACCCTGGTAATGAATAGAGTATCAGGACTATCACCAAAAATAGGTACCAAAGCTACAGCTATTTACTGTGTTTCAACAGTTTTCAGTCAGCATGAAAGAGATTATTGATACATTCTGACTCTCAAACTAATGGCTGCCTTATTTCCTGCCGCAGTCTTACTATACTTATAAAACTGTATAACTCAATACCACGGTAGACAAATGCACTGGTAACCAAAAGAGTATTAGTTCTCTCAACATAACTAGGTACCAAAGCTTGAGCTGTTCACTGTGTTTCAACAGTTTTCAGTCAGCATGATAGAGAATCTTGACACATTCTGATTCTAAAATCCATGGCTGCCTTATTTCCTGTCGCAGTCATACTATACTTATAAAACGATATAACACAATACCATTGTTGAAAAATACCCTGGTAATGAATAGAGTATTAGTACTCTCAAAAAAAAAATAGGTACCAAAGCTACAGCTGTTTACTGTGTTTCAACAGTTTTCAGTCAGCATGATAGAGAATCTTGACAAATTCTGTTTTTCAAGCTCATGGCTGCCTTATTTCCTGTCGCTGTCATACTATACTTATAAAACGATATAACTCAGTACCACAGTAGAAAAATACCCGGGTAACTAATAGAGTATTAGTACTCTCAATATAACTAGGTACCAAACTACCACTGTTCACTGTGTTTCAAGAGTTTTCAGTCAGCATGATAGAGAATCTTGATACATTCTGATTCTAAAATTCATGACTGCCTTATTTCCTGTCGCAGTCATACTATACATATGAAACGATATACCTCAATACCATTGTTGAAAAATACCCTGGTAATGAAGAGAGTATTAGTACTCTCGACAAAAATAGGTACCAAAGCTACAGCTGTTTACTGTGTTTCAACAGTTTTCAGTCAGCATGATAGAGAATCTTGATCCATTCTGACTCTGAAATTCATGGCTGCTTTATTTCCTGTCACAGTCATACTATACTTATAAAAGGATATATCATAACACCATTGTTGAAAAATACCCTCTTAACGAATAGAGTATTAGTACTCTCAACAAAAATAGGTACCAAAGCTACAGCTGTTTACTGTGTTTCAACAGTTTTCAGTCAGCATGGTAGAGAATCTTGACACATTCTGACTCTCAAACTAATGCCTGCCTTATTTCCTGCCGCAGTCTTACTATACTTATAAAACTGTATAACTCAATACCACGGTTGACAAATACACTTGTAACCAATAGAGTATTAGTTCTCTCAACATAACTAGGTACCAAAGCTTGAGATGTTCACTGTGTTTCAGCAGTTTTCAGTCAGCATGATAGAGAATCTTGACGCATTTTGACTCTCAAATTCATGGCTGCCTTATTTCCTGTCGCAGTCATACTATACTTATTATAAAACAATATAACTCAATACCATTGTTCTAAAATACCCTTTTAATAAATAGAGTATTAGTACTCTCGACAAAAATAGGTACCAAAGCTTCAGCTGTTTGCTTTGTTTCAACAGTTTTCAGTCAGCATGATAGAGAATCTTGACACAATGTGTCTTTCAAACTCATGGCTGCCTTATTTCCTGTCACTCTCACACTATACTTATAAAACTATATAACTCAGTACCACAGTAGAAAAATGCCCCGGCAACTAATAGAGTATTAGTACTCTCAATATAACTAGGTACCAAACTACCACTGTTCACTGTGTTTCAAGAGTTTTCCGTCAGCATGATAGAGAATCTTGACACATTTTCAATCTAAAATCCATGGCTGCCTTATTTCCTGTCGCAGTCATACTGTACTTATAAAACGATACAACTCAATACCACGGTAGAAAATACCCTGGTAACAAATAAAGTATTAGTAGTCTCAACAAAAATAGGTACCAAAGCTACAGCTGTTTACTGTCTTTCAACAGTTTTTAGTCAGCATGATAGAGAATCTTGACACATTCTGACTCTCAAGTTCATGGCTGCTTTATTTCCTGTCACAGTCATACTATACTTGAAAAACGATATAACTCAATACCACGGTAGAAAAACACACTAGTAACCAATAGACTATTAGTACTCTCAACATAACTAGGTACCAAAGCTAAAGCTGTTTACTGTGTTTCAACAGTTTTCATTTGGCATGATAGAGAATCTTGACACATTGTGTCTTTCAAACTCATGGCTGCCTTATTTCCTGTCGCAGTCATACTATACTTATAAAACGATATAACTCAATACCACGGTAGAAAATATCCTGGTAACGATTAAAATATTAGTGCTCTCAACAAAAATAGGTACCAAAGCCACAGCTTTTTACTGTGTTCCAACAGTTTTCAGTTAGCATGATAGAGAATCTTGACACATTCTGATTCTAAAATTCATGGCTGCCTTATTTCCTGTCGTAGTCATACTATACTTATAAAGCGATATAACACAATAGCATTGTTGAAAAATACCCTCTTAACGAATAGAGCATTAGTACTCTCAACATAACTTGGTACCAAAGCTACAGCTGTTCACTGTGTTTCAACAGTTTTCAGTCAGCTTGGTAAAAAATCTTGACACATCCTGACTCTCAAATTCATGGCTGCCTTATATTTCCTGTCCCAGTCATACTATACTTACAAAACAATATAACATAATACCATGGTTGAAAAACACCCTGGTAACGAATAGGGTATTAGTACTTTGAACAAAAATAGTTGCCAAAGCTACAGCTGTTTACTGTGTTTCAACAGTTTTCGGTCAACATGATAGAGAATCTTGATACATTCTGACTCTCAAATTCATGGCTGCCTTATTTCCTGTCGCAGTCATACTATACTTATAAAACGATACAACTCAATACCACGGTAGAAAATACCCTGGTAACAAATAAAGTATTAGTAGTCTCAACAAAAATTGGTACCAAAGCTAAAGCTGTTTACTGTGTTTCAACAGTTTTCAGTCGGCATGATAGAGAATCTTGACACATTCTGGCTCTGAAATTCATGGCTGCCTTATTTTCTGTCGCAGTCATACTATACTTATGAAACGATATAACTCAATACATTTGCTGAAAAATACACTGGTAACTAATAGAGTAGTAATATTCTCAACATAACTAGGTACCAAAGCTACCACTGTTCACTGTGTTTCAACAGTTTTCAGTCAGCATGATAGAGAATCTTGACACATTCTGATTCTAAAATTCCTGGCTGCCTTATTTCCTGCCGCAGTCATGCTATACTTACGAAACAATATAACTCAATAGCATTGTTGAAAAATATCCTGTTAATAAATAGAGTATTAGTACTCTCGACAGAAATAGGTACCAAACTACAGCTGTTTACTGTGTTTGAACAGTTTTCAGTCAGCATGATAGAGAATCTTGACACATTCTGACTCTCAAATTCATGGCTGCTTTATTTCCTGTCGCAGTCATACTATACTTATAATACAATATAACTCAATACCATTGTTGAAAAATACTCTGTTAATAAATAGAGTATTAGTACTCTCGACAAAAATATAGGTACCAAAGCTTCAGATGCTTACTGTGTTTCAACAGTTTTCAGTCAGCATGATAGAGAATCTTGACACATTGTGTCTTTCAAACTCATGGCTGCCTTATTTCCTGTCACAGTCTTACTATACTTATAAAACTGTATAACTCAATACCACGGTGGACAAATACACTGGTAACCAATAGAGTATTAGTTCTCTCAACATAACTAGGTACCAAAGCTTGAGCTATTCACTGTGTTTCAACAGTTTTCAGTCAGAATGATAGAGAATCTTGACACATTCTGACTCTCAAATTCATGGCTGCCTTATTTCCTGTCACAGTCATACTATACTTATAAAACAATATAACTCAATACCACGGTAGAAAATACCCTGGTAATGAATAATGTATTAGTACTCTCAACAAAAATAGGTACCAAAGCTACAGCTGTTTACTGTGTTTCAACAGTTTTCAGTCAGCTTGGTAAAAAATCTTGACACATCCTGAATCTCAAATTCATGGCTGCCTTATATTTCCTGTCACAGTCATACTATAGTTACAAAACAATATAACACAATACCATTGTTGAAAAATACCCTGGCAACGAATGGAGTATTAGTACTCTGAACAAAAATAGGTACCAAAGCCACAGCTGTTTACTGTGTTTCAACAGTTTTTAGTAAGCATGATAGAGAATCTTGACACATTCTGACTCTCAACCTCATGGCAGCCTTATTTCATGTCGCAGTCATACTATACTTATAAAACGATATAATTCAATACCACGGTAGAAAATACCCTGCTAACGAATAAAGTATTAGTACTCTCAACAAAAATGTGTATCAAAGCTTCAGCTGTTTACTATGTTTCAACAGTTTTCAGTCAGCATGATAGAGAATCTTGACACATTCTGATTCTAAAATCCTTGGCTGCCTTATTTCCTGTCGCAGTCATGCTATACTTATAAAAGGATATAACACAATACCATTGTTGGAAAATACCCTGGTAATGAATACAGTATTAGTACTGTCAAAAAAATAGGTACCAAAGCTACAGCTGTTTACTGTGTTTCAACAGTTTTCAGTAAGCATGATAGAGAATCTTGACACATTCTGACTCTCAACCTCATGGCAGCCTTATTTCATGTCGCAGTCATAACTATAGTTATAAAACGATATAAATCAATACTACGGTAGAAAAATACACTGGTAACCAATAGAGTATTAGTTCTCTCAACAAAAATAGGTACCAAAGCTACAGATATTCACTGTGTTTCAACAGTTTTCAGTCAGCATGATAGAGAATCTTGACACATTGTGTCTTTCAAACTCATGGCTGCCTTATTTCCTGTCGCTGTCATACTATACTTATAAACCGATATAACTCAGTACCACAGTAGAAAAATCCTGGGTAACTAATAGAGTATTAGTACTCTCAGTATAACTAGGTACCAAACTACCAATATTCACTGTGTTTCAATAGTTTTCAGTCAGCATGATAAAGAATCTTGACACATTCTGGCTCTCAAATTGATGACTGCCTTATTTTCTGTCGCAGTCATACTATACTTATGAAACGATATAACTCAATACCATTGTTGAAAAATTCCCTGGTAATGAATAGAGTATTAGTACTCTCGACAAAAGTAGGTACCAAAGCTACAGCTGTTTCCTGTGTTTCAACAGTTTTCACTCAGCTTGATAGAGAATCCTGATACATTCTGACTCTCAGATTCATGGCTGCTTTACTTCCTGTCGCAGTCATACTATACCTATAAAATGATATAACTCAATACCACGGTAGAAAAACACACTGGTAACCAATAGAGTATTAGTACTCTCAACATAACTAGGTACCAAAGCTAAAGCTGTTTACTGTGTTTCAACATTTTCAGTCAGCATGATAGAGAATCTTGAAACATTGTGTCTTTCAAACTCATGGCTGCCTTATTTCCTGTCACTGTCATACTATACTTATAAAACGATAAAACTCAGTACCACAGTAGAAAAATACCCGGGTAACTAATAGAGTATTAGTACTCTCAATATAACTAGGTACCAAACTACCACTGTTCACTGTGTTTCAAGAATTTTCAGTCAGCATGATAGAGAATCTTGACACATTCTGATTCTAAAATTGATGACTGCCTTATTTCCTGTCGCAGTCATACTATACTTATAAAACGATATAACATAATACCATTGTTGAAAAATACCCTCTAAACGAATAGAGTATTAGTACTCTCAACAAAAATAAGTACCAAAGCTACAGATATCTTATCAACCTACTCACAATTGTTTACTACGGGCTTGCACTACAGTGGAAGTCCCTAACTCGGATAAAATACTCTCTATTTTTGTCTTTCCCAAGCAAGTTGGGAAAGAAAAGTGGTGCAAAAGCACCAATAAAAATAAGCCAAAACTGGGTCGAGTGCAACCGGCGCAGACCCAGTACGGGACGCTCTCTCCCAAGTACAACTCCACGACTTCCGTTGCCAGTGCGCATATACCGTCTCTAAAGACTCATTCTTTTTAAAATCCGCTTCGTGTCGAGATGTTTTTGCACGCTTATCAGTGTTCCACCAACTCGATGTTTGATGATTCCTGATTCATTATACCACAGTGTATCCTCTGTATTCTCAGGAACAGTGTTTTATATTCTCTTTTTTCTATTATATGTCCATAATGTATATTTATTTGCTCTCTCTCGAGTCGCGCGCGAATTTCGCGGGCCACGCGGTTCGGACTTAGATTATTTCACAATTATTGTTAATGCTTTTTTTGCAAAATTTTTTAATTGTGTTAGAGTTAGGTGTCAGCGGGGTACCACTCCTACTGTGTTTCTTCTTTCTGTTGAGAGTAGTCTTCCTGTTGGGTGGTTCCCGGTCGACCGTCTGGGGTCTTTGTTTCTGTCACCTTTCTCTCTTTGGGGGTGTTCTGTTTTCTGATCTCACCTTCTCTGCTCCTCTCACCTCTTTCATGCCTAGGACAATTCCTTGTGGGCAGTGTCTGCTGCCTAAGCATGTGGACGATGTACATTCGTCGTGTTCCTCCTGTAATGGGTGTTCGGCCGAGCGGCCGTGTGGTGTCTGTGGAACATGGTCTTCCACCTTTTGGGCGTCTGTAAATCGTGTCGTTCGTTCTCGTGGCCGTGCCTCCCGCTCCCGCGGGAAAGGAGAACGTGGTCGTTCGGGGCCTCCCGAGCCGACTTTGTCTGGTGAGAGTTATTCCTCCTCCGTGGGGGATGTGCAGTCTTTTCCTGTGGTGGATACTGCGGGAGCCGTTGAGTGTTCTGGTGTAGAGATGCCTGGTTCCGGGACTACGGTCCCCCTCCAGTCGACATCTGAGGCTGTCACTAGGGTTGTGACTCCTCCTTCGGAGCCGAGCCGGTGTGCTCTCTCCATTATTTCACCAGCCTCAACGACTCTCGACGTATCTACTACTGCTGCTGGTCCGTCTGCTTCGTTGTCTGTTTCAGCTGGCCTCGGCTTTTCGCTGCAGGGGACTGCAGAACTGTCCGATACTGTAGACGTGGGATATCGGCCCCAGCCTTCCCTGACTTCAACTCGGCGAAGTCGGAAGGGGCTGCCGGCCGAGCCCATCGCTGTGGTCTCGTCGCCGTCGAGTACCACAGTTGTGTCTTTGGATTCGGATGTTCATAGTGGAAACACTATGAACTCCGTGGCGTTTCCGTCCGCTCACTCTGGTCACACGACCAGTTTTGGGGGACCAACGCCTTTGGTGCAGCCTGGACCTTCTGCCCCGCAGAGGTCCGCGGTGACTCTCATGAGTTCTCGCAATATTGATCCTCGGGGTGCATCGTACCCCTATACACGTCTGCCTTCAGATGTTTCGGCTGCCGCCCGTCGTCCCGCGTCGGGTGTTTTGGAGGATCGTGACCCTTCGCTGGTTAAGAGGGTCAGAGGTGAAGCCACTTTGCCGGTTCGCTCCCCTGTCGAACCGGTCGGTACAGGCAGTGAGCTTAGGGAGGCCCTCTCCTTACTCACTCAGGTTCTCTCAAAGAGCCTTCCTGTTGCTTCCAGCGAGGCTATGGTTTCCAGGCGCCTCCTATGGCGCCGCCTCCCGGGATTGGAAAGAGGCCGGTTTCCGATTCCTCTGGTGTCCCGACACCATGGGAGGCGTCGGCTGGTTTGCCCACGATGGGCTATGTGTCTTCCGACTCTGGGGAGGAGTCCGACATGCTTGAGGTCGAGGGCCAGCAGTCTTCGGACTTGGGGGCGGCTCTTGACTTTGTGTTTGGGTTTCTGCCTGAGCTCAAACCTGCTAACCAGCCGACAGTGTCAGCCTGGCCGCGATCATCGGTCGCGCACCAACAGCCTATGGAGCAACCTGCTTCTGGGCGCCTTCGACCGTGCCAGTCGGTACAGGTGGTTGAAGCTTTTTCAGCATTGGATGCCAAGCTGAATTCCAAGGCTTTGAAGACTTCGTTCTTCACCAGGGTTGACACCTTTTTGCCTCCTGTGCGTTATCGTTCCTACGATTCCGCCAATCCGTCAGTCTGCCAGACTTTGACGGTTCTGGATCAGGACTCCACTTCCCTCGGGCTTTCCAAGCCCAAGTCTGCCGTCATTCCAATGACGACTCTGGAGTCCACGTTGGGCTTATCTAGAGAGATGCTTGGCATGCTTTCTCTCTCAGATCACGTCGTCTCAGCTTTGGCTGCTTATCTGCCTCCAGATAAGTTTGACGAGGTACAGGCTCCTTTGCGTGTGCTGTCCAAGGCGCTTATGCACCTTACTCACACGCATGCCTGTAACACGGCCAATTTGGAATTAGTTCGATGGGACGCTGTGCTGGACACAGGACGATCCCTTCCCGAGGAGCAGCGTGCTACTCTTCGATCTGCTTCTTTGGCAGGTCCGCAACTTTTCCATGGTTCCGTGTCGACGGTCCGGGATGATGTCCTACGTCATTCCAAAGATCAGCTGCTGTTTCGTCAGCTTGATCAGCCTTCTCGGGGAGGCAAGGGCCGTTCCAAGCCTAACAAGTACCCTTCTGCTTCCTCTGTGAAGCAAAAGGCTGGTCTTTCTGCCGCCGCCTCTGCTTCTTACTCACGGGGTAAAGGTAGAGGTCGGCAGAATCGAGGGAAGTCTCAGGATTCTTCATTTAGCAGAGGAGGTGGTTTCTCCTCTCGCGGGCCTCGTCGGGGCTCGAAATGAAGGTCCTCACCTCGACTCGTCCCAGGTTGGAGGAAGGATAGCAGAGTTTGCAGACCTTTGGACCACCATCACATCCGATCCATGGGTGTTAGATGTTGTTCGGTCCGGGCTGCGCATATCCTTCCGACGGCACCCCCCTCTGTCAAGGGTGCCTCTTCCAACCACAGTTCCTTCAGACGTTTTACGTCGGGAACTTTTGTCCACGGAGATTGCCAATCTCCTGGCAAAGGGGGCGATCGAGGTCGTCAAGAACGTTCAGTCAGTGGGTTTCTATTCCCGCCTGTTCTTGGTGCCGAAGAAGGACGGCCGACTCCGACCGGTTATCGATCTGAGCATCCTGAACCAGTCTATCATTGCTCCCAAGTTCAGCATGGAGACTTTCAGGTCGGTCCGCCAATCAATTCACCAGGGAGATTTCGCAGCCAGCATCGACCTGTGAGACGCTTACTTCCACGTTCCGATGCATCGGGCGTCACGGAAGTATCTCAGGTTCGCTTTTCTGGGGCGAGTTTACCAGTTCAAGGCCATGCCTTTCGGCCTCAACCTGGCTCCTTGGGCGTTCACCAGACTGATGTCGCATGTGATAGCGTTCCATCGCACACAGTCCAGGGTGACTACTTCGGCATATCTGGACGATATCCTCCAGAGGCATTCCAATGCTGCCTTACTGGAATCGGATGTCGCCACTCTGTTGAGCTTGCTCACGTCGCTAGGATTCAGAGTCAACGAGGAGAAGTCGGACCTGGTCCCTTCTCAGTCGTTTTGTCATCTGGGGATGTCTTTCCAAACCAAATTCAATTTGGTGGCTGTTCCCCAGGCCAAGGCTGTGATTCTCTCAGCTTTTGCTCTGACTCTGTCCCAGTCCAGGTCCGCGACCGCTCGGAGTTTTCTCTGGCTGATTGGTCTCTGCGGTTCGGTGACGGATCTCATTCCTCTAGGTCGGCTGCGTGTCAGACCTCTCCAACACTTTCTGCTCAGTCGTTGGAGACCGAATGTAGATTCTCTGGATCAGGTGCTTCCGTTTCCGGACTCTCTGTATCCTCACCTTCTTCCCTGGACAGATGTTCAGTGGATTACGCAGGGTGTTCCGCTGGACTTACCCACGTCCGATCGCGTTCTGACGGCAGATGCCAGCGATCTCGGATGGGGTGCGACGTTGGATCCTCTCGGTCTTTCCCTACACGGGATGTGGGACCAGGATCAAGCAGCTCTACACATCAACCAGAAGGAGCTTCTTGCCCTTCTTCTGAGTTTCAGGCAGTGGATCCCTCACTTGTCGAATCGCCAGGTCCTTCTACTATCCGACAATTCGACAGTGGTTGCTTACATTCGGAACCAGGGCGGCACGCACTCGCTTCCGATGTACGAGTTAGCTCGGGATCTTTTACTGCTCGCTCAGGAGGTTCACGCCGGGGTGGTTGTTCGTCACATTCCCGGTCGTCTGAACGTCCTAGCCGACTCCCTGTCCCGACAGGGCAGGGTTATTTCCACCGAGTGGATGCTTCACAGGGCAGTGTTCCAGTCGCTTTGCGATCTCTGGGGACGTCCCCACATCGATCTCTTTGCGACTCGTTGGAACCATCAGGTGGACACTTTCGTGTCCCCGTGTCCAGATCCTCTGGCTTTTGCCGTGGACGCTCTGTCACTCGATTGGAACGGTCTAGTCGGCTACGCCTTCCCGCCGGTTCCGATTCTTCCTCAGGTTCTCGCCAAAATTCGAACCTGCAGTTGTCGAATCATTCTGATCGCTCCCCTGTAGCCTCAGCGGGTGTGGATCAATCAGCTCCGCTCGCTGATGGCGGCGGTTCCGGCACGTCTCCCGCTACGTCGCGACCTTCTTTGTCAAGGTCGCCCGAGGAGGTTTCACGTCGACCCGACTTCATTGTGCCTTCACGCATATCTTTTGTCAGGTCCTGTCTCCTCCATAGAGGTTTTTCGAGACGAGCAGTGGAGTGCATTTCTTCTTCAAGGAGGCACTCCACTGGTTTAGCTTATGCAGCTAAATGGAAGGTCTTCTGTCGATGGTGTACTGATCACTCTGCTGATTATGCCAATCCTTCGATTTCACAGATTGCGGAGTTTCTGGTATATCTGTTTGATTCTCGGGGTCTCCAGCCTGTTACCATCAAGGGTTACAGGTCTGTGCTTTCAGAGACTTTTTCTTATGTGGGGAAGCGTCGTATCGGCACTAATCCTTACCTCTCCAAGCTTGTTCGGCACTTTTCTTTGAAAAGGCCTCGGACTTTGCAGCTTACTCCACGATGGAATCTTTCGTGGGTGCTGCTTTGCTTGGGGGGGGGGGGGGGGGGCGCCGTTCGAACCTTTATCCCAGGTGGATATGCAATTTCTCACAAGACGGCTTTTCTGATGGCATTTGCTTCGGCCAGACGGGTTAGTGAGCTTCACGCCCTCTCGGTTGACCCGGCCTTTTTTAGGAGTTCTCCCAACAGTGTTACTTTTACCACTGATTGCTCCTTTTTGGCTAAGAATCAGTTACCAGATACTACTCCTCCTCCTATCTGTATAAGGGCTCTTCCCTCTGTTGAGGGTACTCGCCCTTTGCTCTGTCCGGTCCGTGCTATTCGCATTTATCTTGATCGGACACGCTTCATACGGAAGGGCAGAAAACGGTTTTTTCTGTCTCTCATTCCGGGTCGATAGAAGATCTCTCCTCAATCCATTTCTCGATGGATTTGTCTTTCTATTCGTACGGCTTATAGTCGTTTAGCAGCTGGCGATTGTATTACCAATCGTATTTCTGCCCACGAGGTGCGGGCACTGTCTACCTCTTGGGCTTATTCTAACTCCGTCAAGTTGTCGGATGTTATGCAGGCAGCCTACTGGAGAAATGCTTCTACTTTCTCCACCTTTTATTTACGCCAGTTGCAGGAGCAGTCGGAGGACCTTTTTGCCTTGGGTCCTCTTTCTTCTGCTCAGGCTGTTGTCTGCCATAGCCATTAGGCTTCTTGAAGGTCAGTTTCAGCCTTGTGCTGTTACTGCCCTTTTTTCTGTCTGTGTGTCACACAGGCTCATATGTCTCTTTTCATTGTCCTTTACCAATGATTGCGACATTATGGTTGATAAGCCTCGGGACCTCTTCCTTCTGCTTCACGGTTCCAGTGCACTAGGGTTATGTGGGGGTTGGTTATGCGATTCCCTCCAGCCTTTTGTCTATTCAGCCTGTAGTAAACAATTGTGAGTAGGTTGATAAGAAATCTAAATTTTATAGTAAATTTCCTTTCTTATTATACCTACCACAATTGTTTACATGGAGGCCCTCCCGTCTTCTTTACGGGTAAAGAATCTTTCCTCCCCGCTGATCACATAACTCTAACGTTTACGGATTCAAAAAGAATGAGTCTTTAGAGACGGTATATGCGCACTGGCAACGGAAGTCGTGGAGTTGTACTTGGGAGAGAGCGTCCCGTACTGGGTCTGCGCCGGTTGCACTCGACCCAGTTTTGGCTTATTTTTATTGGTGCTTTTGCACCACTTTTCTTTCCCAACTTGCTTGGGAAAGACAAAAATAGAGAGTATTTTATCCGAGTTAGGGACTTCCACTGTAGTGCAAGCCCGTAGTAAACAATTGTGGTAGGTATAATAAGAAAGGAAATTTACTATAAAATTTAGATATTCACTGTGTTTCAACAGTTTTCAGTCAGCATGATAGAGAATCTTGACACATTCTGGCTCTGAAATTCATGGCTGCCTTATTTCCTGTCGCAGTCATACTATACTTATAAAACGATATAACTCAATACCACAGTAGAAAATGCCCTGGTAGCGAATAAAGTATTAGGACTCTCAACAAAAATAGGTATCAAAGCTTCAGCTGTTTACTGTGTTTCAACAATTTCCAGGCAGCATGTTAGAGAATCTTGACACATTCTGAATCTCAACCTCATGGCAGCCTTATTTCATGTCGCAGTCGAACGATAGTTATGAAACGATATAACTCAATACCACGGTAGAAAATACCCTGCTAACGAATAAAGTATTAGTACTCTCAACAAAAATGGGTACCAAAGCTTCAGCTGTTTACTATGTTTCAACAGTTTTCAGTCAGCATTATAGAGAATCTTGACACATTCTGATTCAAAAAATTCATGGCTGCCTTATTTCCTGTCGCAGTCATACTATACTTTCGAAACAATGTAACTCAATACCATTGTTGAAAAATATCCTGTTAATAAATAGAGTATTAGTACTCTCGGCAGAAATAGGTACCAAACTACAGCTGTTTACTTACTGTGTTTGAACAGTTTTCAGTCAGCATGATAGAGAATCTTGATATATTCTGACCCTCAAATTCATGGTTGCTTTATTTCCTGTCGCAGTCATACTATACTTATAAAACAATATAACTCAATACCATTGTTGAAAAATACCCTGTTAATTAATAGAGAATTAGCACTCTCGACAAAAATAGGTACCAAAGCTTCAGCTGTTTACTGTGTTTCAACAGTTTTCAGTCAGCATGATAGAGAATCTTGACACATTGTGTCTTTCAAACTCATGGCTGCCTTATTTCCTGTCGCAGTCATACTATACTTATAAAACGATATAACTCAATACCACAGTAGAAAATGCCCTGGTAGCGAATAAAGTATTAGGACTCTCAACAAAAATAGGTATCAAAGCTTCAGCTGTTTACTCTGTTTCAACAATTTCCAGGCAGCATGGTAGAGAATCTTGACACATTCTGAATCTCAACCTCATGGCAGCCTTATTTCATGTCGCAGTCGAACGATAGTTATAAAACGATATAACTCAATACCACGGTAGAAAATACCCTGCTAACGAATAAAGTATTAGTACTCTCAACAAAAATGGGTACCAAAGCTTCAGCTGTTTACTATGTTTCAACAGTTTTCAGTCAGCATTATAGAGAATCTTGACACATTCTGATTCTAAAATTCATGGCTGCCTTATTTCCTGTCGCAGTCATACTATACTTTCGAAACAATGTACCTCAATACCATTGTTGAAAAATATCCTGTTAATAAATAGAGTATTAGTACTCTCGGCAGAAATAGGTACCAAACTACAGCTGTTTACTGTGTTTGAACAGTTTTCAGTCAGCATGATAGAGAATCTTGATATATTCTGACCCTCAAATTCATGGTTGCTTTATTTCCTGTCGCAGTCATACTATACTTATAAAACAATATAACTCAATACCATTGTTGAAAAATACCCTGTTAATTAATAGAGAATTAGCACTCTCGAGAAAAATAGGTACCAAAGCTTCAGCTGTTTGCTGTGTTTGAACAGTTTTCAGTCAGCATGATAGAGAATCTTGACACATTCTGATTCTAAAATCCATGGCTGCCTTATTTCCTGTCGCAGTCATACTATACTTATAAAACGATACAACTCAATACCACGGTCGAAAATACCCTGGTAACAAATGAAGTATTAGTAGTCTCAACAAAAATAGGTACCAAAGCTACAGCTGTTTACTGTCTTTCAACCGTTTTTAGTCAGCATGATAGAGAATATTGACACATTCTGACCCTCAAGTTCATGGCTGCTTTATTTCCTGTCGCAGTCATACTATACTTGTAAAACAATATAACTCAATACCACGGTTGAAAAACACTAGTAACGAATAGAGTACTAGTACTCTAGACGTAACTAGGTACCAAAGCTAAAGCTGTTTACTGTGTTTCATCAGTTTTCAGTCGGCATGATAGAGAATCTTGACACATTGTGCCTTTCAAACTCATGGCTGTCTTATTTCCTGTCGCAGTCATACTCTACTTATAAATCAATATAACACAATACCATTGTTGAAAAATACCCTGGTAACGAATAGAGTTTAAGTACTTTGAACAAAAATAGGTAACAAAGCTACAGCTGTTTACTGTGTTTCAACAGTTTTCTGTCAGCATGAAAGAGATTCTTGATACATTCTGACTCTCAAACTAATAGCTGCCTTATTTCCTGCCGCAGTCTTACTATACTTATAAAACTGTATAACTCAATACCACGGTAGGCAAGTACACTGGTAACCAATAGAGTATTAGTTCTCTCAACATAACTAGGTACCAAAGCTTGAGCTGTTCACTGTGTTTCAACAGTTTTCAGTCAGAATGATAGAGAATCTTGACACATTCTGATTCTAAAATTCATGGCTGCCTTATTTCCTGCCGCAGTCATGCTATACTTACGAAACAATGTAACTCAATACCATTGTTGAAAAATATCCTGTTAATAGAGTATTAGTACTCTCGACAGAAATAGGTACCAAACTACAGCTGTTTACTGTGTTTCAACAGTTTTCAGTCAGCATGATAGAGAATCTTGACACATTGTGTCTTTCAAACTCATGGCTGCCTTATTTCCTGTCGCTGTCATACTATACTTATAAAACGATATAACTCAGTACCACAGTAGAAAAATACCTGGGTAACTAATAGAGTATTAGTACTCTCAATATAACTAGGTACCAAACTACCACTGTTCAGTGTGTTTCAAGAGTTTTCAGTCAGCATGATAGAGAATCTTGACACATTCTGATTCTAAATTTCATGACTGCCTTATTTCCTGTCGCAGTCATACTATACTTATGAAACGATGTAACTCAATACCATTGTTGAAAAATACCCTGGTAATGAATAGAGTATTAGTACTCTCAACCAAAATAGGTACCAAAGCTACAGCTGTTTACTGTCTTTAAACAGTTTTCAGTCAGCATGATAGAGAATCTTGATCCATTCTGACTCTCAAATTCGTGGCTGCTTTATTTCTTATCAACCTACCTCAATTGTTTACAACAGGCTTGCACTACAGTGGAAGAACCTAACTCGGATAAAATACTCTCTATTTTAATCTTTCCCCAGATTTGGGAAAGAAAAGTGGTGTAAAAATACCACGAAAAAATAAGCCAAAACTGGGCCGAGAGCCATCGGCGCACACCCAGTATGGGACGCTCTTCCATAGTACAAATCCCTGACTTCCGTCACAGTGCGCAATGCATCAATTCGTCATTCTTTTTCTATCCGAAGCACGAGCAGGATGTGTTTCCGCCATATGCATTATGAAACAGTGATATTTCAACTCATGGATAATGGTTTTCCTGTGACTGGAATTATGGATCTGAAGATCGTATAATAACAGGACTGTGTTTTATATATTCTCGTTTATATTTTCAACCACATTCTCATTGTTTATTAATTACTATTCCGTTTTCGCGAATGTTTTGCGACATCGTGTCATCGCGATTCGACAATGAATTTTTTCGGTTGATAAAAATTTTTATTGGTGTAGGTGTCGGCCGTCTGGTTCTGCCACCTTCTCTCATACTTGAGGGTGTTCTTCTACTTTCTGTTTCTGTTGAGTTCACCTTTTTCTTCTTTTGCTCTCACCTCTGTTATTTCCAGTTCGGTTCCTTTAGGGCAATTCCTTTTGCCCTCGCCATTGGTGCGTTCTCGTGTCCGTTTCGTCCGCACCCGCGGGTGGTGTGGAATGCAGTCGTTTCAGGAGCCTCTCGACTCGACCACGTCTGATGTGAGTTTACCCCCTCCGTGGGGGATGTGCAGCTTCTCCTGCACCTGCGCGGGGGGGGGGGGGGGGTGGTGGTTTGGGTCACTGTCGTTTCGGTGTCCCCCGACTCGACCACGTCTGGTGTGAGTTTGACCCCCTCCGTGGGGGATGTGCAGCTCCTCCCGCTCCCGCGGGGGGTGGTGAACGCTTTCGTTTCGGGTCACCCGATTCGACCATGTCTGATGAGAATTGCTCCTCCTCCGTGGGGGATGTGCAGCTCCTCCCGCACCAGCGGGGGGTGGGGACCGGTGTCGTTTCGGGGCTTTCCGATTCGACCATGTCTGGTGAGAGTTATTCCCCTTCCGTGGGGAATGTGCAGTGTTTTCCCGTGGTGGATACTGCGGGAGCTGTTGGTTTTCTGGTGTAGAGATGCCTGGTTCCGGGTCTATGCGCCCTCTCCAGTCGACATCTGAGGCTGTCACTAGGGTTTTGACTCCTCCTTTGGAGGCCAAGCTTGGTGGCTCTCTTCGCTTTTCCGCCAGTTCCAACAGCTCCCGTCGTATCTGCTGCTACTGCTGTTCCGTCTACAACATCATTGGGCACCGTTTTTAGCCAGCCTTGGCTTCTCCCTGCCAGGGTCTGCAGGGATGTCTGTAGTGTGGTTGTGGGGTTTCGGCCTCAGCTTTCTCAGACTTCCACTCGGCGAAGTCAATGGGGCTGCCGACTGAACCCCATACTGTGTCCTCTCAGCCATTGAGCACAGTAGTTTTATACCTGCAGTGGTCTGCTGCGGTGTCTGGTTGTGTAGACGTGGGGTATCAGCCTCAGCCTTCCCTGACTTCAACTCGGCGAAGTTGGAAGTGGCTGCCGGCCGGATCCTCTCCTGTGGTCTCTGCGCCGTCGAGCACCACAGTTGTCATTGGATTTGGTTGTTCTTAGTGGGACACTATGAACTCCGTGGCGTTTCCGTCCACTCATTCTGGCCACACGACCAGTTTTGGGGGTCCAACGTCTTTTGTGCAGCCTGGACCTTCTGCCCTGCAGAGGTCAGCGGTGACTCTCATGAGTTCCTGCTATGTTGATCCTCGGGGTGTGTCACACCCCTATACTCGTCTGCCTCCAGACGTTTTCGTCTGCCGCCGTCGTCCCACGTCGGGTCTTTTGGAGGATCGTGACCCTTCGCTGGTTCAGAGGGTTATAGGTGGAGCCACTTTGCCGGTTCGTTCCCCTGTCGAACCAGCCAGTATGGGCAGTGACCTTAGGGAGGCCCTCTCCTTACTCAGGTTCTGTCGAAGAGCCTTCCTGTTGCTTTCAGCGAGGCAGTGAGTGGTTTCCAGGCGCCTCCTATGGCGCCGCCTCCCGGGATTGGAAACAGGCCACTTTCTGATCCCCTGGTGTTCTGACACCATGGGAGGCGTCGGCTGGTTTGCTCACGATGGGCTATGTGTCTTCCGACTCAGGGGAAGAGTCAGACATGCTTGATGTCGAGAGCCAGCAGTCTTCGGACTTGGGGGCAGCTCTTGATTTCGTGTTTGGGTTCCTTCCGGATCTCAAACCATCTAACCAGTCGACAGTGTCAGCCAGGCCGCGATCATCGGTCGCGCGCCAACAGTCTATGGAGCAACCTGCTTCTTGGCGTCTTTAACCGTTCCCTTCGGTACAGTTGGTTGAAGCATTTTCAGCCTTGGACTCCAAGCTAAGTTCCAAGGCTATGAAGGCTCCGTTCTTCACCAGGGTTGACACCTTTTTGCCTCCGGCGCATTATCGTTCCTACGATTCCGCCAATCCATCAGTCTACCAGACTTTGACGGTTTTGGATCAGGACTCCAATTCCTTCGGGCTTTCCAAGTCCAAGTCTGCCGTCATTCCGATGACGACTCTGGAGTCCGCATTGGGCTTATCGAGAGAGATGCTTGGTATGCTTTCTCTCTCCAATCACGTCGTCCCAGCTTTTGCTGCTTATCTGCCTTCAGATAAGTTTGACGAGGAACAGGCTCCTTTGCGTGTGCTGTCCAAGGCGCTCATGCATCTTACTCACACGTATGCCTGTAACACGGCTAATCTGGAATTAGTTCGAAGGGACTCTGTGCGGGACACAGGCCGATCCCTTCCCGAGGAGCAGTACGCTACTCTTCGATCTGCTTTTTTTGGCAGGTCCGCAACTTTTCCATGATTCTGTGTTGACGGTCCAGGATGACATCCTACGTCATTCCAACGATCAGCTGCTGTTTCTTCAGCTTGATCAGCCTTCTAGGGTAGGCACGGGCCGTTCCAAGCCTAACAAGTACCCTCTGCTTCCTCTGCGAAGCAAAAGGGGCTGATCCTTCTGCCACCGCTTCTACTTCTTACTCAAGGGGTAAGGGTAAGCGTCGGCAGTCTTGAGGGAACTCCCAGGATTCTTCATTCAGTAGAGGTGTTTTCTCCTCTCGCGAGCCTTGTCAGGGTTCGCAATGAAGGTCCTCACCTCGACTCGTCCCAGGTTGGAGGAAGGATAGCAGAGTTCGCAGACCGTGGGACACCATCACACCTGATCCTTGGATGTTAGATGTTGTTTGGTCCGGGCTGCGAATATCCTTCCGACGGCATTCCACTCTGTCCAGGGTGCCTTTTCCAACCACAGTTCCTTCAGACCTTTTATGTCGGGAACTTTTGTCCACGGAGATAGACAATCTCCTGACAAAGGGGGCAATTGAGGTCATCAAGAACATTAGGTCCGTGGGTTTCTATTTCCGCCTGTTCTTGGTGCCGAAGAAGGACGGCCGACTCCGACCGGTTCTCGATCTGAGTTTCCTGAACCAGTCTATCATTGCTCCCAAGTTCAGCATGGAGACTTTCAGGTCGGTCCTCCGTTCAATTCACCAGGGAGATTTCGCTTCCAGCTTCGACCTGCGAGACGCTTACTTTCACGTTCCGATTCATTGGGCGTTACGGAAGTATCTCAGGTTTATTTTTCTGGGGCGAGTTTACCAGTTCAAGGCCATGCCTTTCGGCCTCAACCTGGTTCCTTGGGCCTTCACCAGACTGATGTTGCATGTGATAGCTTTCCATCGCACACAGTCCAGGGTGACTACTTCGGCATATCTGGACGATATCCTCCAGGGGCATTCCTATGCTGCCTAACTGGAGTCGGATGTCGCCACTCTGTTGAGCTTGCTCACGTCGCTACGTTTCAGAGTCAACGAGGAGAAGTCAGACCTGGTCCCTTCTCAGTCGTTTTTTCATCTGGGGATGGCTTTCCGCACACAATTCAATTTGGTGGCGGTTCCCCAGGCCAAGGCTGTGATTCTCTCAGCTTTTGCTCCGACTCTGTCCCAGTCCACATCCGCGACGGCTCGGAGTTTTCTCCGGCTAATTGCTCTCTGCTGTTCGGTGATGAATCTCATTCCTCTAGGTCGGCTGCGTGTCAGACCTCTCCAACACTTTCTGCTCAGTCGTTGGAGGCCGAATGTAGATTTTCTGGATCTGGTGCTTCAGTTTCCAGAATATCTTATCCTCACCTTCTCCTCTGGGCGGATGTCCAGTGGCTTTCGCAGGGTGTTCTGTTGGACTTACCCACGTCTGATAGCGTTCTGACGGCAGATGCCAGCGATCTCGGATGGGGTGCGACGTTGGATCCTCTCGGTCTTTCCATTCACGGGATGTGGGACCAGGATCATGCAGCTCTACACATCAACCAGAAGGAGCCTCTTGCTCTTCTGCGTTTCAGGCAGTGGATCCCTCACCTATCGAATCGCCAGGTCCTTCTGTTGTCCGACCATTCGATGGTGGTTGCTTATATTCGGAACCAGGGTGGCACGCACTCTGTTCCGATGTACGATTGGCTTGGGATCTTATACTGCTCGCTCAGGATGTCCGCGCTGGGGTGGCTGTTCGTCACATTCCCGGTCGCCTGAACGTCCTAGCCGACTCCCTGTCCCGTCGGGGCAGGGTCATTTTCACCAGGTGGATGCTCCACATGGCGGGTTCCATCGATCTCTTGTGACTAGTTGGAACCATCAGGTGGACACTTTCGTGTCCCCGTGTCCAGATGCTCGGGCTTTCGCCGTGGACGCTCTGGCCCTCCTTTGGGATGGTCTTGTCGGCTACAGCTTCCTAACGGTTCTGATTCCGCCTCAGGTTCTCACCCAGATATGAACCTGCAGTCGTCGAATCCTTTCGATCACACCCGTCGCTTCGGTGGGTGTGGATCATTCTGCTCCGCTCTCTGTTAGCGACGGTTCCGGCATGTCTCCCTCTACCTCACGACTTTCTTTGCCAAAGTCGCCCGGGAGGTTTTCAAGTTGACCCGACTTCATTGTGCCTTCGCACATGTCTTTTATCGGGTCCTGTCTCCTCCGTAGTGGTTTTTCGAGACATGCAGTGGAGTTGCTTTTCTTCAAGGAGGCACTCACTCCACTGGTTTAGCCTCTGTGGCTAAGGGGAAGGTTATTCTGTCGATGGTGTGTGATCACTCTGTTGCTTCTGCCACTCCTTCGATCACACTGCTTGCGGAGTTTTCTGGTATATGTTTGTTTCTGGGGGTCTCCAGCTATGTGTACTTGTCCATGCTTCGGAGACATTTTTTCCTATGTGATACCGCATTGTTTCGACACTCATCCTTGCCTCTCCAAGCTTGTTCAGCTCTTTTCCTTGAAGAGGCCTAGGACTTTGCAGTTTACTCCAAGATGGTCACTTTCTTGGGCGCTGCACTGCTTGGGGGTGGGGGGGCGTTCACGCCTTTATCCTGGATGAATATGCGTTTTCCCACATGCCAGATCTCTCCTGCATCCATTTCTTGATGGACTTGTCTTGCTATTCGTGCAGCTTCCGCTCGTCTAGCTACTGGTGATTGTATTACCAATTGTTTTTTCTGCCAGGAGGTGCGTGCATTGTCTTCCTCTTTTAATAACTCTGTCATGTTGTCGGATGACTGATGTTATTCTGGCAGCCTTCTGGAGAAATGCTACATTCTCCTTTTCTCTGCGACAGTTGCAGGAGCCGACAGAGACCCTTGGGGCCCTCTTTATTCGGCTCAGGATGTTGTCTATCCAAGCTTTTCAGCTTTTTTCAGGGTCGGTTCCAGCTTTGTGCAGTTACTGCCCTTTCTGTCTGTGCGTCGCACTTCACCATACGCCTCATCTTTCATTGGCTTTTCTAATGTTTGTGATCCTATGGTTTGATAGGCCTAGGGATCTCTTCCTCTGTCCATGGTCCCAGTGCTATTGAGTTATGTGTGGGTTGGTTATGTGATTACCTCCAGCCTTTTGTCTATTCAGCCTGTTGTAAACAATTGAGGTAGGTTGATAAGAAGTATAAATTTTATAGTAAATTTCTTTTCTTATTATACCTACCGAAATTGTTTACATGGAGGCCCTCCCGTCTTCTTATTCGGGTAAGAATCTTTCCTCCCCGCTGATCACATAACTCCTGTGTTGTTCGGAATCAAAAGAATGACAAATTGATGCATTGCGCACTGTGACGGAAGTCAGGGATTTGTGCTATGGAAGAGCGTCCCATACTGGGTGTGCGCCGATGGCGCTCGGCCCAATTTTGGCTTATTTTTTCGTGGTGTTTTTACACCACTTTTCTTTCCCAAATCTTGGGAAAGATTAAAATAGAGAGTATTTTATCCGAGTTAGGTTCTTCCACTGTAGTGCAAGCCTGTTGTAAACAATTTCGGTAGGTATAATAAGAAAGGAAATTTACTATAAAATTTATACTTCCTGTCGCAGTCATACTATACTTATAAAACGATATATCATAACACCATTGTTGAAAAATGCCCTCTTAACAAATAGAGTATTAGTAGTCCCAACAAAAATAGGTACCAAAGCTACAGCTGTTTACTGTGTTTCAACAGTTTTCAGTCAGCATGATAGAGAATCTTGACACATTCTGATTCTAAAATCCATGGCTGCCTTATTTCCTGTCGCAGTCATACTATACTTATAAAACGATACAACTCAATACCACGGTAGAAAATACCCTGGTAACAAATGAAGTATTAGTAGTCTCAACAAAAATAGGTACCAAAGCTACAGCTGTTTACTGTCTTTCAACAGTTTTTAGTCAGCATGATAGAGAATCTTGACACATTCTGACTGTCAAGTTCATGGCTGCTTTATTTCCTGTCGCAGTCATACTATACTTGTAAAACAATATAACTCAATACCTCGGTAGAAAAACACCAGTAACCAATAGAGTACTAGTACTCTCGACATAACTAGGTACCAAAGCTAATGCTGTTTACTGTGTTTCAACAGTTTTCAGTCGGCATGATAGAGAATCTTGACACATTGTGCCTTTCAAACTCATGACTGCCTTATTTCCTGTCGCAGTCATACTATACTTATAAATCAATATAACACAATACCATTGTTGAAAAATACCCTGGTAACGAATAGAGTTTAAGTACTTTGAACAAAAATAGGTACCAAAGCTACAGCTGTTTACTGTGTTTCAACAGTGTTCAGTCAGCATGATAGAGAATCTTGATCCATTCTGACTCTCAAATTCATGGCTCCCTTATTTCCTGTCGCAGTCATACTATACTGATAAAGCAATATAACACAATACCATTGTTGAGAAATACCCTGTTAATAAATACAGTATTAGTACTCTCGACAGAAATAGGTACCAAACTACAGCTGTTTACTGTGTTTGAACAGTTTTCAGTCAGCATGATAGAGAATGTTGACACATTCTGACTCTCAACTTCATGGCTGCTTTATTTCCTGTCGCAGTCATACTATACTTGTAAAACGATATAACTCAATACCACGGTAGAAAAACACACTAGTAACCAATAGAGTATTAGGACTCTCAACATAAGTAGGTACCAAAGCTAAAGCCGTTTACTGTGTTTCAATAGTTTTCAGTCACCATGATAGAGAATCTTGACACATTCTGACTCTCAAACTCATGGCTGCCTTATTTCCTATCGCAGTCATAACTATAGTTATAAAACGATATAACTCAATACCACGGTAGAAAAATACACTGGTAACCAATAGAGTATTAGTTCTCTCAACAAAAATAGGTACCAAAGCTACAGCTGTTTACTGTGTTTCAACAGTTTTCAGTAAGCATGATAGAGAATCTTGACACATTCTGGCTCTGAAATTCATGGCTGCCTTATTTTCTGTCGCAGTCATACTATACTTATAAAACGATATAACTCAATACCATTGTTGAAAAATACCCTGTTAATAAATAGAGTATTAGTACTCTCGACAAAAATAGGTACCAAAGCTTCAGCTGTTTACTGTGTTTCAACAGTTTTCAGTCAGCATGATAGAGAATCTTGACACATTGTCTCTTTCAAACTCATGGCTGCCTTATTTCCTGTCGCTGTCATACTATACTTATAAAACGATATAACTCAGTACCACTGTAGAAAAATACCCGGGTAACTAATAGAGTATTAGTACTCTCAATATAACTAGGTACCAAACTACCACTGTTCACTGTGTTTCAATAGTTTTCAGTCAGCATGATAGAGAATCTTGACACATTCTGATTCTCAAATTCATGACTGCCTTATTTCCTGTCGCAGTCATACTATACTTATGAAACGATATAACTCAATACCATTGTTGAAAAATACCCTGGTAATGAATAGAGTGTTAGTACTCTCGACAAAAATAGGTGCCAAAGCTGCAGCTGTTTACTGTCTTTCAACAGTTTTCAGTCAGCATGATAGAGAATCTTGATCCATTCTGACTCAAATTCATGGCTGCTTTATTTCCTATCGCAGTCATACTATACTTATAAAACGATATATCACAATACCATTGTTGAAAAATACCCTCTTAACGAATAGAGTATTAGTAGTCTCAACAAAAATAGGTACCAAAGCTACAGCTGTTTACTGTGTTTCAACAGTTTTCAGTCAGCATGATAGAGAATCTTGACACATTCTGATTCTAAAATCCATGGCTGCCTTATTTCCTGTCGCAGTCATACTATACTTATGAAACGATACAACTCAATACCACGGTAGAAAATACCCTGGTAACAAATAAAGTATTAGTAGTCCCAACAAACATAGGTACCAAAGCAACACCTGTTTACTGTCTTTCAACAGTTTTTAGTCAGCATGATAGAGAATCTTGACACATTCTGACTCTCAAGTTCATGGCTGCTTTATTTCCTGTCGCAGTCATACTATACTTGTAAAACGATATAACTCAATACCATTGTTGAAAAATACCCTGGTAATGAATAGAGTATTAGTACTCTCGACAAAAATAGGTACCAAAGCTACAGCTGTTTACTGTGTTTCAACAGTTTTCTCTCAGCTTGATAGAGAATCTTGATACATTCTGACTCTCAGATTCATGGCTGCTTTACTTCCTGTCGCATCCATACTATACTTATAAAACGATATAACTCACCACCACGTTAGAAAAACACACTGGTAACCAATAGAGTACTAGTACTCTCAACATAACTAGGTACCAAAGCTAAAGCTGCTGACTGTGTTTCAACATTTTCAGTCAGCATGATAGAGAATCTTGACACATTGTGTCTTTCAAACTCATGGCTGACTTATTTCCTGCCGCAGTCATACTATACTTATAAAACGATATATCACAATACCATTGTTGAGAAATACCCTGGTAACGAATAGGGTATTAGTACTTTGAACAAAAATAGGTACCAAAGCTACTGCTGTTTACTGTCTTTCAACAGTTTTCAGTCAGCATGATAGAGAATCTTGATCCATTCTGACTCTCAAATTCATGGCTGCTTTATTTCCTGTTGCGGTCATACCGTACTCATAAAACGATATATCACAATACCATTGTTGAAAAATACCCTCTTAACGAATTGAGTATTAGTAGTCTCAAGAAAAATAGGTACCAAAGCTACAGCTGTTTATTGTGTTTCAACAGTTTTCAGTCAGCATGATATAGAATCTTGACACATTCTGATTCTGAAATCCATGGCTGCCTTATTTCCTGTCGCAGTCATACTATACTTATAAAACGATATAACTCACCACCACGTTAGAAAAACACACTGGTAACCAATAGAGTACTAGTACTCTCAACATAACTAGGTACCAAAGCTAAAGCTGCTGACTGTGTTTCAACATTTTCAGTCAGCATGGTAGAGAATCTTGACACATTGTGTCTTTCAAACTCATGGCTGACTTATTTCCTGTCGCAGTCATACCATACTTATAAAACGATATATCACAATACCATTGTTGAAAAATACCCTGGTAATGAATAGAGTATTAGTACTCTCGACAAAAATAGGTGCCAAAGCTACAGCTGTTTACTGTCTTTCAACAGTTTTCAGTCAGCATGATAGAGAATCTTGATCCATTCTGACTCAAAGTCATGGCTGCTTTATTTCCTGCCGCAGTCATACTATACTTATAAAACGATATATCACAATACCATTGTTGAAAAATACCCTCTTAACGAATTGAGTATTAGTAGTCTCAACAAAAATAAGTACCAAAGCTACAGCTGTTTACTGTGTTTCAACAGTTTTCAGTCAGCATGATAGAGAATCTTGACACATTCTGATTCTAAAATCCATGGCAGCCTTATTTCCTGTCACAGTCATACTATACTTATAAAACGATACAACTCAATACCACGGTAGAAAATACCCTGGTAACAAATAAAGTATTAGTAGTCCCAACAAAAATAGGTACCAAAGCAACACCTGTTTACTGTCTTTCAACAGTTTTTAGTCAGCATGATAGAGAATCTTGACACATTCTGACTCTCAAGCTCATGGCTGCTTTATTTCCTGTCGCAGTCATACTATACTTATGAAACGATATAACTCAATACCTTTGTTGAAAAATACCCTGTTAATAAATAGAGTATTAGTACTCTCGACAGAAATAGGTACCAAACTACAGTTCTTTACTGTGTTTGAACACATTTCAGTCAGCATGATAGACAATCTTGATACATTCTGATTCTAAAATTCATGGCTGCTTTATTTCCTGTGGCAGTCATACTATACTTATAAAACAATATAAGTCAATACCATTGTTGAAAAATACCCTGTTAATAAATAGAGTATTAGTACTCTCGACAAAAATAGGTACCAAAGCTTCAGCTGTTTACTGTGTTTCAACAGTTTTCAGTCAGCATGATAGAGAATCTTGACGCATTCTGATTCTAAAATTCATGGCTGCTTTATTTCCTGTTGCAGTCATACTATACTTATAAAACAATATAACTCAATACCATTGTTGAAAAATACCCTGTTAATAAATAGAGTATTAGTATTCTCGACAAAAATAGGTACCAAGGCTTCAGCTGTTCACTGTGTTTCAACAGTTTTCAGTCAGTATGATAGAGAGAATCTTGACATATTGTGTCTTTCAAACTCATGGCTGCCTTATTTCCTGTCGCTGTCGTACTATACTTACAAAACGATATAACTCAGTACCACAGTAGAAAAATGTCCCGGTAACTAATAGAGTATTAGTACTCTCAATATAACTAGGTACCAAACTACCACTGTTCACTGTGTTTCAAGAGTTTTCAGTCAGCATGATAGAGAATCTTGACACATTCTGATTCTAAAATTCATGACTGCCTTATTTCCTGTCACTGTCATACTATACTTATGAAACGATATAACCCAATACCATTGTTGAAAAATACCCTGGTAATGAATAGAGTATTAGTCCTCTCGACAAAAATAGGTACCAAAGCTACAGCTGTTTACTGTCTTTCAACAGTTTTCAGTCAGCATGATAGAGAATCTTGATCCATTCTGACTCTCAAATTCATGGCTGCTTTATTTCCTGTCGCAGTCATACTATATTTATAAACGGATATATCACAATACTATTTTTGAAAAACACCCTCTTAACGATTAGAGTATTAGTAGTCCTAGCAAAAATAGGTTCCAAAGCTACAGCTGTTTACTGTGTTTCAACAGTTTTCAGTCAGCATGATAGAGAATCTTGACACATTCTGATTCTAAAATCCATGGCTGCCTTATTTCCTGTCGCAGTCTTACTGTACTTATAAAATGATTCAACTCAATACCACGGTAGAAAATACCCTAGTAACAAATAAAGTATTAGTAGTCTCAACAAAAATAGGTACCAAAGCTACAGCTGTTTACTGTCTTTCAACAGTTTTTAGTCAGCATGATAGAGAATCTTGACACATTCTGACTCTCAAGTTCATGGCTGCTTTATTTCCTGTCGCAGTCATACTATACTTGTAAAACAATATAACTCAATACCATTGTTGAAAAATACCCTGGTAATGAATAGAGTATTAGTACTTTCGACAAAAATAGATACCAAAGCTACAGCTGTTTACTGAGTTTCAACATGGCCGCTTTACTTCCTGTCGCATTCATACTATACTTATAAAACGATATAACTCAATACCACGGTAGAAAAACACACTGGTAACCAATAGAGTGTTAGTACTCTCAACATAACTAGGTACCAAAGCTAAAGCTGTTGACTGTGTTTCAACAGTTTTCAGTCAGCATGATAGAGAATCTTGACACATTCTGATTCTAAAATCCATGGCTGCCTTATTTCCTGTCGCAGTCATACTATACTTGTAAAACGATATAACTCAATACAACGGTAGAAAAACACACTAGTAACCAATAGAGTATTAGTACTCTCAACATAACTAGGTACCAAGGCTAAAGCTGTTTACTGTGTTTCAACTGTTTTCAGTCAGCATGATCGAGAATCTTGACACATTGTGTCTTTCAAATGCACCGCTGCCTTATTTCCTGTCGCAGTCATACTATACTTATAAAACAATATAACACAATACCATTGTTGAAAAATACCCTGGTAACGAATAGAGTATTAGTACTTTGAACAAAAATAGGTACCAAAGTTACAGCTGTTTACTGTGTTTCAACAGTTTTCAGTCAGCATGATAGAGAATCTTGATCCATTCTGACTCTCAAATTCATGGCTCCCTTATTTCCTGTCGCAGTCATACCATACTGATAAAACAGTATAACACAATACCATTGTTGAAAAATACCCTGGTAATGAATAGAGTATTAGTTCTCTCACCAAAAATAGGTACCAAAGCTACAGCTGTTTACTGTGTTTCAACAGTTTTCAGTCAGCATGAAAGAGATTCTTGATACATTCTAACTCGCAAACTAATGGCTGCCTTATTTCCTGCCGCAGTCTTACTATACTTATAAAACTGTATAACTCATTACCACGGTAGACAAATACACTGGGAACCAATAGAGTATTAGTTCTCTCAACATAACTAGGTACCAAAGCTTGAGCTGTTCACTGTGTTTCAACAGTTTTCAGTCAGCATGATAGAGAATCTTGACACATTCTGATTCTAAAATCGGGGGCGCGGTGGCTCAGTTGGTAGAGGTGCAGGCTGCAAGCCGAGAGGTCCTCGGTTCGAATCCCACCTGCGGCAACCGCGTTGTGTCCTTGGGCAAGACACTTCACCCCGATTGCCTACATGGGGGCACGATGACGCTGTGTACTGAGGCGTACTGCACGTCGATGGTGCGCATGTCTTCAACCAATCTAACCCTGCCTGTGCTGCGGTGCAGAGTTCAGAGTTACGATGTTGGGGAGCTGACAGCTGCTCGTCGTTGCTCGGTGGTTCTCTCCGGGTACTCCGGCTTCCTCCACCCGTAAAACTGTCACGGTCACGATTAGCCATTGTGCATAAGTATGTGACCTTAAACACCAATAAATAAATAAATAAATATGATTCTAAAATCTATGGCTGCCTTATTTCCTGTCTCAGTCATACTATACTTATAAAACGATATAACACAATACCATTGTTGAAAAATACCCTGGTAATGAATAGAGTATTAGTACTCTCCAAAAAAATAGCTACCAAAGCTACAGCTGTTTACTGTGTTTCAACAGTTTTCAGTCAGCATGATAGAGAATCTTGACAAATTCTGTTTTTCAAGCTCATGGCTGCCTTATTTCCTGTCGCAGTCATAGCTATAGTTATAAAACGATATAACTCAATACCACAGTAGAAAAATACACTGGTAGCCAATAGAGTATTAGTTATCTCAACAAAAATAGGTACCAAAGCTACAGATATTCACTGTGTTTCAACAGTTTTCAGTCAGCATGATAGAGAATCTTGACACATTCTGGCTCTGAAATTCATGGCTGCCTTATTTTCTGTCGCAGTCATACTATACTTATGAAACGATATAACTCAATACCTTTGTTGAAAAATACACTAGTAACTAATAGAGTATTAGTATTCTCACCATAACTTGGTACCAAAGCTACCACTGTTCACTGTGTTTGAAAAGTTTTCAATCAGCATGATAGAGAATCTTGATCCATTCTGACTCTCTAATTCATGGCTGCCTTATTTCCTGTCGCAGTCATACTATACTTATAAAACAATAAAACACAATACCATTGTTGAAAAATACCCTGGCAACGAATGGAGTATTAGTACTCTGAACAAAAATAGGTACCAAAGCTACAGCTGTTTACTGTGTTTCAACAGTTTTCAGTAAGCATGATAGAGAATCTTGACACATTCTGACTCTCAACCTCATGGCAGCCTTATTTCATGTCGCAGTCGTACGATAGTTATAAAACGATATAACTCAATACCACGGTAGAAAATACCCTGCTAACGAATAAAGTATTAGTACTCTCAACAAAAATGGGTACCAAAGCTTCACCTGTTTACTATGTTTCAACAGTTTTCAGTCAGCATGATAGAGAATCTTGGCACATTCTGATTCTAAAATCCATGGTTGCCTTATTTCCTGTCGCAGTCATACTATACTTATAAAACGATATAACACAATACCATTGTTGAAAAATACCCTGGGAAGGAATAGAGTATTAGTGCTCTCAAAAAAAATAGGTGCCAAAGCTACAGCTGTTTACTGTGTTTCAACAGTTTTCAGTCAGCATGATAGAGAATCTTGACAAATTCTGTTTTTCAAGCTCATGGCTGCCTTATTTCCTGTCGCAGTCATAACTATAGTTATAAAACGATATAACTCAATACCACGGTAGAAAAATACCCTGTTAATAAATAGAGTATTAGTACTTTCGACAAAAATAGGTACCAAAGCTTCAGCTGTTTACTGTGTTTCAACAGTTTTCAGTCAGCATGATAGAGAATCTTGACACATTGTGTCTTTCAAACTCATGGCTGCCTTATTTCCTGTCGCTGTCATACTATACTTATAAAACGATATAACTCAGTACGACAGTAGAAAAATACCCGGGTGACTAATAGAGTATTAGTACTCTCAATATAACTAGGTACCAAACTACCACTGTTCACTGTGTTTCAATAGTTTTCAGTCAGCATGATAGAGAATCTTGACACATTCTGATTCTAAAATCCATGGCTGCCTTATTTCCTGTCACAGTCATACTATACTTATAAAACGATACAACTCAATACCACAGTAGAAAATACCCTGGTAACAAATAAAGTATTAGTAGTCCCAACAAAAATAGGTACCAAAGCAACACCTGTTTACTGTCTTTCAACAGTTTTTAGTCAGCATGATAGAGAATCTTGACACATTCTGACTCTCAAGTTCATGGCTGCTTTATTTCCTGTCGCAGTCATCCTATACTTGTAAAACGATATAACTCAATACCATTGTTGAAAAATACCCTGGTAATGAATAGAGTATTAGTACTCTCGACAAAAATAGGTGCCAAAGCTACAGCTGTTTACTGTCTTTCAACAGTTTTCAGTCAGCATGATAGAGAATCTTGATCCATTCTGACTCAAAGTCATGGCTGCTTTATTTCCTGCCGCAGTCATACTATACTTATAAAACGATATATCACAATACCATTGTTGAAAAATACCCTCTTAACGAATTGAGTATTAGTAGTCTCAACAAAAATAAGTACCAAAGCTACAGCTGTTTACTGTGTTTCAACAGTTTTCAGTCAGCATGATAGAGAATCTTGACACATTCTGATTCTAAAATCCATGGCAGCCTTATTTCCTGTCACAGTCATACTATACTTATAAAACGATACAACTCAATACCACGGTAGAAAATACCCTGGTAACAAATAAAGTATTAGTAGTCCCAACAAAAATAGGTACCAAAGCAACACCTGTTTACTGTCTTTCAACAGTTTTTAGTCAGCATGATAGAGAATCTTGACACATTCTGACTCTCAAGCTCATGGCTGCTTTATTTCCTGTCGCAGTCATACTATACTTATGAAACGATATAACTCAATACCTTTGTTGAAAAATACCCTGTTAATAAATAGAGTATTAGTACTCTCGACAGAAATAGGTACCAAACTACAGCTCTTTACTGTGTTTGAACACTTTTCAGTCAGCATGATAGACAATCTTGATACATTCTGATTCTAAAATTCATGGCTGCTTTATTTCCTGTGGCAGTCATACTATACTTATAAAACAATATAAGTCAATACCATTGTTGACAAATGCCCTGTTAATAAATAGAGTATTAGTACTCTCGACAAAAATAGGTACCAAAGCTTCAGCTGTTTACTGTGTTTCAACAGTTTTCAGTCAGCATGATAGAGAATCTTGACGCATTCTGATTCTAAAATTCATGGCTGCTTTATTTCCTGTTGCAGTCATACTATACTTATAAAACAATATAACTCAATACCATTGTTGAAAAATACCCTGTTAATAAATAGAGTATTAGTATTCTCGACAAAAATAGGTACCAAGGCTTCAGCTGTTCACTGTGTTTCAACAGTTTTCAGTCAGTATGATAGAGAGAATCTTGACATATTGTGTCTTTCAAACTCATGGCTGCCTTATTTCCTGTCGCTGTCGTACTATACTTACAAAACGATATAACTCAGTACCACAGTAGAAAAATGTCCCGGTAACTAATAGAGTATTAGTACTCTCAATATAACTAGGTACCAAACTACCACTGTTCACTGTGTTTCAAGAGTTTTCAGTCAGCATGATAGAGAATCTTGACACATTCTGATTCTAAAATTCATGACTGCCTTATTTCCTGTCACTGTCATACTATACTTATGAAACGATATAACACAATACCATTGTTGAAAAATACCCTTGTAATGAATAGAGTATTAGTACTCTAACCAAAAATAGGTACCAAATCTACAACTGTTTACTGTGTTTGAAAAGTTTTCAATCAGCATGATAGAGAATCTTGATCCATTCTGACTCTCTAATTCATGGCTGCCTTATTTCCTGTCGCAGTCATACTATACTTATAAAACAATAAAACACAATACCATTGTTGAAAAATACCCTGGCAACGAATGGAGTATTAGTACTCTGAACAAAAATAGGTACCAAAGCTACAGCTGTTTACTGTGTTTCAACAGTTTTCAGTAAGCATGATAGAGAATCTTGACACATTCTGACTCTCAACCTCATGGCAGCCTTATTTCATGTCGCAGTCGTACGATAGTTATAAAACGATATAACTCAATACCACGGTAGAAAATACCCTGCTAACGAATAAAGTATTAGTACTCTCAACAAAAATGGGTACCAAAGCTTCACCTGTTTACTATGTTTCAACAGTTTTCAGTCAGCATGATAGAGAATCTTGGCACATTCTGATTCTAAAATCCATGGCTGCCTTATTTCCTGTCGCAGTCATACTATACTTATAAAACGATATAACACAATACCATTGTTGAAAAATACCCTGGTAAGGAATAGAGTATTAGTGCTCTTAAAAAAAAATAGGTGCCAAAGCTACAGCTGTTTACTGTGTTTCAACAGTTTTCAGTCAGCATGATAGAGAATCTTGACAAATTCTGTTTTTCAAGCTCATGGCTGCCTTATTTCCTGTCGCAGTCATAACTATAGTTATAAAACGATATAACTCAATACCACGGTAGAAAAATACCCTGTTAATAAATAGAGTATTAGTACTTTCGACAAAAATAGGTACCAAAGCTTCAGCTGTTTACTGTGTTTCAACAGTTTTCAGTCAGCATGATAGAGAATCTTGACACATTGTGTCTTTCAAACTCATGGCTGCCTTATTTCCTGTCGCTGTCATACTATACTTATAAAACGATATAACTCAGTACGACAGTAGAAAAATACCCGGGTGACTAATAGAGTATTAGTACTCTCAATATATCTAGGTACCAAACTACCACTGTTCACTGTGTTTCAATAGTTTTCAGTCAGCATGATAGAGAATCTTGACACATTCTGATTCTAAAATCCATGGCTGCCTTATTTCCTGTCACAGTCATACTATACTTATAAAACGATACAACTCAATACCACAGTAGAAAATACCCTGGTAACAAATAAAGTATTAGTAGTCCCAACAAAAATAGGTACCAGAGCAACACCTGTTTACTGTCTTTCAACAGTTTTTAGTCAGCATGATAGAGAATCTTGACACATTCTGACTCTCAAGTTCATGGCTGCTTTATTTCCTGTCGCAGTCATCCTATACTTGTAAAACGATATAACTCAATACCATTGTTGAAAAATACCCTGGTAATGAATAGAGTATTAGTACTCTCGACAAAAATAGGTGCCAAAGCTACAGCTGTTTACTGTCTTTCAACAGTTTTCAGTCAGCATGATAGAGAATCTTGATCCATTCTGACTCAAAGTCATGGCTGCTTTATTTCCTGCCGCAGTCATACTATACTTATAAAACGATATATCACAATACCATTGTTGAAAAATACCCTCTTAACGAATTGAGTATTAGTAGTCTCAACAAAAATAAGTACCAAAGCTACAGCTGTTTACTGTGTTTCAACAGTTTTCAGTCAGCATGATAGAGAATCTTGACACATTCTGATTCTAAAATCCATGGCAGCCTTATTTCCTGTCACAGTCATACTATACTTATAAAACGATACAACTCAATACCACGGTAGAAAATACCCTGGTAACAAATAAAGTATTAGTAGTCCCAACAAAAATAGGTACCAAAGCAACACCTGTTTACTGTCTTTCAACAGTTTTTAGTCAGCATGATAGAGAATCTTGACACATTCTGACTCTCAAGCTCATGGCTGCTTTATTTCCTGTCGCAGTCATACTATACTTATGAAACGATATAACTCAATACCTTTGTTGAAAAATACCCTGTTAATAAATAGAGTATTAGTACTCTCGACAGAAATAGGTACCAAACTACAGCTCTTTACTGTGTTTGAACACTTTTCAGTCAGCATGATAGACAATCTTGATACATTCTGATTCTAAAATTCATGGCTGCTTTATTTCCTGTGGCAGTCATACTATACTTATAAAACAATATAAGTCAATACCATTGTTGAAAAATACCCTGTTAATAAATAGAGTATTAGTACTCTCGACAAAAATAGGTACCAAAGCTTCAGCTGTTTACTGTGTTTCAACAGTTTTCAGTCAGCATGATAGAGAATCTTGACGCATTCTGATTCTAAAATTCATGGCTGCTTTATTTCCTGTTGCAGTCATACTATACTTATAAAACAATATAACTCAATACCATTGTTGAAAAATACCCTGTTAATAAATAGAGTATTAGTATTCTCGACAAAAATAGGTACCAAGGCTTCAGCTGTTCACTGTGTTTCAACAGTTTTCAGTCAGTATGATAGAGAGAATCTTGACATATTGTGTCTTTCAAACTCATGGCTGCCTTATTTCCTGTCGCTGTCGTACTATACTTACAAAACGATATAACTCAGTACCACAGTAGAAAAATGTCCCGGTAACTAATAGAGTATTAGTACTCTCAATATAACTAGGTACCAAACTACCACTGTTCACTGTGTTTCAAGAGTTTTCAGTCAGCATGATAGAGAATCTTGACACATTCTGATTCTAAAATTCATGACTGCCTTATTTCCTGTCACTGTCATACTATACTTATGAAACGATATAACACAATACCATTGTTGAAAAATACCCTTGTAATGAATAGAGTATTAGTACTCTAACCAAAAATAGGTACCAAATCTACAACTGTTTACTGTGTTTGAAAAGTTTTCAATCAGCATGATAGAGAATCTTGATCCATTCTGACTCTCTAATTCATGGCTGCCTTATTTCCTGTCGCAGTCATACTATACTTATAAAACAATAAAACACAATACCATTGTTGAAAAATACCCTGGCAACGAATGGAGTATTAGTACTCTGAACAAAAATAGGTACCAAAGCTACAGCTGTTTACTGTGTTTCAACAGTTTTCAGTAAGCATGATAGAGAATCTTGACACATTCTGACTCTCAACCTCATGGCAGCCTTATTTCATGTCGCAGTCGTACGATAGTTATAAAACGATATAACTCAATACCACGGTAGAAAATACCCTGCTAACGAATAAAGTATTAGTACTCTCAACAAAAATGGGTACCAAAGCTTCACCTGTTTACTATGTTTCAACAGTTTTCAGTCAGCATGATAGAGAATCTTGGCACATTCTGATTCTAAAATCCATGGCTGCCTTATTTCCTGTCGCAGTCATACTATACTTATAAAACGATATAACACAATACCATTGTTGAAAAATACCCTGGTAAGGAATAGAGTATTAGTGCTCTCAAAAAAAATAGGTGCCAAAGCTACAGCTGTTTACTGTGTTTCAACAGTTTTCAGTCAGCATGATAGAGAATCTTGACAAATTCTGTTTTTCAAGCTCATGGCTGCCTTATTTCCTGTCGCAGTCATAACTATAGTTATAAAACGATATAACTCAATACCACGGTAGAAAAATACCCTGTTAATAAATAGAGTATTAGTACTTTCGACAAAAATAGGTACCAAAGCTTCAGCTGTTTACTGTGTTTCAACAGTTTTCAGTCAGCATGATAGAGAATCTTGACACATTGTGTCTTTCAAACTCATGGCTGCCTTATTTCCTGTCGCTGTCATACTATACTTATAAAACGATATAACTCAGTACGACAGTAGAAAAATACCCGGGTGACTAATAGAGTATTAGTACTCTCAATATAACTAGGTACCAAACTACCACTGTTCACTGTGTTTCAATAGTTTTCAGTCAGCATGATAGAGAATCTTGACACATTCTGATTCTAAAATCCATGGCTGCCTTATTTCCTGTCACAGTCATACTATACTTATAAAACGATACAACTCAATACCACAGTAGAAAATACCCTGGTAACAAATAAAGTATTAGTAGTCCCAACAAAAATAGGTACCAAAGCAACACCTGTTTACTGTCTTTCAACAGTTTTTAGTCAGCATGATAGAGAATCTTGACACATTCTGACTCTCAAGTTCATGGCTGCTTTATTTCCTGTCGCAGTCATCCTATACTTGTAAAACGATATAACTCAATACCATTGTTGAAAAATACCCTGGTAATGAATAGAGTATTAGTACTCTCGACAAAAATAGGTGCCAAAGCTACAGCTGTTTACTGTCTTTCAACAGTTTTCAGTCAGCATGATAGAGAATCTTGATCCATTCTGACTCAAAGTCATGGCTGCTTTATTTCCTGCCGCAGTCATACTATACTTATAAAACGATATATCACAATACCATTGTTGAAAAATACCCTCTTAACGAATTGAGTATTAGTAGTCTCAACAAAAATAAGTACCAAAGCTACAGATGTTTACTGTGTTTCAACAGTTTTCAGTCAGCATGATAGAGAATCTTGACACATTCTGATTCTAAAATCCATGGCAGCCTTATTTCCTGTCACAGTCATACTATACTTATAAAACGATACAACTCAATACCACGGTAGAAAATACCCTGGTAACAAATAAAGTATTAGTAGTCCCAACAAAAATAGGTACCAAAGCAACACCTGTTTACTGTCTTTCAACAGTTTTTAGTCAGCATGATAGAGAATCTTGACACATTCTGACTCTCAAGCTCATGGCTGCTTTATTTCCTGTCGCAGTCATACTATACTTATGAAACGATATAACTCAATACCTTTGTTGAAAAATACCCTGTTAATAAATAGAGTATTAGTACTCTCGACAGAAATAGGTACCAAACTACAGCTCTTTACTGTGTTTGAACACTTTTCAGTCAGCATGATAGACAATCTTGATACATTCTGATTCTAAAATTCATGGCTGCTTTATTTCCTGTGGCAGTCATACTATACTTATAAAACAATATAAGTCAATACCATTGTTGAAAAATACCCTGTTAATAAATAGAGTATTAGTATTCTCGACAAAAATAGGTACCAAGGCTTCAGCTGTTCACTGTGTTTCAACAGTTTTCAGTCAGTATGATAGAGAATCTTGACATATTGTGTCTTTCAAACTCATGGCTGCCTTATTTCCTGTCGCTGTCGTACTATACTTACAAAACGATATAACTCAGTACCACAGTAGAAAAATGTCCCGGTAACTAATAGAGTATTAGTACTCTCAATATAACTAGGTACCAAACTACCACTGTTCACTGTGTTTCAAGAGTTTTCAGTCAGCATGATAGAGAATCTTGACACATTCTGATTCTAAAATTCATGACTGCCTTATTTCCTGTCACTGTCATACTATACTTATGAAACGATATAACCCAATACCATTGTTGAAAAATACCCTGGTAATGAATAGAGTATTAGTCCTCTCGACAAAAATAGGTACCAAAGCTACAGCTGTTTACTGTCTTTCAACAGTTTTCAGTCAGCATGATAGAGAATCTTGATCCATTCTGACTCTCAAATTCATGGCTGCTTTATTTCCTGTCGCAGTCATACTATATTTATAAATGGATATATCACAATACTATTTTTGAAAAACACCCTCTTAACGAATAGAGTATTAGTAGTCCTAGCAAAAATAGGTTCCAAAGCTACAGCTGTTTACTGTGTTTCAACAGTTTTCAGTCAGCATGATAGAGAATCTTGACACATTCTGATTCTAAAATCCATGGCTGCCTTATTTCCTGTCGCAGTCTTACTGTACTTATAAAATGATTCAACTCAATACCACGGTAGAAAATACCCTAGTAACAAATAAAGTATTAGTAGTCTCAACAAAAATAGGTACCAAAGCTACAGCTATTTACTGTCTTTCAACAGTTTTTAGTCAGCATGATAGAGAATCTTGACACATTCTGACTCTCAAGTTCATGGCTGCTTTATTTCCTGTCGCAGTCATACTATACTTGTAAAACAATATAACTCAATACCATTGTTGAAAAATACCCTGGTAATGAATAGAGTATTAGTACTTTCGACAAAAATAGATACCAAAGCTACAGCTGTTTACTGTGTTTCAACATGGCTGCTTTACTTCCTGTCGCATTCATACTATACTTATAAAACGATATAACTCAATACCACGGTAGAAAAACACACTGGTAACCAATAGAGTGTTAGTACTCTCAACATAACTAGGTACCAAAGCTAAAGCTGTTGACTGTGTTTCAACAGTTTTCAGTCAGCATGATAGAGAATCATGACACATTCTGATTCTAAAATCCATGGCTGCCTTATTTCCTGTCGCAGTCATACTATACTTGTAAAACGATATAACTCAATACAACGGTAGAAAAACACACTAGTAACCAATAGAGTATTAGTACTCTCAACATAACTAGGTACCAAGGCTAAAGCTGTTTACTGTGTTTCAACTGTTTTCAGTCGGCATGATCGAGAATCTTGACACATTGTGTCTTTCAAATGCACCGCTGCCTTATTTCCTGTCGCAGTCATACTATACTTATAAAACAATATAACACAATACCATTGTTGAAAAATACCCTGGTAACGAATAGAGTATTAGTACTTTGAACAAAAATAGGTACCAAAGTTACAGCTGTTTACTGTGTTTCAACAGTTTTCAGTCAGCATGATAGAGAATCTTGATCCATTCTGACTCTCAAATTCATGGCTCCCTTATTTCCTGTCACAGTCATACCATACTGATAAAACAGTATAACACAATACCATTGTTGAAAAATACCCTGGTAATGAATAGAGTATTAGTTCTCTCACCAAAAATAGGTACCAAAGCTACAGCTGTTTACTGTGTTTCAACAGTTTTCAGTCAGCATGAAAGAGATTCTTGATACATTCTAACTCGCAAACTAATGGCTGCCTTATTTCCTGCCGCAGTCTTACTATACTTATAAAACTGTATAACTCATTACCACGGTAGACAAATACACTGGTAACCAATAGAGTATTAGTTCTCTCAACATAACTAGGTACCAAAGCTTGAGCTGTTCACTGTGTTTCAACAGTTTTCAGTCAGCATGAGAGAGAATCTTGACACATTCTGATTCTAAAATCGGGGGCGCGGTGGCTCAGTTGGTAGAGGGGCAGGCTGCAAGCCGAGAGGTCCTCGGTTCGAATCCCACCTGCGGCAACCGCGTTGTGTCCTTGGGCAAGACACTTCACCCCGATTGCCTACATGGGGGCACGATGACGCTGTGTACTGAGGCGTACTGCACGTCGATGGTGCGCATGTCTTCAACCAATCTAACCCTGCCTGTGCTGCGGTGCAGAGTTCAGAGTTACGATGTTGGGGAGCTGACAGCTGCTCGTCGTTGCTCGGTGGTTCTCTCCGGGTACTCCGGCTTCCTCCACCCGTAAAACTGTCACGGTCACGATTAGCCATTGTGCATAAGTATGTGACCTTAAACACCAATATATAAATAAATAAATATGATTCTAAAATCCATGGCTGCCTTATTTCCTGTCTCAGTCATACTATACTTATAAAACGATATAACACAATACCATTGTTGAAAAATACCCTGGTAATGAATAGAGTATTAGTACTCTCCAAAAAAATAGCTACCAAAGCTACAGCTGTTTACTGTGTTTCAACAGTTTTCAGTCAGCATGATAGAGAATCTTGACAAATTCTGTTTTTCAAGCTCATGGCTGCCTTATTTCCTGTCGCAGTCATAACTATAGTTATAAAACGATATAACACAATACCACGGTAGAAAAATACACTGGTAACCAATAGAGTATTAGTTCTCTCAAGAAAAATAGGTACCAAAGCTACAGATATTCACTGTGCTTCAGCAGTTTTCAGTCAGCATGATAGAGAATCTTGACACATTCTGATTCTAAATTTCATGGCTGCCTTATTTCCTGCCGCACTCGATTCTAAAATTCATGGCTGCCTTATTTCCTGCCGCACTCATGCTATACTTACGAAACAATGTAACTCAATACCATTGTTGAAAAATATCCTGTTTATAAATAGAGTATTAGTACTCTCGACAGAAATAGGTACCAAACTACAGCTCTTTACTGTGTTTGAACAGTTTTCAGTTAGCATGATAGAGAATCTTGATATATTCTGACTCTCAAATTCATGGCTGCTTTATTTCCTGTCGCAGTCATACTATACTTATAAAACAATATAACTCAATACCATTGTTGAAAAATACCCTGTTAATAAATAGAGTATTAGTACTCTCGACAAAAATAGGTACCAAAGCTACAGCTGTTTACTGTGTTTCAACAGTTTTCAGTCAGCATGATAGAGAATCTTGACACAGTGTGTCTTTCAAACTCATGGCTGCCTTATTTCCTGTCGCTGTCATACTATACTTATAAAACGATATAACTCAGTACCACAGTAGAAAAATACCCCGGTAACTAATAGAGTATTAGTACTCTCAATATAACTAGGTACCAAACTACCACTGTTCACTGTGTTTCAAGAGTTTTCAGTCAGATTGATAGAGAATCTTGACACATTCTGATTCTAAAATTCATGACTGCCTTATTTCCTGTCGCAGTCATACTATACTTATGAAACGATATAACACAATACCATTGTTGAAAAATACCCTGGCAACGAATGCAGTATTAGCACTCTGAACAAAAATAGGTACCAAAGCTACAGCTGTTTACTGTGTTTCAACAGTTTTCAGTAAGCATGATAGAGAATCTTGACACATTCTGACTCTCAAATTCATGGCTGCCTTATTTCCTGTCGCAGTCATACTATACTTATAGAACAATATAACTCAATACCACAGTAGAAAATGCCCTGGTAATGAATAAAGTATTAGGACTCTCAACAAAAATAGGTACCAAAGCTTCAGCTGTTTACTGTGTCTCAACAATTTCCAGTCAGCATGGTAGAGAATCTTGACACATTCTGAATCTCAAATTCAAGGCTCCCTTATTTCCTGTCGCAGTCATACTATACTGATAAAACAATATAACAATACGATTGTTGAAAAATACCCTGGTAATGAATAGAGTATTAGTACTCTCACCAAAAATAGGTACCAAACCTACAGCTGTTTACTGTGTTTCAACAGTTTTCAGTCAGCATGAAAGAGATTCTTGATACATTCTGACTCTCAAACTCAAGGCTGCCTTATTTCCTGTCGCAGTCATACTATACTTACAAAATGATATAACTCAATAACACGGTAGAAAAATACACTGGTAACCAATTGAGTATTATTAGTACTCTCAACATGACTAGGTACCAAGGCAACAGCTGTTCACTGTGTTTGAAGAGTTTTCAGTCAGCATGATAGAGAATCTTGACACATTCTGACTTTCAAACTCATGGCTGCCTTATTTTCTGTCGCAGTCATACTATACTTATGGAACGAAATAACTCAATACCACGGTAGAAAAATACACTGATAACTAATAGAGTATTAGTACTCTCAAGATAACTAGGTACCAAAGCTACCACTGTTCACTGTGTTTCAACAGTTTTCAGTCAGCATGAGAGAGAATTTTGACACATTCTGCTTCTAAAATTCATGGCTGACTTATTTCATGTCACAGTCGTACTATACTTATGAAACGATTTAACTCAATACCAATGTTGAAAAATACCCAAGTAATGGAAAAAGTATTGGTACTCTCACCAAAAATAGGTACCAAAGCTACAGCTGTTTACTGTGTTTCAACAGTTTTACGTCAGCATGAAAGAGATTCTTGATACATTCTGACTCTCAAACTAATGGTTGCCTTATTCCTGCCGCAGTCTTACTATACTTATAAAACTGTATAACTCAATACCACGGTAGACAAATACACTGGTAACCAATAGAGTATTTATTCTCTCAACATAACTAGGTACCAAAGCTTGAGCTGTTCACTGTGTTTCAACAGTTTTCAGTCAGCATGATAGAGAATCTTGACACATTCTGTCTCTCAAATTCATGGCTGCCTGATTTCCTGTCGCAGTCATACTATACTTGGAAAACAATATAACTAAATACCATGGTAGAAAATACCCTGGTAACGAATAAAGTATTAGTAATCTCAACAAAAATAGGTACCAAAGCTACAGCTGTTTACTGTGTTTCAACAGTTTTCAGTCAACATGGTAAAGAATCTTGACACATCCTGACTCTCACCCTCATGGCAGCCTTATTTCATGTCGCAGTCATACTATAGTTATAAAACGATATAACTCAATACCACGGTAGAAAATACCCTGCTAACGAATAAAGTATTAGTACTCTCAACAAAAATGGGAACCAATCTTCAGCTGTTTACTATGTTTCAACAGTTTCCAGTCAGCATGATAGAGAATCTTGACAGATTCTGTTTCTGAAATCCATGGCTGCCTTATTTCCTGTCGCAGTCATACTATACTTATAAAACGATTTAACACAAATTCGTGGCTGCCTTATATTTCCGGTCACAGTCATACTATACTTATAAAACATTATAACACAATACCATTGTTGAAACATACCCTGGCAACGAATGGAGTATTAGTACTCTGAACAAAAATGGGTACCAAAGCTACAGTTGTTTGCTGTGTTTCAACAGTTTTCAGTAAGCATGATAGAGAATCTTGACACATTCTGACTCTCAACCTCATGGCAGCCTTATTTCATGTCGCAGTCATACTATAGTTATAAAACGATATAACTCAATACCACGGTAGAAAATACCCTGCTAACGAATAAAGTTTCAACAAAAATGGGAACCAATCTTCAGCTGTTTACTATGTTTCAACAGTTTCCAGTCAGCATGATAGAGAATCTTGACAGATTCTGTTTCTGAAATCCATGGCTGCCTTATTTCCTGTCGCAGTCATACTATACTTATAAAACGATTTAACACAAATTCGTGGCTGCCTTATATTTCCGGTCACAGTCATACTATACTTATAAAACATTATAACACAATACCATTGTTGAAACATACCCTGGCAACGAATGGAGTATTAGTACTCTGAACAAAAATAGGTACCAAAGCTACAGTTGTTTACTGTGTTTCAACAGTTTTCAGTAAGCATGATAGAGAATCTTGACACATTCTGACTCTCAACCTCATGGCAGCCTTATTTCATGTCGCAGTCATACTATAGTTATAAAACGATATAACTCAATACCACGGTAGAAAATACCCTGCTAACGAATAAAGTATTAGTACTCTCAACAAAAATGGGAACCAATCTTCAGCTGTTTACTATGTTTCAACAGTTTCCAGTCAGCATGATAGAGAATCTTGACAGATTCTGTTTCTGAAATCCATGGCTGCCTTATTTCCTGTCGCAGTCATACTATACTTATAAAACGATTTAACACAATACCATTGTTGAAAAATACCCTGGTAATGAATAGAGTATTAGTACTCTCAAAAAAAATTGGTACCAAACCTACAGCTGTTTACTGTGTTTCAACAGTTTTCAGTCAGCATGATAGAGAATCTTGACAAATTCTGTTTTTCAAGCTCATGGCTGCCTTATTTCCTGTCGCAGTCATAACAAAAGTTATAAAACGATATAACTCAATACCACGGTAGAAAAATACACTTGTAACTAATAGAGTATTAGTTCTCTCAACAAAAATAGGTACCAAAGCTACCAATATTCACTGTGTTTCAATAGTTTTCAGTCAGCATGATAAAGAATCTTGACACATTCTGGCTCTCAAATTCATGGCTGCCTTATTTTCTGTCGCAATCATACTATACTTATAAAGCAAAATAACTCAATACCATTGTTGAAAAATACCCTGTTAATAAATAGAGTATTAGTACTCTCGACAGAAATAGGTACCAAACTACAGCTGTTTACTGTGTTTGTACACTTTTCAGTCAGCATGATAGACAATCTTGATACATTCTGATTCTAAAATTCATGGCTGCTTTATTTCCTGTGGCAGTCATACTATACTTATAAAACAATATAACTCAATATCATTGTTGAAAAATACCCTGTTAATAAATAGAGTATTAGTATTCTCGACAAAAATAGGTACCAAAGCTTCAGCTGTTTACTGTGTTTCAACAGTTTTTAGTCAGCATGATTGAGAATCTTCACACATTGTGTCTTTCAAACTCATGGCTGCCTTATTTCCTGTCGCTGTCATACTATACTTATAAAACGATATAACTCAGTACCACAGTAGAAAAATGCCCCGGTAACTAATAGAGTATTAGTACTCTCAATATAACTAGGTACCAAACTACCACTGTTCACTGTGTTTCAAGAGTTTTCAGTCAGCATGATAGAGAATCTTGACACATTCTGATTCTAAAATTCATGACTGCCTTATTTCCTGTCGCTGTCATACTATACTTATAAAATGATATAACCCAATACCATTGTTGAAAAATACCCTAGTAATGAATAGAGTATTAGTCCTCTCGTCAAAAATAGGTACCAAAGCTACAGCTGTTTACTGTCTTTCAACAGTTTTCAGTCAGCATGATAGAGAATCTTGATCCATTCTGACTCTCAAATTCATGACTGCTTTATTTCCTGTCGCAGTCATACTATACTTATAAATCGATATATCACAATACCATTGTTGAAAAACACCCTCTTAACGAATAGAGTGTTAGGAGTCTCAGCAAAAATAGGTCCCAAAGCTACAGCTGTTTACTGTGTTTCAACAGTTTTCAGTCAGCATGATTGAGAATCTTGACACATTGTGTCTTTCAAACTCATGGCTGCCTTATTTCCTGTCGCTGTCATACTATACTTATAAAACGATATAACTCAGTACCACAGTAGAAAAATGCCCCGGTAACTAATAGAGTATTAGTACTCTCAATATAACTAGGTACCAAACTACCACTGTTCACTGTGTTTCAAGAGTTTTCAGTCAGCATGATAGAGAATCTTGACACATTCTGATTCTAAAATTCATGACTGCCTTATTTCCTGTCGCAGTCATACTATACTTATGAAACGATATAACATAATACCATTGTTGAAAAATACCCTGGCAACGAATGGAGTATTAGCACTCTGAACAAAAATAGGTACCAAAGCTACAGCTGTTTACTGTGTTTCAACAGTTTTCAGTAAGCATGATACAGAATCTTGACACATTCTGACTCTCAAATTCATGGCGGCCTTATTTCCTGTCGCAGTCATACTATACTTATAGAACAATATAAATCAATACCACAGTAGAAAATGCCCTGGTAATGAATAAAGTATTAGGACTCTCAACAAAAATAGGTACCAAAGCTTCAGCTGTTTACTGTGTCTCAACAATTTCCAGTCAGCAAGGTAGAGAATCTTGACACATTCTGAATCTCAAATTCAAGGCTCCCTTATTTCCTGTCGCAAAACTGATAACACAATATAACACAATACGATTGTTGAAAAATAGCCTGGTAATGAATAGAGTATTAGTACTCTCACCAAAAATAGGTACCAAACCTACAGCTGTTTACTGTCTTTCAACAGTTTTCAGTCAGCATGAAAGAGATTCTTGATACATTCTGACTCTCAAACTCAAGGCTGCCTTATTTCCTGTCGCAGTCATACTATACTTACAAAACGATATAACTCAATAACACGGTAGAAAAATACACTGGTAACCAATTGAGTATTATTAGTACTCACAACATGACTAGGTACCAAAGCAACAGCTGTTTACTGTGTTTCAACAGTTTTCAGTAAGCATGATAGAGAATCTTGACACATTCTGACTCTCAACCTCATGGCAGCCTTATTTCATGTCGCAGTCGTACTATAGTTATAAAACGATATAACTCAATACCACAGTAGAAAATACCCTGCTAACGAATAAAGTATTAGTACTCTCAACAAAAATGGGTACCAAAGCTTCAGCTGTTTACTATGTTTCAACAGTTTTCAGTCAGCATGATAGAGAATCTTGACACATTCTGATTCTGAAATCCATGGCTGCCTTATTTCCTGTCGCAGTCATACTATACTTATAAAACGATATAACACAAAACCATTGTTGAAAAATACCCTGGTAATAAATAGAGTATTAGTGCTCTCAAAAAAAATAGGTACCAAAGCTGCAGCTGTTTACTGTGTTTCAACAGTTTTCAGTCAGCATGATAGAGAATCTTGACAAATTCTGTTTTTCAAGCTCATGGCTGCCTTATTTCCTGTCGCAGTCATAACTATAGTTATAAAACGATATAACTCAATACCACGGTAGAAAAATACACTGGTGACCAATAGAGTATTAGTTCTCTCAACAAAAATACGTACCAAAGCTACAGATATTCACTGTGTTTCAACAGTTTTCAGTCAGCATGATAGAGAATCTTGACACATTCTGGCTCAGAAATTCATGGCTGCCTTATTTTCTGTCGCAGTCATACTATACTTATGAAACGATATAACTCAATACCTTTGTAGAAAAATACACTGGTAACTAATAGAGTATTAGTGTTCTCAACATAACTTGGTACCAAAGCTACCACTGTTCACTGTATTTGAAAAGTTTTCAGTCAGCATGATAGAGAATCTTGATCCATTCTGACTCTCCAATTCATGCTGCTTCATTTCCTGTCGCAGTCATACTATACTGATAAAACAATATAACACAATACCATTGTTGAAAAATACCCTGGTAATGAATAGAGTATTAGTACGCTCACCAAAAATAGGTACCAAAGCTACAGCTGTTTACTCTGTTTCAACAGTTTTCAGTCAGCATGAAAGAGATTCTTGATACATTCTGACTCTCAAACTAATGGCTGCCTTATTTCCTGCCGCAGTCTTACTATACTTATAAAACTGTATAACTCAATACCACGGTAGAAAATACCCTGGTAACGAATAAAGTATTAGTTACTACTCTCAACAAAAATAGGTACCAAAGCTACAGCTGTTTACTGTGTTTCAACAGTTTTCAGTCAGCATGGTAAAGAATCTTGACACATCCTGACTCTCAAATTCATGGCTGCCTTATTTCCTGTCACAGTCATACTATACTTATAAAACAATATAACACAATACCATTGTTGAAAAATACCCTGGCAACGAATGGAGTATTAGTACACTGAACAAAAAGAGGTACCAAAGCTACAGCTGTTTACTGTTTTTCAACAGTTTTCAGTAAGCATGAGAGAGAATCTTGACACATTCTGACTCTCAACCTCATGGCAGCCTTATTTCATGTCGCAGTCATACTATACTTACAAAACGATATAACTCAATAACACGGTAGAAAAATACACTGGTAACCAATTGAGTATTATTAGTACTCTCAACATGACTAGGTACCAAAGCAACAGCTGTTCACTGTGTTTCAAGAGTTTTCAGTCAGCATGATAGAGAATCTTGACACATTCTGACTTTCAAACTCATGGCTGCCTTACTTTCTGTCGCAGTCATACTATTCTTATGAAACTATATAACTCAATAGCATGGTAGAAAAATACACTAGTAACTAATAAGAGTATTAGTACTCTCAAGATAACTAGGTACCAAAGCTACCACTGTTCACTGTGTTTCAACAGTTTTCAGTCAGCATGAGAGAGAATTTTGACACGTTCTGCTTCTAAAATTCATGGCTGACTTATTTCTTGTCGCAGTCGTACTATACTTATGAAACGATATAACTCAATACCAATGTTGAAAAATACCCAAGTAATGGAAAAAGTAGTGGTACTCTCACCAAAAATAGGTACCAAAGCTGCAGCTGTTTACTGTTTTTCAACAGTTTTCAGTAAGCATGAGAGAGAATCTTGACACATTCTGACTCTCAAGTTCATGGCTGCTTTATTTCCTGTCGCAGTCATACTATACTCGTAAAACGATATAACTCAATACCACGGTAGAAAAACACACTAGTAACCATTAGAGTACTAGTACTCTCAACATAACAAGGTACCAAAGCTAAAGCTGTTTACTGTGTTTCAACAGTTTTCAGTCGGCATGATAGAGAATCTTGACACATTGTGTGTTTCAAACTCATGGCTGCCTTATTTCCTGTCGCCGTCATACTATACTTATAAATCAATATAACACAATACCATTGTTGAAAAATACCCTGGTAACGAATAGAGCATTCGTACTTTGAACAAAAATAGGTACCATAGCTACAGGTGTTTACTGTGTTTCAACAGTTTTCAGTCAGCATGATAGAGAATCTTGATGCATTCTGACTCTCAAATTCATGGCTGCCTTATTTCCTGTCACAGTCATACTATACTTATAAAACGATATAACTCAATACTATGGTAGAAAATGCCCTAGTAACGAATAAAGTATTAGGACTCTCAACAAAAATAGGTTCCATAGCTTCAGCTGTTTACTGTGTTTCAACAATTTCCAGTCACCGTGGTAGAGAATCTTGACACATTCTGAATCTCAAATTCATGGCTCCCTTATTTCCTGTCGCAGTCATACTATACTGATAAAACAATATAACACAATACCATTGTTGAAAAATACCCTGGTAATGAATAGAGTATAAGTACTCTCACCAAAAATAGGTACCAAAGCTACAGCTGTTTACTCTGTTTCAACAGTTTTCAGTCAGCATGAAAGAGATTCTTGATACATTCTGACTCTCAAACTAATGGCTGCCTTATTTCCTCCCGCAGTCTTACTATACTTATCAAACTGTATAACTCAATACCACGGTAGACAAATACACTGGTAAACAATAGAATATTAGTTCTCTCAACAAAAATAGATACCAAAGCTACCGATATTAACTGTGTTTCAACAGTTTTCAGTCAGCATGATAGAGAATCTTGACAAATTCTGTTTTTCAAGCTGCCTTATTTCCTGTCGCAATCATAACTATAGTTATAAAACGATATAACTCAATACCACGGTAGAAAAATACACTGGTAACCAATAGAGTATTAGTTCTCTCAACAAAAATAGGTACCAAAGCTACCGATATTAACTGTGTTTCAACAGTTTTCAGTCAGCATGATAAAGAATCTTGACACATTCTGGCTCTCAAATTCATGGCTATCTTATTTTTTGTCGCAGTCATACTATACTTATGAAACGATATAACTCAATACCTTTGTTGAAAAATACACTGGTAACTAATAGAGTATTAGTATTCTCAACATAACTGGGTACCAAAGCTACCACTGTTCACTGTGTTTCAACAGTTTTCAGTCAGCATGATAGAGAATCTTGACACATTCTGATTCTAAAATTCATGGCTGCCTTATTTTCTGCCGCAGTCATGTGTTTCAACAGTTTTCAGTCAGCATGATAGAGAATCTTGACACATTCTAACTCTCAAATTCATGGCTGCCTTATTTCCTGACGCAGTCATACTACACTTATAAAATCATATAACACAATACCATTGGCGAAACATACCCTGGTAACGAATAGAGTATTAGTACCCTGAACAAAAATAGGTTCCAAAGCTACAGTTGTTTACTGTGTTTCAACAGTTTTCAGTCAGCATGAAAGAGAATCTTGATACATTCTGACTCTCAAACTCATGGCCGCCTTATTTCCTGTCACAGTCATACTCTACTTATAAAACGATGTAACTCATTACTATGCCTCGGAGTCAAATTCACCAATGACTTCACGTATATACAAACTGCGTAACTCGCGATACCAAGTTCAAAATGTCGCCACCCGCCCAGTGTTTTAATACCAGGTGAGTTCCGACATTTTGAATTTCGTTTGTTTTTTCGTTGCTTCGAGTTGTCAAAACTTGTTTAAGATATCATTTTAAACAACTTGTGGGTTGCAAACGGTTTCAAAATAAGTAAATGATTGGTTTTGTGATATTGAAATGTATTTTCTAAATGTCCTATCGTGGTTTGGTTGATTATTCGTCTCAGAAGATGAAAGTCTTGAAATCAACACTCCTTGATTGTTTCAAATGCATTGCATCATGTTAGTTTCATGTAATTCGAGTAGAGTTATTTCCCCTATATTGCAACAGTTGTATCGTCTGCTTGTTTACAAAATGGCAAAACGATTCGCAGAAACATCTTCCGAAATTGAAGCAAAACGAAAGCTTATATATTGCAAAGAAACAATAAGAAGCAATACAAAAGCAGCGAAAATGTTGCATGATTACTTGCTTGAGAAAAATGAGGAAGACAAATTTGAGGAGTTTGTCAGTCAGCATGACAGAGAATCTTGACACATTCTGTCTTTCAAACTCATGGCTGCCTTATTTTCTGTCGCAGTCATACTATACTTGTGAAACGATTTAACTCAGTACCATGGTAGAAAAATACACTGGTAACTAATAGAGTATCAGTACTCTGAACAAAAATAGGTACCAACGCTACAGCTGTTTACTGTGTTTCAACAGTTTTCAGTCAGCATGATAGAGAATCTTGACACATTCCGACTCTCAAGTTCATGGCTGCTTTATTTCCTGTCGCAGTCATACTATACTTATAAAACGATATAACTCAATACCACGGTACAAGAACACACTGGTAACTAATAGAGTATTAGTACTCTCAACATAACTAGGTACCAAGGCTAAAGCTGTTTACTGTGTTTCAACAGTTTTCAGTCAGCTTGTTAGAGAATCTTGACACATTCTGACTCTGAAATTCATGGCTGCCTTATTTCTTGTCGCAGTCATACTATACTTATAAAACGATATAACACAATACCATTGTGGAAAAATACCCTGGTAATGAATAGAGTGTTAGTACTCCCAACATAACTAGGTACCAAAGCAACAGCTATTCACCGTGTTTCAAGAGTTTTCAGTGAGCATGATAGAGAATCTTGACACATTCTGACTTTCAAACTCATGGCTGCCTTATTTCCTGCCGCAGTCATACTATACTTATGAAACGATACAACTCAATACCACGGTCGAAAAATACACTGGTAACTAATAGAGTGTTAGTACTCTCAACATAACTAGGTACCAAAGCTAGCACTGTTCACTGTGTTTCAACAGTTTTCAGTCAGCATGTTAGAGAATCTTGACACATTCTGATTCTAAAATCCATGACTGCCTTATTTCCTGTCGCAGTCTTACTATACTGATAAAACAATATAACACAATACCACGGTAGAAAATACCCTGCTAACGAATAAAGTCTTAGTTACTACTCTCAACAAAAATAGGTACCAAAGCTAGCACTGTTCACTGTGTTTCAAGAGTTTTCAGTCAGCATGATAGAGAATCTTGACATATTCTGATTCCAAAATCCATGGCTGCCTTATTTCCTGTCGCAGTCATACTATACTTATAAAATGATATGACTCAATACCACGGTAGAAAATATCCTGGTAACGAATAAAGTATTAGTACTCTCAACAAAAATAGGTACCAAAGCTACAGCTGTTTACTGTCTTTCAGCAGTTTTCAGTCAGCATGATAGAGAACCTTGACACATTCTGCATCTCAAATTCATGGCTGCCTTATTTCCGGTCGCAGTCACACTATACTGATAAAACAATATAACACAATACCATTGTTGAAAAATACCCTGGTAACGAATAGAGTATTAGTACTCTAAACAAAAATAGGTACCAAAGCTACAGCTGTTTACTGTGTTTCAACAGTTTTCAGTCAGCATGGTAAAGAATCTTGACACATCCTGACTCTCAAATTCATGGCTGTCTTATATTTCCTGTGACAGTCATACTATACTTATAAAACAATATAACACAATACCATTGTTGACAAATACCCTGGCAACGAATGGAGTATTCGTACTGTGAACAAAAATAGGTACCAAAGCTACAGCTGTTTACTGTGTTTCAACAGTTTTCAGTAAGCATGATAGAGAATCTTGACGCATTCTGACTATCAACCTCATGGCAGCCTTATTTCATGTCGCAGTCATACTATAGTTATAAAACGATATAACTCAATACCACGGTAGAAAATACCCTGGTAACGAATAAAGTATTAGTACTCTCAACAAAAATGGGTACCAAAGCTTCAGCTGTTTACTATGTTTCAACAGTTTTCACTCAGCTGGATAGAGAATCTTGACACATTCTGATTCTAAAATCCATGGCTGCCTTATTTCCTGTCGCAGTCATACTATACTTATAAAACGATATAACACATACCATTGTTGAAAAATACCCTGGTAATGAATAGAGTATTAGTACTCTCAAAAAAAATAGGTACCAAAGCTACAGTTCTTTACTGTGTTTCAACAGTTTTCAGTCAGCATGATAGAGAATCTTGACAAATTCTGTTTTTCAAGCTCATGGTTGCCTCATATCCTGTCGCAGTCATAACTATAGTTATAAAACGATATAACTCAATACCACGGAAGAACAATACACTGATAACCAATAGAGTATTAGTTCTCTCAACAAAAATAGGTACCAAAGCTACGGATATTCACTGCATTTCAACAGTTTTCAGTCAGCATGATAGAGAATCTTGACACATTCTGGCTCTCAAATTCATGGCTGCCTTATTTTCTGTCGCAGTCATAATATACTTATGAAACGATATAACTCAATACCTTTGTTGAAAAATACACTGGTAACTAATAGAGTATTAGTATTCTCAACATAACTTGGTACCAAAGCTGCCACTGTTCACTGTGTTTGAACAGTTTTCAGTCACCATGATAGAGAATCTTGACACATTCTGATTCTAAAATTCATGACTGCCTTATTTCCTGTCGCAGTCATACTATACTTATAAAATGATATAACTCAATACCACGGTACAAGAACACACTGGTAACCAATAGAGTATTAGTACTCTCAACATAACTAGGTACCAAAGCTAAAGCTGTTGACTGTGTTTCAACATTTTCAGTCAGTATGATAGAGAATCTTGACACATTGTGTCTTTCAAACTCATGGCTGCCTTATTTCCTGTCGCAGTCATACTATACTTATAAAACGATATATCACAATACCATTGTTGAAAAATACCCTCTTAACGAATAGAGTATTAGTAGTCTCAACAAAAATAGGTACCAAAGCTACAGCTGTTTACTGTGTTTCAACAGTTTTCAGTCAGCATGATAGAGAATCTTGACACATTCTGATTCTAAAATCCATGGCTGCCTTATTTCCTCTCGCAGTCATACTACACTTATAAAACGATACAACTCAATACCACGGTAGAAAATACCCTGGTAACAAATAAAGTATTAGCAGTCTCAACAAAAATAGGTACCAAAGCTACAGCTGTTTACTGTCTTTCAAAAGTTTTTAGTCAGCATGATAGAGAATCTTGACACATTCTGACTCTCAAGTTCATGGCTGCTTTATTTCCTGTCGCAGTCATACTATACTTATAAAACGATATAACTCAATACCACGGTACAAGAACACACTGGTAACCAATAGAGTATTAGTACTCTCAACATAACTAGGTACCAAAGCTAAAGCTGTTTACTGTGTTTCAACAGTTTTCAGTCGGCATGATAGAGAATCTTGACACATTGTATCTTTCAAACTCATGGCTGCCTTATTTCCTGTCGCAGTCATACTATACTTATAAAACAATATAACACAATACCATTGTTGAAAAATACCCTGGTAACGAATAGAGTATTTGTACTTTGAACAAAAATAGGTACCAAAGCTACAGCTGTTTACTGTGTTTCAACAGTTTTCAGTCAGCATGATAGAGAATCTTGATCCATTCTGACTCTCAAATTCATGGCTGCTTTATTTCCTGTTGCAGTCATACTATACTTATAAAACGATATATCAGAATACCATTGTTGAAAAATACCCTCTTAACGAATAGAGTATTAGTAGTCTCAACAAAAATAGGTACCAAAGCTACAGCTGTTTACTGTGTTCGAACAGTTTTCAGTCAGCATGATATAGAATCTTGACACATTCTGATTCTAAAATCCATGGCTGCCTTATTTCCTGTCGCAGTCATACTATACTGATAAAACAATATAACACAATACCATTGTTGAAAAATACCCTGGTAATGAATAGAGTATTAGTGCTCTGAACAAAAATAGGTACCAACGCTACAGCTGTGTACTGTGTTTCAACAGTTTTCCGTCAGCATGAGAATCTTGACTCATTCTGATTCTAAAATCCATGGCTACCTTATTTTCTGTCGCAGTCATACTATACTTATGAAACGATTTAACTCAATACTATGGTAGAAAAATACACTGGTAACTAAGAGAGTATCAGTACTATGAACAAAAATAGGTACCAAAGCTACAGCTGTTTATTGTCTTTCAACTGTTTTCAGTCAGCACGATAGAGAATCTTGACACATTCTGTCTTTCAAACTCATGGCTGTCTTATTTCCTGTCGCAGTCATACTATACTTACAGAACGATATAACTCAATACCACAGTAGAAATATGCACTGGTAACTGATAGAGTTTTATTAGTACTCTCAACATAACTAGGTACCAAAGCAACAGCTGTTCACTGTGTTTCAAGAGTTTTCAGTCAGCATGATAGAGAATCTTGATACATTCTCACTCTCAAATTCATGGCTGCCTTATTTCCTGTCGCAGTCATACTATTCTTATAAAACGATATAACACAATACCATATTTGAAAAATATCCTGGTAATGAATAGAGTATTAGTACTCTCAACAAAAATAGGTGCCAAACCTACAGCTGTTTACTGTGTTTTTGAACAGTTTTCAGTCAGCATGGTAGAGAATCTTGACACATTCTGACTTTCAAAATCATGGCCGCCTTATTTTCTTTTGCAGTCATACTATAGTTATGAAACAATATAACTCAATACCATGGTAGAAAAATGCACTGGTAACTAATAGTGTATTAGTATTCTCAACATAACTAGGTACCAAAGCTACCACTGTTCACTGTGTTTCAAGAGTTTTCAGTCAGCATGATAGAGAATCTTGACATATTCTGATTCCAAAATCCATGGCTGCCTTATTTCCTGTCGCAGTCATACTATACTTATAAAATGATATAACTCAATACCACGGTAGAAAATATCCTGGTAACGAATAAAGTATTAGTACTCTCAACAAAAATAGGTACCAAAGCTACAGCTGTTTACTGTCTTTCAGCAGTTTTCAGTCAGCATGATAGAGAATCTTGACACATTCTGGTCTTTCAAACTCATGGCTGCCTTATTTCCTCTCGCATTCATACTATACTTACAGAACGATATAACTCATTACCACGGTAGAAAAATACACTGGTAACCATTAGAGCATTAGTAATGTCAACAAAATAGGTAGCAAAGCTACAGCTGTTTACTGTGTTTCGACAGTTTTGAGTCAGCATGGTAGAGAATCTTGACACATTCTGACTCTCAAACTTATGGCTGCCTTATTTCCTGTCGTAGTCATACTACACCTTTTAAACTATATAACTCAATACCACGGTAGAAGAATACACTGGTAACCAATAGAGTATTAGTACTCTCAACGTAACTAGGTACCAAAGCTACAGCTGTTCTCTGTGTTTCAACAGTTTTCAGTCAGCAAGAAAGAGAATCTTGATACATTCTGACTCTCAAATTCATGGCTGCCTTATTTCCTGTCGCACTCATACTATACTTATAAAACTCAGTACCACGGTAGAAAAATACACTGGTAACCAATAGAGTATTAGTACTCTCAGCATAACTAGGTACCAAAGCTACAGCTGTTCACTGTGTTTCAACAGTTTTCAGTCAGCATGATAGAGAATCTTGACACATTCTGCCTCTCAAATTCATGGCCGCCTTATTTCCTGTCGCAGTCATACTACAGTTATAAAACGATTTAACTCAATATCACGGTAGACAGTACCCTGGTAACGAATAAAGTATTAGTAGTCTCAACAAAAATAGGTACCAATGATACAGCTGTTTACTGTGTTTCAACAGTTTTCAGTCAGCATGATAGAGAATCTTGATACATTCTGACTCTCAAATTCAAGGCTGCCTTATTTCCTGATGCAGTCATACTACACTTATAAAACGATATAACACAATACCATTGGCGAAACATACCCTGGTAACGAATAGAGAATTAGTACTCTGAACAAAAGTAGGTACCAAAGCTACAGCTGTTTACTGTGTTTCAACAGTTTTCAGTCAGCATGATAGAGAATCTTGATACATTCTGACACTCAGATTCATGGGTGCCTTATTTCCTGTCACAGTCATACTATACTTATTAAACGATATAACTCATTACTATGCCTCAGAGTCAAATTTACCAATGAGTTCACATATATAGAAACAGCGTAACTCGCGATACCAAGTTCAAAATGTCGCCATCCTCCCGGTGTTTTAATACCAGGTGAGTACCGACATTTTGAATTTTGTTTATTTTTTCGTTGCTTCGAGTTGTCAAAACTTGTTTAAGATATCATTTTAAACAACTTGTGGGTTGCAAATGGTTTCAAAATAAGTAAATGATTGGTTTTGTGATATTTAAATGTATTTCCTAAATGTCCAATCGTGGTTTGGTTGGTTATTCGTCTCAAAAGATGAAAGTCTTGAAATCAACTCTCCTTGTTTGTTTCAAATGCATTGCGTCATGTTAGTTTCATGTAAGTCGAGTAGACTAAGAGTTATTTCCCCTATGTTGCAACAGTTGCTTCGTCTGCTTGTTTACAAAATGGCAAAACGATTCGCAGAAACATCTTCCAAAATTGAAGCAAAACAAAAACTTATATGTTGCAAAGAAACAATAAGAAGCAATACAAAAGCAGCGAAAATGTTGCGTAATTACTTGCTTGAGAAAAATAAGGAAGACAAATTTGAGGAGTTTGGCAGTCAGCATGACAGAGATTCTTGACACATTCTGTCTTTCAAACTCATGGCTGCCTTATTTTCTGTCGCAGTCATAGTATACTTATAAAACGATTTAACTCAATACCATGGTAGAACAATACACTGGTAACTAATAGAGTATTAGTACTCTGAACAAAAATAGGTACCAAAGCTACAGCTGTTTACTGTGTTTCAATAGTTTTCAGTCAGCATGATAGAGAATCTTGATACATTCTCACTCTCAAATTCATGGCTGCCTTATTTCCTGTCGCAGTCATACTGTGCTTATAAAACAATATAACACAATACCATATTTGAAAAATACCCTGGTAATGAAAAGAGTATTAGTACTCTCAACAAAAATAGGTGCCAAAGCTACAGCTGTTTACTGTGTTTGAACAGTTTTCAGTCAGCATGATAGAGAATCTTGACACATTCTGACTCTCAAACTCAAGGCTGCCTTATTTCCTGTTGCGGTCGTACTATACTTATGAAACGAGATAACTGAATACCACGGTAGAAAAATACACTGGTAACTAATAGAGTATTAGTTCTCTCAACATATTAGGTACCAGAGCAACAGCTGTTCACTGTGTTTCAAGAGTTATCAGGCAGCATGATAGAGATTCTTGACACATTCTGATTCTAAAATCCATGGCTGCCTTATTTCCTTTCGCAGTCATGCTATACTTATAAAACGATATAACTCAATCCCACGGTAGAAAATACCCTGGTAACGAATAAAGTATTAGTACTCTCAACAAAAATAGGTACCAAAGCTACAGCTGTTTACTGTGTTTCAACAGTTTTCAGTCAGCATGATGGAGAATCTTGACACATTCTGTCTTTCAAACTCATGGCTGCCTTATTTCCTGTTGCAGTCGTACTATACTTATCAAAAGATATAACTCAGTACCACAGTAGAAAAATACACTGGTAACGAATAGAGTATTAGTAGTCTCAACAAAAATAGGTACCAAAGCTACAGCTATTCACTGTGTTTCAACAGTTTTCAGTCAGCATGATAGAGAATCTTGACACATTCTGATTCTAAAATTCATGGCTGTCTTATTTCCTGTCGCAGTCATACTATACTTATGAAACAATATATCTCAATACCATTGTTGAAAAATACCCTGGTAATGAATAGAGTATTAGTACTCTCAACAAAAATAGGTACCAAAGCTACAGCTGTTTACTGTGTTTCAACAGTTTTCAGTCCGCATGGGAGAGAATCTTGACACATTACGACTCTCAAATTTATGGCTGCATTATTTCCTGTGTTTCAACAGTTTTCAGTCAGGATAATAGAGAATCTTGATACATTCTGACTCACAAATTCATGGCTGCCTTATTTGTTGTCGCAGTCATACTGTACTTATAAAACGATATAACACAATGCCATTGATGAAAAATACCCTGGTAATGAATAGAGTATTAGTACTCTCAACAAAAATAGGTACCAAAGCTACAGCTGTTTACTGTGTTTCAATAGTTTTCAGTTTCAATTTATTTCCTGTTGCAGTCATACTATACTTATAAAACGATATATCAGAATACCATTGTTGAAAAATACCCTCTTAACGAATAGAGTATTAGTAGTCTCAACAAAAATAGGTACCAAAGCTACAGCTTTTACTGTGTTTGAACAGTTTTCAGTCAGCATGATATAGAATCTTGACACATTCTGATTCTAAAATCCATGGCTGCCTTATTTCCTGTCGCAGTCATACTATACTTATAAAACGATATATCACAATACCATTGTTGAAAAATACCCTCTTAACGAATAGAGTATTAGTAGTCTCAACAAAAATAGGTACCAAAGCTGCAGCTGTTAACTGTGTTTCAACAGTTTTCAGTCAGCATGATAGAGAATCTTGACACATTCTGATTGTAAAATCCATGGCTGCCTTATTTCCTGTCGCAGTCATACTATACTTATAAAACGATTCAACTCAATACCACGGTAGAAAATACCCTGGTAACGAATAAAGTATTAGTTACTACTCTCAACAAAAATAGGTATCAAAGCTACAGCTGTTTACTGTGTTTCAACAGTTTTCAGTCAGCATGGTAAAGAATCTTGACACATCCTGACTCTCAAATTCATGGCTGCCTTATATTTCCTGTCACAGTCATACTATACTTATAAAACAATATAACACAATACCATTGTTGAAAAATACCCTGGCAACGAATGGAGTATTAGTACTCTGAACAAAAATAGGTACCAAAGCTACAGCTGTTTACTGTGTTTCAACAGTTTTCAGTCGGCATGATAGAGAATCTTGACACATTCTGTCTTTCAAACTCATGGCTGCCTTATTTTCTGTCGCAGTCATACTATACTTATGAAACGATATAACTCAATACCAGGGTAGAAAAATACACTGGTAACTAATAGAGTATTAGTACTCTCGATATATCTAGGTACCAAAGCTACCACTATCACTGTTGATTTAGCAGTTTTCAGTCAGAATGATAGAGAATCTTGACACATTCTGATTCTAAAATCCATGGCTGCCTATTTTCTTGTCGCAGTCATACTATACTAATAAAACGATGTAACTCAATACCACTGTAGAAAATACCCCGGTAACAAATAAAGTATTAGTACTCTCAACAAAAATAGGTACCAAAGCTACATTTGTTTACTGTGTTTTAACACTTTTCAGTCAGCATGTAGAGAATCTTGACACATTGTGTCTTTCAAACTCATGGCTGCCTTATTTCCTGTCGCAGTCATACTATACTTATAAAACTATATAACTCAATACCACGGCAGAAAAATAAACTGGTAACCAATAGAGTATTAGTACTCTCAGCATAACTAGGTACCAAAGCTACAGCTGTTCTCTGTGTTTCAACAGTTTTCAGTCAGCAGGTAGAGAATCTTGACACATTCTGACTCTCAAACTCATGGCTGCTTTATTTCCTGTCGCAGTCATACTATAGTTATAAAACGGTATAACTCAATACCACGGTAGAAAATACCCTGGTAACGAATAAAATATTAGTACTCTCAACAAAGATAGGTACCAAAGCTACAGCTGTTTACTGTGTTTCAACAGTTTTCAGTCCGCATGGGAGAGAATCTTGACACATTACGACTCTCAAATTTATGGCTGCCTTATTTCCTGTCACAGTCATACTATACTTATAAAACAATATAACACAATACCATTGTTGAAAAATACCCTGGTAACGAGTAGAGTATTAGTACTCTGAACAAAAATAGGTACGAAAGCTACAGCTGTTTACTGTATTTCAACAGTTTTCAGTCAACTTGAGAGAGAATCTTGACACATTCTGTCTTTCAAACTCATGGCTGCCTTATTTCCTGTCGCAGTCATACTATACTTATAAAACGATATAACTCAATACCACGGTAGAAAAATACACTGGTAACCAATAGAGTAATAGTACTCTCAACAAGGTAGGCACTTCTGGGGTGAGTACGTCCAGGGGAAGTTCCTACAGAGGATCTAAGAAAGCCTCTTGGTCTTACTCCAGAGACCGTTAGGGTAGCGACTCAGGTAGGGGTCGTAATGCTGGCCAAGACAACCGGTCAGATGCCCCTAGGTCAACGGGGCGAGGTGCAGGTCGTGGAGGACGTGGTCTCTCCTCCTGCAAGCCTAGCAGATCCAGGAGGTGATGGTCTGAACCTCTATTGCATTCCAGTGGGTGGAAGGCTATCGAGATTCTTAACAAATTGGTTGTCAATTACGGACGACCCATGGGTACAAGGGGTTATTTCCGAACGTCTGAAACTGTCCTTCAAGGAAAAACCTCTGTTAACTCGAAGTCATCGATGGACTCAGCTTCCGTCAAATCTTCAGAAGAGGGATTCGCTTCTGTCAGAAGTCCAATCTCTTCTGGAGAAGGACGTGATAGAGGTCGTAGAAAACCAGGAATCTCCAGGTTTCTACAGTCACCTGTTCCTTGTTCCAAAACCAGACGGCTCGTTTCGTCCAGTTATAGATCTGAGCTGGATAAACAAGCTGATCGCGGCTCCAAAATTTTATTTGGAAACCATCCGATTGGTCAGAGCGAGCATTCGAGTGAACGATTATGCGGCGAGCATAGATCTCAAGGATGCGTACTTTCATGTCATGGTACATCCTGCGTTCAGAAAGTATCTTCGCTTCGCTGTCCTAGGAGTCGTTTATCAGTTCTGAGCAATGTGCTTTGGACTGAATCTAGCGCCCTGGGCTTTCACTCGAATAATGAACTTGGTAATGACTCATTTCCAAGCTCATTCGTCTGTGGTAACGTCGGCCTACCTGGACGACATTCTTCAGAGGTATGGCAACGAATTAATGCTTCAGAACGATGTTCAGAGTCTGCTTCAACTGCTCCGATGTCTCGGTTTCATAGTAAACGAAAAGATGTCGGATCTAGTGCCGTCCAAGTCATTCACCCACCTGGGAATGAGCTTCGAGACGCACAACAATCACGTTCGTCTGCCGTTAACCAGAGCGAAATTAGTCAGTTGTTACGCTCGCTTTTGTCTTCACTCAGATGTAGTAACAGCGAGAGAATTCATGCGACTGATAGGTTTGTGCGGAGCCGCCGCAGATCTTATTCTGATGGGGCGACTACGCACTCGGCCACTCCAGATATTTTTTTACTCAGAATTGGAGTGTGAAGATTCATTCGCTGGAAACGAACATCGTGTTGTTGAATCAAGTGAAACAAGAGTTTCAGACTTGGGCAGATATTCAGTGGTTAACTCAGGGAGTACCACTGCAACTGCCGGATCGATTTTTACGATAATGACGGATGCCAGTCAAACAGGATGGGGCGCAACTCTGAGTCCAACAGATTCGAGGTGCCAGGGTGTTTGAGATCCACAGTTCCTAAACAAGCACATAAACATGAAAGAGATGATGTCAGTTTGGCTTGCGCTACGTCATTGGATGAACATTATTCAGAATTCGCATGTTCAAATTTTGTCTGACAATTCGACAGTAGTAGCATATATTCAGAACCAGGGAGGCACTCATTCCATTCCGTTGTTCAACTTAAAGGAAAGGATCCTTCTGTTTGTCCTAGAGCATCAAGTTCTTCTGTCGGTCCGTCATATTCCGGGTCGTCTGATCGTTCTAGCAGACTCCCTTTCTCGGAAAGGTCGCATGTTGCCATCAGAATGGACTCTCAACAAACGAGTATTCAATCAGATTTGCTATCAATGAGATCGTCCTATGATAGATTTATTTGCGATGCATCTCAACAATCAGTTGCAGGCGTATGTGTCGCCATGCCCAGATCCTCCAGCGTTTGCAGTAGATGCCCTCTCGATCTCTTGGGACGGAATGATAGGATATGCGTATCCTCCAGCTCCGTTGATTCAACAGATATTGCTAAAAATGAAGCAATCCCACTGCAAGATTCTGTTGGTAGCATCTCTGTCACCCCAGAGACCATGGATAAATCTACTGTCTGTTGTGGGACATTCCGCGGAAGCTTCCTCCACGGGAGGACCTTCTTTCGCAGGGGAAATCACGCACACTGCATCACAACCCGCAAGGTCTCAACCTTCACGTATTTCCGTTGTGCGGTCCGTCTTGTACGGCAAGCATTTTACAGGACGAGCAGTGGACGCAATTTCTAACTGTAGGAGGACCTCCTCTTCGCTAAATTATGCTGCTAAGTGGAAGGTTTTCTCTCGGTGGTGTAGGGATCATTCTGTTGATATTTAGGACCCCTCCATTCCAGACATTGCTAATTTTCTGGTCTACTTGTTTGACGAGATCAAACTGCAGCCAATAACTATTAAGGGTTATAGGTCTATGCTATCGGATACCTATGCTCATCATGATAGCTTACAAATTGGATCTAATGTCTCTTTATCTAAGTTAGTGATAAACATTTCGATAAATAGACCTAGAACCCTTAGGTTAATTCCTAAGTGGTATTTAGCTTGGGTTCTTCTAAAGCTAAAAGAAGTGCCATTTGATCCTCTTGATACAGTGGACTTCAAATTCTTATCTTATAAGACAGCTTTTCTCTTAGCCTTCTCTTCTGTCAGAAGAGTTAGTGAGCTTCATGCTCTATCGGTTGATGATTCTCACTATAGTAGTGTTGGTAATACTATTACTTTGACTACTAATGTTGGATTTTTTTCTAAGAATCAGGCTCCTAATAAGTTCCCTGAACCTATTGTTATTAAGGCTCTTCCGTCTCCAGATGGTCATAGACCATTGCTCTGTCCAGTTAGAGCCATGCGTATTTACAAATGTAGATCTGAGTTTATCGGAAAGGGACGTAAGCGTTTCTTTCTGTCTCTGCTGCCTAACAGAAAGGACATTACGGTCCATTCTATTGCAAGGTGGATTCAATTAACTATCCGTACTGCTTATGAAGAATTATCTTCAACTCAGCAGTCTGTGCTTAAGATTTTGGCGCATGAAGTAAGAGCGCTATCTACATCGTGGGCTTATGCTAATAGTGTTGCTATTACCGATTTGATGAAGGCTGCATATTGGTCTCAGCCTTTCACAAATTTTTATCTTAGAAATATTGAGTCCATTTCTGGCGACCTGCGTTGTTTAGGTCCGTTATCTGTTGCTCAGAATGTCATCCACTAAACACTTGTAACTATAGTTATGCAGGCTTTCTGTTCCAGCAGTGACTCTGTCCTGCTGCCCTCTTCATTCTGGGGGTATTTGACCCAGAGCAAGGGAAAGGTGGGCGGGGGTGATTTTCCCTTAAATCAGCAGCTTTATAGTGAAAAGCAAGGGAGTACCTCCTCTGTAGTCAGTAATTCCGAGTCGGTTCCGGGATGGTTTTAAAGTGTAAAGCTAACGTCTATCTCATTTATGTAATATTTTTAAAGTATAGCTCGGTGTGAAGCATTTGTATATGTCACATGTCATACGAGCGCTAATATACAATCCTCGGACACTTTTAAATGAGTATAAAGAGTCTCATTCTCTGGACTATCTTTATTTATTGGCTTTCCTTTAAAAAGATTAGTATAATGGGTTATACTGGATGTTAATAGAGATCATTGATGTTATTGTGCTCAATTACGGAATGGTATTGTGTCTTTCTTTTTTGGTATAAACAAGGAAGATACATGTAAAGCCTGTTCTCCTCTTTTCCTTGAGGGGATAATTCTGTTTACATGTAACTGAGTCTATCGGATTTTCCTTCATGTCCTAGGCCCTCCAGCCTTTTTTTCTATTCAGCTAAGTCTGGGTCATTGGTACAGTATAAAAATGTTAAAAAATTTATAGTAATTTATATATTTTTTATACTTACCAATGACCCAGACGGGGATGGCCCTCCCATGAGTTGGGAACTCATACCTCCCTGCTGATTTCATAACACTTACCAGGCACTGGTTGCAAGAATGAGGATTTGGCGCCAATTTCGGTACTTCCCTGACACTGCGCATGCGTAGTGGATAAAAGTATGGAGGACCACATAGGACATCTATTTTTTGGATTTTGATGCAAATTTGGGGGATTGAGGGGGCAAAATTTGTGTTTGGCCCTAGAATTCAAGAGTAAGCACCAGCTAAGTCTGGGTCATTGGTAAGTATAAAAAATATATAAATTACTATAAATTTTTTAACTTCTCTGTAGTGTTGATAAGCCATGACTAGCTGAATGTGACCTAAATTGCTCCTTTGAACTACTTTGTCAGGTGAGCGATTTAAGGCCCCTTGGGGCCTCTTGTTCTCTTAAGGTGTTACGTCTTGGTGTCATTACTGGAAAGATATTTTGGAATGGCATTAAAAGCATGTTTTAATTAATTTTAAAAGCACCTCAGAGTTCATCTCTCGGTAAAGTACTATAGATATATGTTTTGGATTAATTTTGGTTTCATTAATTTAAGAGTGCCGTGTGTGAATTTTTGTTCTGTTGTTACACGTTAAAAGTTGATCTGCAACAATAAAATTACTTTTTAGTTTTAAACTTCAGCACTCAAAATATTCTTTAGATCAGAGTAGTATCATTGCTTGTCACCGTTTGTATGAAAATCGTTTAATTTACTGGTTTTGGAACTCTTGTTTTTGTCCATTTTGGGACATTCACCAGTTCCGATAGACCTTAAACAAATGTTGATGGCAAAATAATTTGGCACTCCACCATTAAAAGATGGTTTGCATTTCTGAACCATTTCAAGCAGAATGGATGTGAAGATCAAATATTTACATACAGTAGGACCTAATAAAATTGAATAATCATTTTGTGGGTTGAAATATTTGCAATTAACAGGGGGTATTCAAATCACTAAAATTTAGTCATTTCCACATACTCTGGTATTTCTGATGATAAAATGGAGTATTTAACTCTGGATGCTGCAAGCTGATATAGAGCCCTGTGAATCTCAGATGTTTTGTCAATTCAAATCTCAAATCGAATTAGGCAATGGATTTCAAATCTGATGGAATCACACTACATTTTAAGTTACATGTGTAGGTACCACACTTACTTACACCCATGGAATATAGTAAATATCGTTAGTTTCCACTCAAGTATTGCATCGAATGACAATTCATCTGATTGGGCAAAGAGTCAGAAAATAGATTATTGAAGAAATGGTATCAAAGTTGTTTCAGAAGTTGAACCTCCTTGAACTCTTCTGTCATCAGGTCTCTTGTACAAGAGACCTGATCATAGACAAAGAGATCAAGTGGAGACACTTGTTAATATTTTGAGAATATTTCTACACTTAAAAAATTTCTGAATCTGCACAATACAACTCAAATCAAATTATCAGGATGATTTAGAATCGGATCAAAGTTTCCTTGGGCCGCAGACAAATTTTCCTAACCCAGAACAAAAATACTGTGTTTCCCAGTAGAGGAAGTTACATGCTCTTGTTATTAAAATATACCTCTATAAATAGAAGTGCTGTTCTTTACAAAGATGTCTTGATGCAAAACAGTGAATTTTACATCACAAGTTATAGCTGTGGGGCAGAAACCATGATTTGATTTTATGAGAAATTCAATAAAATACTTAGGTTTTTTAGAGTTAATCTTCACAAGAAAACCATTGTAAGTGGAAAAGTGCATATTTACTCCAGTAAACAAGTTTTACTGGTGAAATAGGACCTGATAACTTATGCCTGGGGTGGAATATTTCTGAAGTGGGTAACAAAGGTACGATTGATTGGCTAAATTTTACTTAATAATTGTGATGTACTTCCTGAGAGGTGGAGCAGCATTTAATTGGTAGAGTGCTGGAAGCCCATATTTGAGCTTTATTCTGAAGTGCAGGAGCCACAACTTAATGGCTTCATATTCTGTGGATGTGCAGCATATAATGTTTGAATCGAAATTATCAAGTCTGATGGGATTTGCCTTGTTACAGTTTATGGGAGAGTGCCACTAGGTACTCTTCTATAAATTGTAACAAGGCAAAGAGATGTGAACAAATTTGGATGAGCAAAAATAATTTAGCACTCTACCAGTTAAGCACTGAGGTACGCAAGTTCTGTTTTCACAGTAAGGCAGGAACTGGTAACCAATGGCTGGGGTATGAGTCCTCTGATGTAGGCAGTATGATTATAATTGACTAGTTGAACTTTATACTTGTTCTGCATATGCAATACAGTACTGACTCGGGAATAAGCCCTGGTGGGGAGGGTGGCATGAAGTAAAAGAGGGTGAAAGTGTATAGGTGGGCTTATTTTCAAAAGGTCAAGCCTGCTGGAGAATTCGGAGGCAAAGTTGACACGAAGTTAGCTGACTTGGTCAATCCCATACAGACATGTTCACTCTCCCGGAATGCCTGCAAAAATCCCGAAATTTCTGTGTAGTTCCCGGCCTCCCGGACGGGAATCAGTTTTGGACCAAAAATCCAAGAAAACAACAGTTGAATATTTCTTTCCCGTTGTAACTTATGTAAAATGTTTGGAGTCAAATCACATGAATTTAAACCTCTGGTAAAAAACTCACAATGCAGTAAAATATGGATTTAAATTAAATTTATTTAAGGAAAGGGTATTTTATGATATATATTTTAACTGTGTTCATGTTTATTTCTGTTTTTTTCTTCGCAATCGAAGATTCGTGATCAGTGTACGGGTGTCGAAGTGAAAATAGGTTTCTCACTTTAAAAAAATTGAAAACTCAACCTTCAATGCAGTTTTTTTGGTAAATAAAATACATGAAAAGGAATTAAATAATATATATTTATTTATTCATAGAATAGTGTTAATTCTCATCCCTTTTCCAAATCAAAACATAAACAACACCTTGACCTCAACTATTTAACACAGTTTAAAAATAGGTTAAAGTCACTTCCGATGCCAAAAAATTATGACTGCATATTTATACACAATGGACTTATTTTCTAACACTACATTTATTCCGATATGCTCTCTGCAGAACTGTTAACTGTTGGCCGTCTGTATCCAGAAAATTTCGAATGGAATTAAAAAAAAATGCATCAATGAAAAAAGAAAAGTTTTGTGCTGGGCACAAACATCCACACATGCAGGAAGGATTTTGATAAAGATAACTGAACATTAGGACATCTTTTCCTGTTAATATTTCCAGACTTGGGAAATTATTAGCTTAGTAGACTTTGATAAAAGCAAACCACAGGTGGTGGTATTCTGTGGGGTGGGGGGGGGGGGGGTCATGTGGAAGAGGATGGTGGGGCTGGTCAAATCAACAATTATTTTATGATTTTTTAACATAGCATAAATGCATCAGCATAATTGACAACTAGAGTTAGATATAACCTGGTGTTAATGGTGGTCCATGAGCTGAAAATTTGCAAGTTTTTTCTTACTTTTGTTTTGTCCCTGCCCAAACTTTCCCCTGAAATCCATCCCATTTCCCTGAAAATCACACTCAGGTTCCCTGAAAAATTATTCTGGAGGTTAACATGTCTGATCCCATAACATAACAAAGATGTTTCAACCATTTAACTGATGAATCAGCTGCATGCACATGCTTAATTTACGTATTGAACAGATAAAAAAAAATTAAAATAATTTCAGCAAAACAATATCATGTGACCCCATCTTGGAATAACCTGAATGAGATCATTCCAGTGAGTGGTCAGTTGATATGGTTTTGTTGACATTTATTGAAACATTTGAAAAAAAAATGATTAAAATAAGAAATTTTGGTAACATGCTTTGGGTAAGGGGTTCTTTTTTGTTTAACAGCTTACCAGTATAGCTCGCATTAATGTTGTCATCTCAAAGTCAGGGACTGGGCTTATTTACAAGGAAGGGACCCCGAAACTTGAATCAGAAAATTTGGTAGGTGGACTTTTCCCATTCCATTACAGTACAGCTACAAATGCTCAAACACCAATAAACAAACGTGTTACAATCATGATATGGCCATTGATTCAGAAAGTGACCAACAAAGGTATATTTGGACAGAGGTGGAAGGCTGGTGTGAAGTTAGTGAGGGCTGATATGAACCTAATGACCCGGATGCATGCACCCTCACAAAAAATGCAGATTCCGCTATTGGAAAAAAAAAAAAATTTTTCAAAAAATTTCAGCAAAACCTTATCATGTGAACCCTCATTGGAACAAGCTTGATGAGCTCGTTCCTATGCGGGTTCACGTGACAGGGTTTTGATAACTTTTTTTGAAAAAATAATTACAAAATGTTCTAAGATCTGGTTCACTTTTCTAAGTGTTATTGTTATGCCCTCAACCTCTGAGGGAGGATTTGGGAGAATGAATGTGCACAAGGAACAGGTTCCGTCCAATAATTTTTCCCTGCATTATGGTCGTTTTTTACACTTTCGACTTTTAGAACATTTTTTTGTCCCACAATACCTTTAGCTCTACTTTGAACATGCCTATGGGGCAGGGGTATTGACCCACGCTTTGCATAGCCCTCTTTTCTCATGGTATTCTTAACCCTTTACCCAGTGCAGACAGTATCAAAATTTATTATTTTAAATAAGATTTTTATATGCCCGTTTTGAAAAAACGGTTGTATTATGGTATACTGCTGTCCATCCATCTGTCTGTTCGTCCACATGTCGTAGAATAACTCGAAAAAGCTTCTAGCAATTTTTGTGATTTTTTGGTGAAAAGTATATGTTGATGGAAAGAAGCTCTCTTTCGATTTGTGCCACTGTCCAATTTGTCATTCCAGAGTTTGGGACTTTATTCATCAAAATATAGGCAATTTTCCACATGTCAGACTTCGAGCAATTTTCATGATTTTTTGTTGGCAAGTATATGTTGATGGAAGGACTCTCCCTTTCTATTTGTGTCTCTGTCTGATATGTCATTCCAGAGTTATGGGACTTTATTCATCAAAATATAGGCAATTTTCCACATGTCAGACAATAACTTGAAAATGATTTGAGCAATTTTCATGATTTTTTGGTTGCAAGTATATGTTGATAACTGGAAACTCCCTTTCGATTTATTTCCAAATTAATGAACACGGTATGTTGTTGGTTATGATTATTGTACAAGAATATTAAAAAGAACCTGACAAGTACACATGTATACTCATATTGTGTGCTTCCCTCTTGTAATTAATAATGGGCGTATGATGCGCTAATGGCGCAGCTGTTTATTTATAATATTTTTAAAAATTTCAACAAAACCATATCATGTGACCCCATCATTGGAATGAGCTCAACAAGCTCATTCCAAAGTGCGGACACATGATATGGTTTTGTTGAATTTTTTTGTAAAACATTATATTTTTATACGACAACCAATGGCCCAGACTAGCTGGCTGGTGTAAACTCTATATTATCAAGGGCCAAACACAAATTTTGAACCCCCAATCCCCAAAATTTGAATACAAAACCGAAATTTAAAAGTCCTATCCGGCCCTCCATACTTTTACTCTCTGCGCATACGCAGTGGTCAGGAAGAGACTGGAATTGGCACAAACATTATTCTTTGTTTCGCCCTAATGTCAGTAACAATGAGCTGACATCTATGCTTTAAAATCTCCTTTTTTGAGGATGCCAGACACAAATCAATGCAAGAATTGGTGGATCCAAGGCTGTGAATGGATGATGGAAGTGAACTACGGTGGTTTCAGATGTTAAGGGCTGTAACTTTATAATAATTATAAAAATTATTTCATGTTTTCCATTTTCATGACAAACACCTGACGTCATCATTCTTGCTAATGATTATTCCACTGTTTGTTCAGTTTTCCTTCCCTATCCTTCCATGAACCCTTCCTGTTAAACTCCTAAGCTTTTTGGCTATCTTTTTATTGAAATTTTTTATTAAATTTCTTGGGAGTTTAATGTGTATTACAGAATATTTATTCTGTTTATCCCCATGGTTAATGTCCTCACCTTAGGGGTGTTAGTTCATTTTAGTCGTGCATCTTCTATCCGATGTATCGTTTTTTCTTCATATGAAGATCTAGCTTTGCATCTGGAAGCATTTAAATTGGTTTCTGACTTTAGGCCTTTTTGTGCCTGATGTCTGTTTCCTGTTTTTTCCTTGACCTTGTTTACATTGGCAACGTCCTCAAATATATGTAGTATTTCACATTAGGTTACTGTAGAATTATTTTACGATACATTGATTATTATCCAGTAGTGTAGCTAGATTATTATTCTGGTATTGTTGCTCATATATTTGGATTTTGTCCACATTTAGGCTCTATCAGGATGACCTTGGGCTCATTATGTTCCCTTTGGGAACTTAGGCATTTTTTTCAAAAATTTTTTTATAAATTTTTGAATTTAATTTTGATTGCAATTATTCATGTATCTTTATCATATATTTTGTTGTGGAGTTTGTTGGAGTGCTATCGACTTTGACTTTTGATTGCAGTTATGAAAGCTTACTGCTCTAAATGCAAGGCGAGGAAGGCTTCATCAGATTTGCATGCTAGTTGCCTTGCCTGTAGTCGATGCACTCCTGCAGTTTCTTGTCCTACTGTGTACTTTGGCATGACATACGTTGGAGATGGGTGTCGCAATGCATTGTTGACGGTGAGGTTCTATATTTGAGCTTTATTCTGAAGTGCCGGAACTCTCACCATAATATAATTCAAGTTTTTCAGTTTCTATTTCAGAAGAATATCCAGCCAGTTGTGCAAAGATGGAGCCGGTCATCGCCCTTGAAGTCGGACCATCCGGTAGGTAGCGATCCGAGGCTTTATTCATCAGGACGTTGGGAGAAGAGATCTATCTCCAGGATCTCAGTCCCAGGAGTAGCAAGCGGTGAATAAATAGAAGACCGCTCCTCCTCACGCCTCGGTAACGGACTTGCAGTTGCAGATTTTGCAGCTGATCACAGCATCCCAGCAAGTGCAAGAGCAGCCTCCGGCAAACTCCAGTGGTGAGCTGTCGGGCAGTGATGGGTCGGTCCAGTCATCTGTTCATGCAGATGCAAATGACCAAATGTCACAGCTGAATCAGTCGGATGGTGAAAGGGACAAGGAAGAGGATTACTCTTCCTTTTCGGAACAGCATATGGTAGTGATGAATTTATTTATCAATACTATACTGATTTTGTTCCACTTGATCAGCAAGCTGCGACTACTATAGAGAAACCGCTGTCGTCTCTGAAGCAGATTTGTGTGGAGGAAAAAGGATGTTCTTTCTTTCCCGAAACAGTCTCGACAGGTGTATGAGGCCTTCGGCCATGTTATCAACTCCATATTCACCTCTCTAGTGCTAAGAGGGATGTGGTTTCATTTGAAACAGTTGGAGAAGATTTCAGATAGCTCCTCTGCATTTAAATTGAAATGAGCAGGCCGGGGATGAAAATATGTCCCTACCTGCATCATTCAATATACGCTCGAAAGTGATGGAATGTGTTATTTCATCCAATAGAGCGAATCTGGACGTGATGTCCTACGTAGATCACCTCACCAGAGCTGTGGTGCAATGTCTTAATGGGAAGGAATTCGAGGACGTTGTTCCTCACTTAGAGTTCTTTCCAGGGCAGTCATGTATACCACGTACAACTCCGCCCTGATGGTGGGAAATTGGGAGTTAATCAGACATGATGCTGCCCCTGTGTCATCATCACTTACAGATGACAAGGTGAAAAGCTCTCTCCGAGTGGCTCTGGTCTCCAGATATACTCTATTTGATGACGAGCTTTCATTAGTCTATGAACAGGCTACTAGAAAGCTTCCAATACACTGCTACTGAAGTCTGCATCTCAACACGCTTCAGCAGACCAGGGTAAGTGAGGCTGTTCCACTTAATCAGTTAAGGGAACTTATCGCGAGGGTACAATATACCCTCTTATACTTACTCTGGAGGTCGTCGGTATAGGGACTGGAATATGGGCCGTAGGTCTGATCCAGACTATAGGTCAGATGCCCCTAAGACGATGAGATGAGGTTCTTCGTGGGGAGGACGTAGGTTGTCCTTCCGTAAGCCTTGTTAGTCGTACAGGGGATGAATAAGACCTCTATTGCTTACCAGTTGACGAAAGGTTAGTATCTTCGCGAGAAACTGGATTTATGTCACGGAAGATTAGTGGGATAAGTGTTATTTCGAAAGGCCTATGGCTATGATTCCGAACATAACCCCCACTTACAGGAAGTCCATGTTGGACAATTCTTCCAGTGGATCCTTTCAAAAGGGAGTTGCTCCGAGTGGAGGTACAGGCTCTCTTATTGAAGGAAGCAGTACAAATCATCGAGAATAGACTTCTGTTGCTTTCCACTCAGCGGAAGGTTATCAACCTTGCAAAAAAGTGGATGATAATTGCAGAAGATCAGTGGATGAGTATGTATTCTCAGAAGGTCTATGGCTATCAGTTCGAGCAAAGCTCCACTTACTACAAGTACGTGTTGGTCAAATCTTCTGGTGAATTCCTCCAGGAGAGTCTCTCCTCGCAGAAGTATAGGCTCTCCTATTGAAGAAAAGCAATAGAGGTCGTTGAAATGTCCTCCAGGTTATTTCAATCACCTGTTTTTCATCCTGAAGTCAGACAAATAGTGCAAAGATAGGCTGAGACAGCTGTCTTGTTTGGAATACAGCCATTATAGGGGATAAGTATGTCTTTTCCCTCTCGGTGTTCTATTCCTTGGCGTCAAGACATTTAATGTCATTGTGGACGTCATAGTCGCCTTATGTACTGTTACAGTGGTCTTATCTTGCGGCTAGTGTAGTAAGTCGCTGTTTAGTGAGCTTTCAAGGCCGCAAGTGACACAGATATGTCTTCAGGTAGACGAAGACACATAGCTGTTTAGCTACCTTGAGATTACTATCTATTGGGAATTACAGCTGTTAGAATAGCAGCTTGTCATTCCCTACCTTTCGCGGCGATGGTTGTAAGTCTCCATTTAGTGAGCTTTCAAGTCGCTAGTTATACCGAGATATCTGTCTTCACGGAGAGGAAGACTTCTAGCTACATTAGCCAGGCTATGACCGCTGTCTTTTGGGAATAAAACCGATAAGGTGCAGTGCTTTTCGATTTGTTTCCATAGGTGTCATAGACTTGAGTCTTATTATTTACACCATAGTAGCCTAGCTAGAATCATAAGCAAGATTGTTTCAGGAATTATGCAGTGACATAACTGAAATTATTTTCTCTTGGCTGTTAAATAGCGGCTCTTCATTTCCTACCTTGCACGACGACAGTTGTAAGTCTCTGTTCAGTGAGCCTTCAAGATCGCAACTTACACCGATATGTCTGTCTTCAACTTATAAGCTATGGCTAGTGTTGTAAGTCTTCTTAGTGAGCTTTTAAGGCCACAGTTTTCAGTCTTTTATTGTCTTCACGTATAGGAAGACCTTTAGCTGCTTCAACTAGGCTGAGTTCGTTATCCAATTGGGCATGATACTATATGTTAGAGGAGGTTATTCTCTTCCTACCAGTATGGTTTGGTGTTAGTTATATGAGACGATAAGCTCTATTAATGACACCGTATTAACCTAGTGTGATTATGTCGATATGGTGTATTTGTTCACCATGGCCCTCTCCGTCCTCAGTGGCATTATAGAGTCAATCAGACGCGAGGGAGCCTTGCTGTTCCTATTCTTTTTGATGACTAACACAAGAGCAATTCAAGTAATGCGGGTGAGGAAGATTTACCAACCATTGGTGGCGCCATGGGAGGGGTGGGGGTGGGGGGGGGCGGTACTTACCCCTCCACTTTTTTCGCCAAGCGTAGTAAAAAATACTATCATTTTAATTTTAGTATTGAACGTGTAATGGTGGGTATGCTTAATTCCATATTTCCACACACACACACACCCACACACACACCCACCCACCCACCCACCCACCCACCCACCCACCCACCCATCATTCCTTTCACTTTAACGTACAACAGAATGAATATCGAAATAGCAAAAATGTTAAAAGATGAATTCAATTTTACCAATGCTAAATTAAATGAACCTTTGAATCTTCGACCTGTCATCGCCTATAAGAAAAACAAAAGCTTGCGTAACATCCTTGTAAGGACTAAATTAGAGCCCATCAATGAATAACATCAATTTTTGCCCGTCAGTTTAACCAGTTCCTAAGCTCATCACTTAGTTTAAATCAATTTTATGTACTTTTTTGTCATGTTTGAAACCAATCAGGGTTCAGTAAATGAAAACAATTTTTCAGTGGCATATTAAAAGAAAAAAAACGTTTCAGTAGGAAATGTCTGTGCCAGTGCGATTTTTTAACCTCAAAAACACACACACACACACACACACACACACAGAGTCTTGTTTTCCCTACATACCGAGGTACCCCATTGTCTGTCCTTTGTGTGGACTAACGGTTTCAACCTCGTTTTGCCGGTACAGTTCTGGGAAAACAACCGAGGTAAAGGGTTTCTTTTGTCTTTTGTACCTCGGTAAGGCGAAACACGCAAACTCTTTTGTCTAGTTACCTCGTCAAGTTGGTAAGACAAACGCACACACACACACACACACACACACACACACACACACACACACACACACACACACACACACACACACACACACACACACACACACACACACACACACACACACACACGCACGCACACACACACACACACAGAGTCTTGTCTACCCTACATACCGAGGTACCCCATTGTTTGTCCTTTGTGTGGACTAACGGTTTCTACCTCGTTTTGCCGGTACAGTTCTGGGAAAACAACCGAGGTAAAGGGTTTCTTTTGTCTTTTGTACCTCGGTAAGGCGAAACACGCAAACTCTTTTGTCTAGTTACCTCGTCAAGTTGGTAAGACAAACCCACACACACACACACACACACACACACACACACACACACACACACACACACACACACACACACACACACACACACACACACACACAGAGTCTTGTTTTCCCTACATACCGAGGTACCCCATTGTTTGTCCTTTGTGTGGACTAACGGTTTCTACCTCGTTTTGCCGGTACAGTTCTGGGAAAACAACCGAGGTAAAGGGTTTCTTTTGTCTTTTGTACCTCGGTAAGGCGAAACACGCAAACTCTTTTGTCTAGTTACCTCGTCAAGTTGGTAAGACAAACCCACACACACACACACTCTCACACTCTCCGAACCAACGAAAAATCATTATCAGATCCGTAACCCCCTCCATTGTGATTCACCAAACATTATTTACCTTATCACTTGTAAGCGATGTCGGAAACAGTATGTTGGTCAAAGTCAAAATCCTTTTCGAGAACGTGCTACTAGACACAAACAGGATATAAAACATAATGCTGATGCCCCAGTAGCACAACTTTTTAACCTTCCTGGCCATTCTTTGGACGATTTCGAAATCCATCCTATTGAACAACCACCAATTAAAGACACATTAGAAGAAACGAATGAATTTAGAAAAAAACGTGAAGCTTTTTGGATCAATATGCTTCAAACCCTCAGGCCATTTGGTATGAACATATCAGAGGGCGAATGCGAAAGGAGGTCCATCATTCCTTTCACTTTAACGTACAACAGAATGAATATCGAAATAGCAAAAATGTTAAAAGATGAATTCAATTTTACCAATGCTAAATTAAATGAACCTTTGAATCTTCGACCTGTCATCGCCTATAAGAAAAACAAAAGCTTGCGTAACATCCTTGTAAGGACTAAATTAGAGCTCATCAATGAATAACATCAATTATTGCCAGTCAGTTTAACCAGTTCCTAAGCTCATCACTTAGTTTAAATCAATTTTGTGTAATTTTTTGTCATGTTTGAAACCCATCTGGGTTCAGTAAATGAAAACAATTTTTCGGCGGCATATTAAAAGAAAAAAACGTTTCAGTATGAAATGTCTGTGCCAGTGCGATTTTTTAACCTCAAACACACACACACACACACACACACACACACACACACACACACACACACACACACACACACACACACACACACACACACACACACACACACACACACATTAGCTGCAAACAACAAACAAGACTCGAGGGCCCAAATTGCAACAAGGCATGCCACGTTCAAACGGTCTGAAACCTACCGCTTAAGAGTATTCGAGGAATGCTAGAATCGAGTGCATGCAACGCATCTATTTGGAAATGCAGCCTACTTTCATTTTCGATTTGAGTGTTGTTTGGTGCGAATTTCCAACAGCGTTCTTCCGTTAAAATGTCACCATGTACAACGTTTTCTATAACTGAAAGACGTAACCAATAAGTTTCAAAAGGATAAAACTGTTTTAATTCCAGAGAACACCATTTACAACGTAAGTTTTAAAAATTTTCTCAACTTCGGGAGGGGTGTCCCGAGGCCACAGTTGCACAGCGTGCAATACCCAACTGTACCCTCTCACTTCTGTAACTCTTGGCAGACGTAACCAATAAGTTTCAAAAAGATAAAACTGTTTTAATTCCAGAGAACACCATTTACAACGTAAGTTTTAAAAATTTTCTCAACTTAGGAAGGGGTGTCCCGAGGCCACCGTTGCACAGCGGGCAATACCCAACTGTACCCTCTCACTTCTGTAACTCTGGCAGCGCCACTGTTGCCAACGTGTTAAGAGGCGTATCCAGAGCAGGACATTTTTAGTTTTCCTCCTGTAAGCATATATATATGCCTTTCATGGCTTCTCGATTGGTGGTTGGGTCATGTTCTAATGGCGACCTCATGGGCACATCCACTTTTTAGTTGGTTTGTTTCCTGTAGTTGTTCGTTTATAAGTTATATACAAGCATATGATTCTTTATCAATAAATTGCTAGCCTTCGCGTACCAGTATGGTTGACATGTCGGTTAACTGGGAGACATTCTCCAATGTGGCAATTAGTCCACTCTGAAAGTCTAGCTCAGAGCGGTCTGGCCTTTCTTACGACATATGAGTTTATTATTCAGTTAACTGCATATTAATGTTGTATTATTCAGTTTCCTGGTTACACTTGTATCACTCGACATAGCGTGGTTACAAGCTGTACTCAGATGAGTACATGCAGGTTTTCATTGCTTGTGTGCATAATATGTGTATTAGCAGGCAGACGCATTGTTGACAGACAATATAAATTCTTGGTCTGCTAACGGAGCTCATAAGAATTTTTGGCTATTTGGATCAGTTTTGGAACTGCCAATAGGCCATTTATGCATATGTTCTCATTTTTGGGGGAGCGTTATTCGGAATAATATATTCTTCTCCGAACACTCATTGGTTGTTGCAGACTTAGGAACTATGAATTATTTCGGGGTTAGTCTGTGACAGGTATGTTAATCATAGCCCATTCCATGTTCTAATCCAGGTTTCTATGAAGATACAGTACACATTCTCATATATTCGAATCGTTCATTGGAGTGTTATTATTGGAATCAATTGTACACATGATTGGGGCTGTCTGTAGGTTGCCTCAGAAGCGTGTTTGCTCTTCAGATACTGTTTAATTGGGATTAATTGGATAAGTGTATGGTCGTACACTTTGTATTACTGGTTTTCATCCTATCTACGTATTCCGACTCTGGTATACGTGAGAAGTGTTCTCTGTTAATTACTGGATTTGCCACAATAGCGTTAGCTTCTGAATTGGCATTAAGCACCAATAATTAATAATAATTAATAACAGGGTACTTATTGGGCAATATATTTGGATTATTTAATATCGCTTTGCACTGATTCCAGAGCTCTGTCCTCTTTGTTTTGAAGAATATTCCTTCAAAAAAAAGGGGTGTGTGATTTTTCTTGTAAAATCTCCTCCGCTTTGATAAGTGTGTAACTATGAGTGAAGCTGTTTTTGTCTTTAGAATATATCTGATCCTGGATACAGCTTGTTTATTATTTATATATGGTGTATGTTTGTGAGGGTTAGTCTCTCACTCTCAAATACGCCATTCTAATTTATGGGTCTTAGTCAGGACTAACCTTAAAATTGGGGGGCTCGTTACAGTCAATTAGCATAATCATTCATGCTAAGAATATGGAATTACTTGGATATGGTTCCTTATTTATGATATGTCTTCTCTGTTATTGTTTATAGAGAATCATACATGTAATTCCTTTTAAATTTATTTTCCTTTCACCTTGGAATGCAGGCTTAGGAGGTATATTTGGTCTGCTAATTCTTAAGTCCTAGGCCCTCCGACTTTTTACGATTCAGCTAGTCTGGGCCATTGGTTGTCGTATAAAAATATGATAAATTTAAAGTAATTTGTATATTTTTATACTTACCAATGGCTCAGACGAGTATGGTCCTCCCATGAGTGGGCACTCATACCTCCCCTTTGAGTTATTATTAGTACGCTCATCTACAAAGAATGATGTTGGTGCCAATTCTGGTCTCTTTCTGACCACTGCGCATGCTCAGAGAGTAAAAGTATGGAGGGCCTAATAGGACTGGTGTACCTCAAGGCTCTATTTTGGGTCCCCTTCCTTTCCTAATATATATAAATGATATATGTAATTCAACACTTCTGAAAATCTTAACATATTTGGATGACACAACAGCCCATACATCTGGCAGTAACCTAGACAGTTTAATAAATAATGTAAATTCGGAGCTTGTAAACATTAGCAGATGGTGTATAGCCAACAAACTTACTCTGAATGCCAATAAAACAAATTTTATCCTGCTTCATCCGAAAGGTGATTCATACAATACTGGAAATAAATATACATTACTACATCAAACTTCAGTTAAGGCCATTGGAAATGATCATGAAAACACAAGTGTTAAATTTTTAGGCATTCATATAGACAAAAACCTAAATTTCACGGGCGCAAGGGGCGGGGGGGGGGGGGGGGGGGACATGGGGAGCGTGGTGGCATCGCAGTAACCGGTTCTAATCAGTTCACCGAAGTTAAGCAACGTCAAGCGTGGTTAGTAGTTGGATGGGTGACCATTTCAGCGACTGATTCACGCTCCCGTGTTGTGTTCTTGGGCAAGGCCCTTAACCCTGATTGCTTACATAGGGACACGATGACGCTGTGTACTAAGGCGTACTGCATGTCGATGGTGCACATGCCTTCAACCAATCTAACCCTGCCTGTGCCGCGGTGTAGAGTTCAGAGTTACGATGTTGGAGAGCTGACAGCTGCTGGTCGTTCTCTCCGGGTACTCCGGCTTCCTCCACCCATAAAACTGTCACCGATTATGACCCTGGCTGTTAATGTGTCGTTAAACCCTAATAAAAAACAAAACAAAAAAAATTTGTCTTCAAAATCATCTAGCTAGTAAAATATTAGACTTGAACCGTTTAATTTTTATTTTTAGCTCAACTTGACAAAGTCAAGCTGAGCTATTGCCATCACTTCTCGTCCGTCGGCGTACGTTAGTACGTTAGTATGTTAGTACGTTAGTACGTACGTCCACAATTTCCTTTGGCACACCTCACAGGTCGCATTTATGATCAGATTACTTTGAAACTTCTTATGCTTGTTTGGGGTGACCTCTAGATGGGAACTATCGATTTTCTTCAATTTCCGTCAAAAAATGTTGCCGTGGCCAACGTTCTTAGAACTTAGTTTAGTCAAACCACAATATTTCCCTTTGGCACACCCTACAGGGCACATTTATGATTTGATTGCTTTGAAACCTGATACGCTTATTTAGGGTGACCTCTAGATGGGAGCTATCGATTTTCTTCAATTTCCGGCAAAAAATGTTGCCACGGCCAACGTTCGTAGAACTTAATTTAGTCAGACCTCAATATTTCCCTTTGGCACACCCCACAGGGTACATTTACGATCAGATTGCTTTGAAACCTGGTATGCTTGTTTGGGGAGACCTCTAGATGGGAGCTATCGATTTTCTTCAATTTCTGTCAAAAAATGTTGCCGCGGCCAACGTTCTTAGAACTTAGTTTAGTCAGAAGACTCAATAGTTCCCTTTGGCACACCCTACAGGGTACATTTATGATTGGATTGCTTTGAAACCTGGCATGCTTGTTTGGGGTGACCTCTAGATGGGAGCTATCGATTTTCTTCAATTTCTGTCAAAAAATGTTGCCGCGGCCAACGTTCTTAGAACTCAGTTTAGTCAAACCACAATATTTCCTTTTGGCACACCCTACAGGGCACATTTATGATTTGATTGCTTTGAAACCTTTCATACTTGTTTGGGGTGACCTCTAGATGGGAGCTATCGATTTTCTTCAATTTCCGGCAAAAAATGTTGCCGCGGCCAACGTTCTTAGAACTTGGTTTAGTCAGAAGTCTCGATATTTCCCTTTGGTACACCCTACAGGGCACATTTATGATCGGATTGCTTTGAAACCTTTCATGCTTGTTTGGGGTGACCTCTAGATAGGAGCTATCAATTTTCGTCAATTTCCATCAAAAAATGTTGCCGCAGCCAACATTCTTAGAACTTAGTTTAGTCAGACCACAATATTTCCCTTTGGCTCACCCTACAGGGCTCATTTATGATTAGATTGCTTTGAAACCTGGTATGCTTATTTACGGTGACCTCTAGATGGGAGCTATCGATTTTCTTCCATTTCCATCAAAAAATGTTGCCACTGCCAACGTTCTTAGAATTTAGTCTAGTCAGACCACAATATTTCCCTTTTGTACACCCTACAGGGCACATTTATGATCGGATTGCTTTGAAACCTGGCATGCTTGTTTGGGGAGGCCTCTAGATGGGAGCTATCGATTTTCTTCGGTTTCTGTCAAAAAATGTTGCCACTGGCAAAAAAACTGACATTGGTCCCAATGATCTTCAATTTTGCCATTTCATTTATAACTTACCAAGTTCAAGTTTGTCAAGTTGAGCTACAGTGTCATTGACACTTTCATTTAAGGTTTGCCTTGGTTATAAAAAAGAGAACATGTGGCAACCAGAATGACCATGAAGGAGGGACTAAGAAACAGAGTTTTAACTTTTCTAGGCCTCAATAATGAAGCCAAAAATGTGTGCAAAGCAAATGAATTTGGTGGTCGGTTGTTGTCATTTTTATATATGCCAGGGAAGGGGGCCCAATTCAATACTTGTCTTAATTCTTATTTTAATAGCAGTGGGGATAAATCCCCAGATTTGTACATATGCAGGAGGCGACAAATTTATTTGCATCTGGGCAAACAAATGATTAAAAAGTATTTGCCCAGTAATGAGTAAACAGAATTGCAGACAGAATCTTAGGGTTTTTAATAATGCCATTATTGAAATTCCGACAAACACAGTATTTTTTAATTGGGAAAATAATTCACTGCCCAACTGAAACAAATATGCCAATAGCGGTACAGTTTCATGTTAGAAATGCCATAACAGGTCCCAAACTATCTCAAGTCCTCATACAAAACTCCATATGATATCGGAAAAATCTGTCCGGAACTCTGTTATTTTAATTTCAGAAAACCTTTGGAAACATAATTATCAATTTTTAGCATACTATTTCTTTGGGGGCATGCCTTTGCATTGCCCAAAATTCAATTCCTGCTATAATTTCCAAAATCCTTCCGAAATTATCTGAATATGTGGATATTCTGCTTTGCAACACTTATTTTATGGGGAAGGGAACCCATAAAGGATATAAGCATTCTGTGTGATCGAAGCCACCAGCACTCCCAAGGACATCTGCAACTCCGTAGCCACTTTCAGTGTAACTTCCCCCAAGTAGAGAGGAGTACCCCTACCGCCAAATTCATCTCCCCCTGGAAATACGGAGTGTCAGATTCCAATACTAGCCAATTTAGCAGGATGGCTTTTACACCGTCCCACTGTTCTGGTTTAAAGTATAAACATTTTGGGCCTATACTGAAGTATGCATTAGGGAGGTGGTTTACCCATCTCTCGATCACATCCCTACTGGAGGTGAAACAATACAGGTGAATTTTTACCTACGCTATCCATCATCATCAGGAGCGCGAGGGAATTTTCTTCCCTCCCTATGTAATCACCCGAAGGACACCCTCAAATGCAGCTCGACGGGCTCAGACAGAGCTGCCAACTTCAACAACCCCGCTAATACCAAATCTTGTTGATACCATGTATCAACCGGCTCCGTTCTATCTATCCCCACCTCACCTAAACCTGCAGCATATGGGAGCAAGCCCATTATTGGAAACATGAGGCTTTCTAATTCTACCAGGGGAATATTCCTTGGATGACGGGATGAAGGCCAATCACTGCCTTCATATCAGGATCCCCGAGAAGTTCCTCTGGCCTAGTGTAGGTGGACGGATCACCGTAAACTACCACCCCACCCACAACAGGCAAAGGACAAGTTGTAGGTCGACCACCATTAAGGGAGAGAACCCCCCCCCCCCCCCCCAGCTGACAAATTAGGTTTATGAAACCTTTGGTGAACCCTATCTAAATGAAAATGAGTATCCACCAGATTTATGGAGCACGATTGCCTGGAAGATCTAACGGGAGAAGAGCCTGGAGGGACTCCCGTCAAAGCACTAGCTGTTGGAATAGCAGGAGGACCTGGATTACCTCCCACCATGGGACTAACCACCGAGGAAATGGCAGGAGAAACGACTGACAGACCTTCCGAGGAATGAGGTATAGCCGAAGAGACTGAAGAGACTGGAAGAGGCACTAAATGACCTCCCCCCCAGAAACTAACTGTGGGAGCCGCTGAAGTAAAAATAGGGGGAACTTCTAAGGGACCAGTAGCTGAAGAAGCAAGTCGAGCGGGAGAAAATACTGAAGAAACCTCTGAGGAATCCCCCACTGAAGAATCTGCAACTGAGCAGGCAGGCACCTCTTCCACCATTCATGATCAAATATGCGATGTCACTGCCAAATTCTCTTGGGGTTCCAGAGAACAAAAATCCTCCCTTGCCACTGTTTGTCATTTTGAAGGGGGTGACACGGGAGATGTCACCCTAGAACTGCAATCTGGGATACACTGATTCATTAGTTTGGGTACTCTCTGAGGCACTCGCTTCAGGGGCTTTTGAAACCTATTCCCTGAGGGACGTGATCTCCTCGATTTTAATTTGTAGGAACATTAAAATCCTCCAATGCACAAACCCAGCTGCCGTAGCCAGGTGATCTAAACTTCCTGCAGGAGGGAATCAAGTACTTGGCACCCACTCGAAAAGGCCTTCCAACTCCTGCATACGTTCAACAAAATGAGGTGTTACCTCCAACAGGAATCTGGAATATTCCCGATTAACCAATTCTTGTAATCCTAAATAACCCATCTCAAGGGGAGCTGTCATCCTCTCAAAAGCTCGGGCAATGGTCTGAGGACTGAAATATTGCCCTTCAGACTGTGGCATCCACAAAGCAGTGGGGAGATAATCCCCTTGGCAATGTTTCCGCAACTGCCTTACCTTAGCCCCCACAATTTGGCAGAGGACACACAGATTGTGGACCCTTTAACTTAGGGGGGGGGGGGGGGGATTCGACAGATTTTAGGAAAAAAAGAACATCATCCTCTCCCACCTCCAATATTGAAGAAAATCTTTTATCTTTTCTTTGAATACTAACTTGTACTTCTGTATCTGGCACCTGGACTAATTCCTTGTCACTGAGGGATGAGGGCATCCTCTCGGAGTGTGCAATAACTGTAATGCCCACTCCCTCGGGCTCTTTCTTGGATTCACTTGAAACATTCCTCTTCTCCCCCCAAGTCAAATGGTTCCGTTATATACTCTGATATGGAGGCACTAAGTGCACATTGGATTTGTTTCACCAAATTGGAGGGAATTATTACTTTTTCCAATGACCTGACCTTCACTCCCTCCCTCATTTTTGATTGTCTCAACTGAATGGGAATTTCCTCTCTTTCCTTTCCCAAATTCATCATATTGTTAGCCAGATCTAATTGGGTACCCTGTTCATGCAAGAAATCAAGACCCAAAATAATTGGAGTAGAAACAGGGGCTACATAAAAATTCCTGATGTACAAATTTTTTCCCACTTTCATCTTGATGGGCCCTACTATTTGTCCAGAGATAGTTCCAAATTCTCTGCCTACAGTTCGTACTTTAATGCCCTTCAACATGCGAGGGTGTTCATCAAAAAGCTCTAAAAGTTTGTCAGAAAACACTGTTACCTGAGCCCCTGTGTCAATAAGAGCATCTAATTTGACATTTTCTAATATCGTTGGTACTCTATAGTACAACGAAGTATCCACTTGGTTAATCGTTATACTATCTGGCATCTCATTTAATGTTTCCTCTTTTGGGAAGAAATGTCCAGGGAATTTGTCCCTAGCAATGACAAGATTATGGCCTATTTAAATCTGGAGTCGGCAACCGGCCTACATTTCCAACTCGTTCTCGTTTAAATCGTCCTCTGAATCATCCGTAATTTTGACTATTGGTGAAATTTGGGTATTGGGGGCATTTGGTGACCCTGATGGTGTAGAAGATTTTGAAGCTGACCATTTACCTGGGTTTCTGGAAGGGCACTCCCTTGAAAAATGGGACATAGACCCACATGTCCAACAACCCCTCCTCCCAGGTGAGGGAGATCGACTCCTTGATCTGCTTAGAGTCTGACCTGGTTCAATCATTTGGGAAATCTTTATGGTCAGGGTAGCCATACTGTCATTTAAATTTGATAATACCCTGCCAAATGCTCTAAATTCATTGATTGTTTCACCAGAAAATTTCTTATCAACCAACCTCAATTGTTTACAACAGGCTTGCACTACAGTGGAAGAACCTAACTCGGATAAAATACTCTCTATTTTAATCTTTCCCAAGATTTGGGAAAGAAAAGTGGTGTAAAAACACCACGAAAAAATAAGCCAAAACTGGGCCGAGCGCCATCGGCGCACATCCAGTATGGGACGCTGTTCCATAGTACAAATCCCTGACTACCGTCACAGTGCGCAATGCATCAATTCGTCATTCTTTTTCTATCCGAAGCACGAGCAGGATGTGTTTCCGCCATATGCATTATGAAACAGTGATAATTCAACTCGTGGATAATGGTTTTCCTGTGACTGGAATTATGGATCTGAAGATCGTACAATAACAGGACTGTGTTTTATATATTCTCGTTTATATTTTCAACCACATTCTCATTGTTTATTAATTACTATTCCGTTTTCGCGAATGTTTTGCGACATCGTGTCATCGCGATTCGACAATGAATTTTTTCGGTTGATAAAAAATGTTATTGGAGTCGGTGTCGGCCGTCTGGGTTCTGCCACCTTCTCTCGTAGTTGAGGGTGTTCTTCTACTTTCTGTTTCTGTTGAGTTCACCTTTTTCTTCTACTGCTCTCACCTCTGTTCTTTCCAGTTCGGTTCCTTTAGGGCAATTCCTTTTGCCCTCGCCATTGGTGCGTTCTCGTGTCCGTTTCGTCCGCACACGCGGGTGGTGTGGAATGCAGTCGTTTCGGGAGCCTCCCGACTCGACCACGTCTGGTGTGAGTTTGACCCCCTCCGTGGGGGATGTGTAGCTTCTCCCGCTCCCGCAGGGGGTGGTGAACGCTTTCGTTTCGGGTTGCCTGATTCGACCACGTCTGATGAGAATTGCTCCTCCTCCGTGTTGGATGTGCAGCTCCACCCGCACCAGCGGGGGGTGGGGACCGCTTTCGTTTCGGGCCTTCCCAATTCGACCATGTCTGGTGGGAGTTATTCTCCTTCCGTGGGGAATGTGCAGTGTTTTACCGTGGTGGATACTGCGGGAGCTGTCGGTTTTCTGGTGTAGAGATGCCTGGTTCCGGGACTATGCGCCCTCTCCAGTCGACATCTGAGGCTGTCACTAGGGTTGTGACTCCTCCTTTGGAGGCCGAGCTTGGTGGCTCTCTCCGCTTTTCCGCCAGTTCCAACAGCTCCCGTCTTATCTGCTGCTACTGCTGTTCCGTCTACAACGTCATTGGGCACCGTTTTTAGCCGGCCTCGGCTTCTCCCTGCCAGGGTCTGCAGGGATGTCTGTAGTGTGGTTGTGGGGTTTCGGCCTCAGCCTTCCCAGACTTCCACTCGGCGAAGTCAAATGGGGCTGCCGACTGAACCCCATACTGTGTCCTCTTAGCCATTGAGCACAGTAGTTTTATAGCTGCAGTGGTCTGCTGCGGTGTCTGGTTGTGTAGACGTGGGGGTATCGGCCTCAGCCTTCCCTGACTTCATCTCGGCGAAGTTGGAAGTGGCTGCCAGCCGGACCCTCTCCTGTGGTCTCTGCGCCGTCGAGCACCACAGTTGTCATTGGATTCGGTTGTTCTTAGTGGGACACTATGAACTCCGTGGCGTTTCCGTCCCTCATTCTGGCCACACGACCAGTTTTGGGGGTCCAACGTCTTTTGTGCAGCCTGGACCTTCTGCCCTGCAGAGGTCAGCGGTGACTCTCATGAGTTCCTGCTATGTTGATCCTCGGGGTGTGTCACACCCCTATACACATCTGGCTTCAGACGTTTTCGGCTGCCGCCCGTCGTCCCATGTCGGGTCTTTTGGAGGATCGTGACCCTTCGCTGGTTCAGACGGTCAGCGGTGAAGCCACTTTGCCGGTTCGTTCCCCTGTCGAACCGGCCAGTACGGGCAGTGAGCTTAGGGAGGCCCTCTCCTTACTCACTCAGGTTCTGTCGACGAGCCTTTCTGTTGCTTCCAGCGAGGCAGCAAGTGGTTTCCAGGCGCCTCCTGTGGCGCCGCCTCCCGGGATTAGAAACAGGCCGCTTTCTGATCCCCTGGTGTTCCAACACCATGGGAATCGTCGGCTGGTTTGCCCACGATGGGCTATGTGTCTTCCGACTGAGGGGAAGAGTCAGACATGCTTGATGTCGAGAGCCAGCAGTCTTCGGACTTGGGGGCAGCTCTTGATTTCGTGTTTGGGTTCCTTCCGGATCTCAAACCATCTAACCAGTCGACAGTGTCAGCCAGGCCGCGATCATCGGTCGCGTGCCAACAGTCTATGGAGCAACCTGCTTCTGGGCGTCTTCGACCGTGCCCTTCGGTACAGTTGGTTGAAGCATTTTCAGCCTTGGACTCCAAGCTAAGTTCCAAGGCTATGAAGGCTCCGTTCTTCACCAGGGTTGACACCTTTTTGCCTCCGGCGTGTTATCGTTCCTACGATTCTGCCAATCCGTCGGTCTATCAGACTTTGCCGGTTTTGGATCAGGACTCCAATTCCCTCGGGCTTTCCAAGTCCAAGTCTGCCGTCATTCCGATGACGACTCTTGGAGTCCACATTGGGCTTATCGAGAGAGATGCTTGGTATGCTTTCTCTCTCCGATCACGTCGTCTCAGCTTTTGCTGCTTATCTGCCTTCAGATAAGATTGACGAGGTACAGGCTCCTTTGCGTGTGCTGTCCAAGGCGCTCATGCATCTTACTCACGCGCATGCCTGTAACACGGCTAACTGGAATTAGTTCGAAGGGACTCTGTGCGGGACACAGGCCGATCCCTTCCTGAGGAGCAGTACGCTGCTCTTTGATCTGCTTTTTTGACAGGTCCGCAACTTTTCCATGATTCTGTGTTGACGGTCCGGGATGACGTCCTACGTCATTCCAATGATCAGCTGCTGTTTCTTCAGCTTGATCAGCCTTCTAGGGTAGGCACGGGCCGTTCCAAGCCTAACAAGTACCCTCTGCTTCCTCTGCGAAGCAAAAGGGGCTGATCCTTCTGTCACCACTTCTACTTCTTACTCAACGGGTAAGGGTAAGCGTCGGCAGTCTTGAGGGAACTCCCAGGATTCTTCATTCAGTAGAGGTGTTTTCTCCTCTCGCGAGCCTCGTCGGGGTTCGCAATGAAGGTCCTCACCTCGACTCGTCCCAGGTTGGAGGAAGGATAGCAGAGTTCGCAGACCATGGGCCACCATCACATCCGATCCTTGGATGTTAGATGTTGTTTGGTCCGGGCTGCGAATATCCTTCCGACGGCACTCCACTCTGTCTGGGGTGCCTTTTCCAACCACAGTTCCTTCAGACATTTTACGTCTGGAACTTTTGTCCACGGAGATAGACAATCTCCTGACAAAGGGGGCGATTGAGGTCATCAAGAACATTAGGTCAGTGGGTTTCTATTCCCGCCTGTTCTTGTTGCTGAAGAAGGATGGCCGACTCCGACCGGTTCTCGATCTGAGTTTCCTGAACCAGTCTATCATTGCTCCCAAGTTCAGCATGGAGACTTTCAGGTCGGTCCTCCGTTCAATTCACCAGGGAGTTTTCGCTTCCAGCGTTCACGTTCCGATTCATTGGGCGTTACGGAAGTATCTCAGGTTCATTTTTCTGGGGCGAGATTACCAGTTCAAGGCCATGCCTTTAGGCCTCAACCTGGTTCCTTGGTCTTTCACCAGACTGATGTCGCATGTGATAGCTTTCCATCGCATTCAGTCCAGGGTGACTACTTCGGCATATCTGGACGATATCCTCCAGGGGCATTCCAATGCTGCCTTCCTGGAGTCGGATGTCGCCACTCTGTTGAGCTTGCTCACGTCGCTACGTTTCAGAGTCAACGAGGAGAAGTCGGACCTGGTCCCTTCTCAGTCGTTTTATCATCTGGGGATGGCTTTCCGCACACAATTCAATTTGGTGGCGGTTCCCCAGGACAACGGCTGTGATTCTCTCAGCTTTTGCTCCGACTCTGTCCCAGTCCACATCCGCGATGGCTCGGAGTTTTCTCCGGCTAATCGGTCGCTGCTGTTTGGTGACGGATCTCATTCCTCTAGGTCGGCTGCGTGTCAGACCTCTCCAACACTTTCTGCTCACTCGTTCGAGGCCGAATGTAGATTTTCTAGATCTGGTGCTTCAATTTCCAGACTATCTTTATCCTCACCTTCTCCTCTGGGCGGGATGTCCAGTGGCTTTCGCAGGGTGTTCCGTTGGACTTCCCCACGTCCGATCGCGTTCTGACGGCAGATGCCAGCGATCTCGGATGGGGTGCGACGTTGGATCCTCTAGGTCTTTCCATTCACCGGATGGTGGACCAGGATCATGCCTCTACACATCAACCAGAAGGAGCTTCTTGCTCTTCTTCTGCGTTTCAGGCAGTGGATCCCTCACCTATCGAATCGCCAGGTCCTTCTGTTGTCCGACCATTCGACGGTGGTTGCTTACATTCGGAACCAGGGCGGCACGCACTCTGTTCCAATGTACGATTGGCTTGGGATCTTATACTGCTCGCTCAGGATGTCCGCGCCGGGGTGGCTGTTCGTCACATTCCCGGTCGCCTGAACGTCCTAGCCGACTCCCTGTCCCGTCGGGGCAGGGTCATTTCCACCAGGTGGATGCTCCACATGGCGGGTTCCATCGATCTCTTGTGACTAGTTGGAACCATCAGGTGGACACTTTCGTGTCCCCGTGTCCAGATGCTCTGGCTTTCGCCGTGGACGCTCTGGCCCTCCTTTGGGATGGTCTTGTCAGCTACACCTTCCTACCGGATCCGATTCTGCCTCAGGTTCTCACCCAGATATGAACCTGCAGTCGTCAAATCCTTTCGATCACACCCGTCACTTCGGTGGGTGTGGATCATTCTGCTCCGCTCTCTGTTAGCGGCGGTTCCGGCATGTCTCCCTCTACCTCGCGACTTTCTTTGCCAAAGTGGCCCGGGAGGTTTCAAGTTGACCCGACTTCATTGTGCCTTCGCACATGTCTTTTATCGGGTCTTGTCTCCTCCGTAGTGGTTTTTCGAGACATGCAGTGGAGTTGCTTTTCTTCAAGGAGGCACTCACTCCACTGGTTTAGCCTCTGTGGCTAAGGGGAAGGTTATTCTGTCGATGGTGTGTGATCACTCTGTTGCTTCTGTCACTCCTTCGATCACACTGCTTGCGGAGTTTTCTGGTATATGTTTGTTTCTGGGGGTCTCCAGCTATGTGTACTTGTCCATGCTTCGGAGACATTTTTTCCTATGTGATACCGCATTGTTTCGACACTCATCCTTGCCTCTCCAAGCTTGTTCAGCTCTTTTCCTTGAAAAGGCCTTGGACTTTGCAGTTTACTCCAAGATGGTCACTTTCTTGGGCGCTGCTCTGCTTGGGGGTGGGGGGCATTCACGCCTTTATCCTGGATGAATATACGTTTGCCCACATGCCAGATCTCTCCTGCATCCATTTCTTGGACTTGTCTTGCTATTCGTGCAGCTTCCGCTCGTCTAGCTACTGGTGATTGTATTACCAATTGTTTTTTCTGCCAGGAGGTGCGTGCATTGTCTTCCTCTTTTAATAACTCTGTCATGTTGTCGGATGACTGATGTTATACTGGCAGCCTTCTGGAGAAATGCTACATTCTCCTTTTCTCTGCGACAGTTGCAGGAGCCGACAGAGACCCTTGGGGCCCTCTTTCTTCGGCTCAGGATGTTGTCTATCCAAGCTTTTCAGCTTTTTTCAGGGTCGGTTCCAGCTTTGTGCAGTTACTGCCCTTTCTGTCTGTGCGTCGCACTTCACCATACGCCTCATCTTTCATTGGCTTTTCTAATGTTTGTGATGCTATGGTTTGATAGGCCTAGGGATCTCTTCCTCTGTCCATGGTCCCAGTGCTATTGAGTTATGTGTGGGTTGGTTATGTGATTCCCTCCAGCCTTTTGTCTATTCAGCCTGTTGTAAACAATTGAGATAGGTTGATAAGTTTTTATTTTTAGTAAATTTCCTTTCTTATTATACCTACCGAAATTGTTTACATGGAGGCCCTCCCGTCTTCTTATTCGGGTAAGAATCCTTCCTCCCCACTGATCACATAACTCCTGTGTTGTTCGGAATCAAAAGAATGACGAATTGATGCATTGTGCACTGTGACGGAAGTCAGGGATTTGTACTATGGAAGATCGTCCCATACTGGGTGTGCGCCGATGGCACTCGGCCCAGTTTTGGCCTATTTTTTCGTGGTGTTTTTACACCACTTTTCTTTCCCAAATCTTGGGAAAGATTAAAATAGAGAGTATTTTATCCGAGTTAGGTTCTTCCACTGTAGTGCAAGCCTGTTGTAAACAATTTCGGTAGGTATAATAAGAAAGGAAATTTACTATAAAATTTATACATCTTAATTCAGTTACTAATTCAGACACAACACTTTGGGTATCCTGAGGCTGGGGCTCTATTGTATTGGGTCATACTGGTGGAGTAGGCACCCGAGCCGACTACACACGGGGGTGTGAGTTATCCCATGAAAGGGATGCAATCTGAGTCAGACCCCTGGGTTCTGGAGCTAATTCCCTCACATTTCCATAAATAGACAATGATGTGTGTTGAAACCATTTAATTTGATCGATAGCTTCCTTGACTGTTTTCAGATGCTGATTTGATGTGTAATGCCCTGCCCCTTTATCTAGTGCACCTTGGCAGAAATACATAACAGCCTGGCAAAACATGTGTTCTTCTGGCAGATGCCCAAATGCTTTTTCGGCCATTGTCAAAATCTGATCAGCCCATTCTTCTAGGGTCATGTCTGGTTGCTGCTGGGCTTGATTGAACTGCATTTGTGCAGTCTCAGGGAGTTCGTACTTTCCAAGGCACTTTTCTAACTTATCCAGCACATCCACAAAATAGATTTGTGGGTCTTGACGAATTATGGTAGCAAAGTGCTCGCTTGCTTTGCCATCCAAACACCAACAAAGGTTGTCCTTACATTCTCCCGTAGTCCATTCTTGCATGTCTGCAATTTGCATGAACTTCATTCGAAATGTTTGCCAGCTGGTGGTCCCATTATATTCTAAGCTCTTGGGAAGGTTAGGCATCCTACGACGATACCTATTGTTCGGGTCTCTCATCTCTCGCATTTGGGGATGTTGTCCCCCAAATTGACTGTACACAGGCTGGGGGTCATGGGCATACCTCTCACCTCTCCTCCACCTGTCCCCTTGTGGATGATAAGCATCTCCTTCCCCATGAGGCTGGTACACCCGAGGGGGTGGGTCATAAACATATCTATATCTGCCTTGGGGAAGCCAGCAGTTTTCTTGAAAGCCATCTCTGTAATTTGCCTCCCCTTCCCTTCCTCAAAAAAAGGGTCTATTCTGCCTAACTGGGCATCTATTATCAAAAGTAGCAGCATCTGGGACTGGTCGCGGTCTATTTGGAACAGAACCCTGAAATGGCCTGCCTCTAATATGCCAAGCAGGTGTTAATGAGGGATCGTCGCAGGACTCCCTATTCTCCCCCACAACATTTCTGGATGCTCGATGATGTAGGGGGCATTCAGGTCGAGACCAAGTTGTTTTCCCCATCCTGGAAAGCGCCAAAGGGCCACTCACCACTTCCCCATGCTGAGAAACTTGATCCTCTGCCTCAATGCATCGAGAACAATTTGAATGGGGATTTTCATCCCCGGAGTATGTGGGCCGAAATTGATGGTACTCAAAAGGGCCCTAGTCACCTTTAAACCAGGAACCTCTCTCAGAGTGCTTTCTGAAAAATTTCCTAACTGAGCATGTTTTTGCACCAGCTGGTGAGCTCTGGGGACATCAACCCCAGGTAAGGCAAAAAATCCCATGAAATCACATGTATTTATATAAATTTGTGGTTTGGGTACACTCGGTGCCCGATTCTGATCATGTGTCACTGCTGTAGCCATTTTTTCTCACCCAAAATAATTTTTGTCAATATTGACAACAAAATGTGAAAAAAGAATTCATTTGGGAAATTCCCAACAATGTAACAAAAAAAATACAAAACAAATGTAAAAAACCAATATTGCAAAATAAATGGAAAACAAATCAAAAGAAATTTACATTGGATGGGTAAGTGAAAAGACTAGATTAACTGCAATTAAAATTGGCGGGTTCGTGTGTCAACAAGACAAAAGCAACATGGCCGCGAGTGGCAAGTTTGAAACTTGAAAAGTTTCAGACGTCAGCCCACACAAATTCGGTATTGTCGTTGTGCCAATGTGGTAATTTTTGGGGGTATAATCTTAATATACTAACAATTATCTATACCACCCTTTTACCAGCTAGTCACAAGCTCATCAAGTGGGTTATTTCCTCCATCGCACGGGTACTTTTAACTCACCTAATGATAATTCAGCAACCAGATAAACAACGACAACTGGGTTTCCTCTTCCAATCCAGTATATATACCACTCTCTTGGTGACGTCACTAGTTCTCTTTACTCTTCTGACCAGTTTATCATTCCAATTGCTGATTCCATGTTGGAGGAGTAATTATAGAGGCAAATTATGCTACATTCCCCCCACCCCCCAGTTTTCTAAATAAAACCCCCTCCAAACACCCCAAGAGATCATAAAGTCCCTACCCTAAAGGGCAAAAGCATGTAGGGAGACAAACTCCCTGTATTTAACTTAATCAAAAAAGGATCAGCAATGGAATTCTCAGAAAAAAGGGATTCAGGGGTATCCCAAGAGATGGACACTCTCACATTTCACTACACAAGAATTGAAGACAGAAACCCATAAAAACTGTACAAAATAATCTAACATTTTGTACCAATCCCCTCCCTCTACTACTTTTAACTGCACTCGGAAATCAACAAAATTAAGGTACAAAAATTCAACAAAAATTAAAATATATCTCACATGGCATCAGAAATAAAACCATTTCAACTTACCAATTTTGTCCTTTGTCCTTCAGTATCCAGTTACTGGTCTTGCATTTCATCACTTAACCATGTTTTTTTTTTTTTTATATATATATATACCAGGGAAGGGTGGTATAGATAATTATTAGTACATTAAGATTATACCCCAAAAATTACCACATTTTCGTATGGTAAATAATTTGGTATTTGATAATTTTATTCAGTTTATAGTTCCCTGGGAAGTGAAGTGAAGCAGTGCCTGTTTACTGCGGTAAACAGGCTAGAGCTGTTTTACTGGTAAAATAGGACCCAGTCACCAGTGCTTGGGAGGTGCAAACCCTCTCTAAAATGGGCAACATGGCTTATTAATGCTCACCCCTGGTCTTGAATTGATACTCATGTTGTGGTCATGATTAGCCATTGTGCAAAAATATGTGACCTTAAACACCAGTACTAATAAATATTCAGTTAATATTGTTAATCTATGAAACATTATTGAATTAAAAGGTTGTCAATGTATTTTCGTTTCAGTAATGCTGGTTTGCAGTATCTCAAAAGGAAATTAGACAAGAAGTCTGAAATGTCTTTGCAGATGCCATAGACAGATTTGAACAATCAGAAAAGAAACTGAAAGTAATCCTAACAATAAAGTCTTGAGTTAATGAACATGTTTTATTGTTTTTGTTTACCATTAAAGGTCTATTTCCAACTCTTCCGACCTCAGAACAGGTGCCCTTAACATGCCATCAAGAGGAGGTCTTTCTGAGAATAGACAAATTACCTAAGTGGTGGTTTCTAAGTTGGTCTTGGCTGCTTTAATAGGCAGCCAAGACTTATCTAGAAAGCACTGATTAGAAATTGAATAGTGACATTCTCACAATTTCTCAGCATTATTGACTTGGATTTCATGTTGCTACAACAACCAATGTAACCGCACAAGGTGTCAATTTCAGTTTTGTGAGGAAGATTGTGCATAAAAGTGAAGTCTTCCATACGCACTGTTCCTCAAGACACTGAAATTGACATCTTGTGATGTTCCTTAAATGCTGAAGTACTGTGAAACCCTCACCAACCAATGCATGAACGTGATCAAACCTCTTTGTATAAGAAGTTAGAAATGCGCCGTGGTCCAAGTCTTTTTTAATAAATGAGATGGCTTCATAGACTCAAAACCAAATTGAAGCCCAAAATTCAAACTTAATGCATTTCAGGCAAACTTCTTAAAAAATCTTCTTTTCCAGATCCAGCAGGCAGAATCTTTTGATATTTGGTATGCAACATTGTGGAGTGGATCTGATTCAAGTTTGTTCAACTCGGCCCCCTGGGTTTATATTTGGGCTCAGTATAGGAGCCCAAATTTGAACTTAGTGCATTTCAGGCAAATTTCTTTAAAAATCTTCTCCTCAAGATCCAGCAGGCAGAATCTTGATATTGGGTATGTGGCATGCTTAGGGGGGTGATTTTCAAGTTTGTTCAAGCCAAGTCACTGGGTTCATATTTGGGCTCACTGTGGTAGCCCAAATTATAACTTAGTTCAAAATGAGGAATTTTCTTTAAAAATCTTCTTCAGGTCCAGCAGATTCAAGTTTGTTCAAGCCATGTCCCTAGTTCCATGAAATTTGTCTCTCATGACTTCATTCCTTTGTAGTGTTGATGAACCATGTCTAACTGAATGTGACCCCGAATACTTCTTTGAACCACTTTGGCCAGTGAGCGATTAAGGCTCCTTGGGGCCTCTTGTTATACATCAAATGCATTGACAAATTTAGTAGGGCTGGGTGGGGGCGGGTTTTCGGTTTTCCAGTTTGTTTTTAGCTCACTGAAGGGAGCTCAACTTATCACTTGTCGTCCGTCATCATCTGTCGTCGTGAACATTTTTCAAATGACTTCTCCTCTGAAACCGCTGGTCCGATTTTCACGAAACTTTATGTGGATGTTCATTACTATATGGCAATTCATGTTTGTTCAAATGAAATGGCCATGTCCCTTGGAGGATAGCACCGTATGAATTATAGAAAAATTATTAAAAAATCTTCTTCTCCAGAACCAGTGGGCAGAATCTTTTGATACTTGGTATGCAGCATCTTGGTATGGGTCTGATTCAAGTTTGTTCAAATAGGCCCCCAGGATTCATATTTGGGCTCACTATAGAAGCCCGAATTCGACCTTAGTGCATTTCAGGCAAATTTCTTAAAAAATCATCTTCTCTTGGTCCAGCAGGCAGAATCTTTTGATATTTGGTATGCAACATTGTGGGGTGGATCTGATTCAAGTTTGTTTAAATCGGCCCCCTGGATTCACATTTGGGCTCAGTATAGAAGCTAGAATTTGAACTTAGTGCATTTCAGGCAAATTTCTTAAAAAATCTTCTTCTGCAGATCCAGCAGGCAGAATCTTTTGATATTTGATATGCAACATTGTGGGGTGGATCTGATTCAAGTTGTTCAAATCGGCTCCCTGGGTTCATATTTGGGCTCAGTATAGGAGCCCAATTTGAACTTAGTGCATTTCAGGCAAATTTATTTAAAAATCTTCTTCTAAAGGTCCAGCAGGCAGAATCTTTTGATATTGGGTATGCAGCATGCTTTTGGGGGGGGGGGGGGGGGGATTCAAGTTTGTTCAAGCCAAGTCCCTGGGTTCATGGGTTCATATTTGGGCTCACTGTGCTAAACCACTGGTCACATTTTAATTAAATTTCATGTAAATAGTGGTTATATAGGGGCATTTTGATTTTTATGCAAATTAGGTTTCGGCTCATATTGAGCAGAGGGGTGGAGAAAAAATGGCCAAATTTTTTGAAAATCTTCTACTGAACCACCAGTAACAGAGACTTGATATGTGGTATACAGAGTACTTTCGAGGTTTAGAATCAAGTTTGTTCAAGAGAAGTTTGTCGGGCATTATTTGCCTTCGTTATTGGAGGGGCAACAATTTTGGCCATGCCTAAAATTTCTATTTTCAGAACCGTGAGGTCGATTTGAACCAAACTTGATATGAGATGATAATGGGTCATGAGTAGTTGATTGATGCAAAAAAACATTTTCTCATTGCCTGTGGGAACCTCGGGAGCTAAAAATAGGAAAACCTTAAAACTACCATATCTCCAAAACTACACGGCACAGAGAATTCTTATTTTGTATAAAGCTTACTTTTATCCAGTAGAATAGAAAAAAGTCCCTATCGGTTTGATCACAAGGTACTTTTTTCAGGACTTTGAAAAAGTTCTTAGTCAGCACTTTTTAACACTGTAGGCAGTGTACCAGGATCTCAAATTTGGGAACTCTAGCATAGAAGTCCAACAGTCTACGACTGAGCCATCATGCTCCCTAACCTCTCTAGTCGAAATTAGGAGAGATATTGGTGAAAACATTGGGGTGCGTAACCAACAAAAGTGATTCATATATTATGACATACTTCAGTAAAAGTAAACAGAATCACAAAAATATGATTTGCGCTGCATTTCTTTCATTCCACTTGCATTTGAAGTGGAAACCATAAACCGGGTCAGTTTTTTGTGTATTTTGAAGCCATGTGTTGCGGATATATGCACAACAATCTATCCCTCAAAACCACGGTAAGAGCTTAGTGAATCCTCAAAAAATAAGGACATGTTGATTTTTGCTAGAATGTAGTTTTTCTTGTAAAATTTTTGCATCTTGACCCAAATCCCACTGACAGAACAAGGAAGATCCCACCAGTGGTAGCATCATGATCTGAAATCTCCTGGGGGACCATGCTAGCTAGTGAAAGGATGGGGAATCTCTGGACTGAGGACACTGTGCTTGTACTGAGGGAAAGAAATCCAAGGAATTCTTTCCAAATTTGTGGGTGTGAGGAGCAAATAGGATTGTGGGGAGGGTTAGGGTGCAGTACTACCTAGAAACCCCATGGTTCCTCCACTGGATCCCACTAACTTGGTTTTCCGTGTCTGATAGGTCTATTTATGGATTTTGAAATATTAAATTAAATTCTCTTAGCATTTCTTTCTTTAGATATTCCCTTCTCCCCAAAGGGCCCTCACATCTCCCTATATTTCTGAGAGGGAGAAGTCACTTCTCCCAAAAATTCACTCATAGACTGATCCCTGCTTGACATATAACACTTTTATAATTATGATTTACAAGTTTGTTCACATCAAGCCCTTGAGGTCATACTTAAGATTGTCACAAGGCCTCCAGATTTACTCCTGTGGGTAATAGATCAAAAACATTTGAGCTCACCTGGCCTAAAAGGCCATGTGAGCTTTTCTCATCACTTGGCGTCCGTCGTCGTCCGTCGGTCATCATCCGTCGTCCATAAACTTTTCACATTTTCATCTTCTTCTCTGTAACCGCTGAACCAGTGTGAACCAAACTTGGCAGGAATGGTCTATGGGAGGTCCTCTACAAACGATCCTCATTTTGTTCCCGTCAGATGAAAAACATGCCTTCCAGAGGCATACTTTGATTCTGGTTGGTGGATTTTCAAAAATCTTCTCCTCTGAAACTGCCAGGCCAAGTATTTTGAAACTTCACATAAATGATGACTGCGACCCCCTCTACCAATAATCCTCATGTAATGTTGATTGGGTTACAAACATGGCCACAACTGCGGCTTATAGTTACTGTAGAAACCCTATGGGAAATCACATTTTCCTCTTCTTCGCTGGAAAAACCGAGGCGACGTGAAAACAAACCTGGCAGGGATAGTCTATGGGAGGTCCTCTACAAATGATCCTCATTTTGTTTCCGAGGGTTGAAAAACATGGCCGCCAGAGGCATTCTTTGATTCTGATAGGTGGATTTTCAAAAATGTTCTTCTCTGAAACTGCCTGGCGAAATGTTTTGATACTTCACATAAACGATGACTGGGACCCCCTCTACCAACGATCCTCATTTAATGTTGATCAGGTTGCAAACATGGCCACAATTGTGGCTTATAGTTACTATAGAAACCGTATGGGAAATCACATTTTCATCTTCTCTGAAACTACTGAGCCGACGTGAACCACACTTTGCAGAAATGGTCTATGAGAGGATGGAAATATGTGGCCACAAGAGGCTATATTCTAATGCTTAACCCAATGCCCCTCCTGTCTGCTCAAAAGACCGGTACTGTCAGCAAAATACCTGTTTTTTGAGAATCTGGTAAGTGTTGGTTCCAGTTTTCTCTGCTGAGGACTGGGAAAAAATAGTGTGTGTACAGTACAAGTCAAAATAAGCTGTAGCATAACTGCAATAAACTAAGTAAACTGCTGCTCCTACCCTGACAAGATCAGAATCTGACATTTTCTAGAAAGCTATCAGTGAGAGCTTTCCATAAAATGATGTTAGCTTCTGGTCTTAACAGTGCAGGAAGAGAAAAAAGAAAAAGATACATAATTTTTGGATTATCCTGCACAACTTATTTTGACTTTACTGTAAACCATTTTATCTGTACCTTGATTTTTGCATCATTTGTCTTCTGGATTTACAGGCATGTGTCAACTTCAATCTGATAACAGTATTTTCTGGTAAGTAACATGAACAGTTTTTGTTTGTATTCTGTTTCAATCATGTCAGCTTAGATGACAATAATTATTGTTTATCTTTTAAGCTTTGACAAATAATGGAGGAAAGTGTGTTTGACTATAACCCTTTACCTATCCAAAGCTATTATGAAAAGAGCTGTCTGAGAGAATTGTAATTTTCAAAATATTTAACCTTCTTTTACTGATTTTTTTTTTTTGTTGAAACAGAATTCATAAATGTGTGCATTTTCAAGAAAATATTCTTTGAAACTACAAGGCCAAATGGTTTGAAAACTTAGTGTGACTGATGACTGTTACGCCCTCTACCACTGATCCTCATTTTAATGTTCATCAGGTTGCAATTATGACTGCAATTGTGGCTTACAGTTACTATAGAAACCCTACAGGAAATCACATTTTTATCATCTTCACTGAAAGTACTGAGCCAATTTGAATCATACTTGGCAGGCGTTGTCTATGAGAGGTTCTCTACAACTGTTACTCATTTTATTCCTGTGGTGTGAAAAAACATGGTTGCCAGAAGCATTCTTTGATTCTGATTAGTCAATTTTGAAAACTCTTCTCCTCTGAAACCACTGGGCCAAATGTTTTGATACTTTGCATCGTTGATAATTGGGACACCTCCAGGACATTCCGCATTTTAATTTTGATCGTATTGCAAACATGGTCAGAATTGCGGTTTATAGTTACTATAGAAAAAAAAACTATGGGAAATCACATTTAAATCTTCTCTCTGGAACTACTGAGCCGATGGAACCAAAACTTGGCAAGAATGGTCTTTAGGAGGCCCTCTACTAACGGTCCTCTTTTTGTTCTCGTTGGTTGGAAAATATGGTCACCAGAGACATTCTATGATTCTGTTTGTTGGATTCAAATGTTTTGAAACTTCACGTTATTGAAGACTGGGACACCTACCAATGATCCTCATGTAATGTTGATGTAATGTTGCAAACATGGCCACAATTGCAGCTCACAGTTACCATGGAAAGCCTGTGGGAAATCACATTTTTATATGCAGTTCCAGGTTAGCGATTACAGGCTCTGTTGAGCCTCTAGTTTAAGAATTGTCTTCTCCAAAACCGCTATACTAAATGCTTGTGTATTTGATATATACTACTCAAAGTTTACTAAACACCAAGTATATCCAACTACCTGTTTTATGTTTTAGTTGAAATATTGTAATGAAAAGTGTGTATATTTTTTATTTAATTATATCTTGAATGATTTAAGTACAGAAATTAAGATTTTATTTGTGTTTGACATTATATTTTCGCTTTTGAATACGATAACCATGGAAAATACATATTATTGGTAAAAGAGGAATTTTTTCAATTTGCCAAAAAGTTGACGGAGCGAACTGGTTTGTGTTCAATATCGAGTATGAGACCCATTACTGTTAATTACAGCTTGACATCGCCATCTCATGCTCCCAATTACGTTCCTGGTGGTCCTTTATGGGAAGTTGTTCCATTCTTGGACCAGCATGGCACCAAGCTCCTGGACACTTCTTGGCTGGGCTGGATGGGCTGAAATTGCAAGATGCAACTCATTCTAGACACGTTCGATTGAAATGAGGTCAGGGATCTTGCTGGCCAGTCCATACACTCAATCCTCTCCCTCTGTTGGTACTCCCCGACAACATGGGCAGCATGTGGACTGGCATTGTCATCCATCAGAATGAATCGATCACCCACTGCACCTCCATACAATCTGATGTGGACACCCAGGATCTCATCAATATACCGCTGTGTAGTCAATGTACAACGTTCAAGGACACAGAGCTCTGTACGTCCAGGCCATGATTGACCCTCCACCATAGCGGTCATGCTCAGCAATGTTGGCTGCATGGAATCACTCTCCTGGTCTTCTCCATACCATAGAACGCCTGTCTGTGTGGTCTAGGCAGTACCTAGACTCACCTGTAAAAAGGACTGGTCGCCAATCTTCGCTGGTCCATCCAACGTGGTCCATGGCCCATTCATATCATGCCTGGCGATGGTTCTGCGACAGCGGAATGCAATACATGGTCTTCTCGATCGGAGACCACCTTCATGCAACCTTGCCTGGATAGTTTGTGTCGAAACATTCACCACGGATGCATTCTGAAGGTCACTGCGAAGCTGGGTTGCTGTGACAAAGTGGTTCCTATGGGTCTGAATGATGAAAAACCGATCTTCAGCTGCAGATGTTGCCCTGGTTCTGGTGGTCACCGTATGGTGCACACCAAGGGCTTCACCAGCCTGATGATGGGTAGCCCTTGCTCCACCACCCCTACAGCCTGCCACATTTCTGCTTCAGACAAATGTCTTCTTACATTTACATTTGCTATATTCAATCATTAAATCACAAGAGTTTGTGTTGAAATAAAGATTGAATACCCTACACATGTCATGTACATGCAGACAGTACACGAAAGCATCATGAAAATCAAGGGGTACATGTTTTCCATGACTGTCACGAAAAGTCTGTCTGTCAAGAGAGCTAATGTAAACACTGGGGACCATCTCAATACATTCCTCAGTCATATCCACCAAACATATTGCAAACATGTCACAAGCAAATTTCACAATGATGTGTCAAATATTTGGGGCTCTGCAAACTTTGAGTAGTATATATAACATCATTGTAAGGATGATTTTCAAAATTGTTCATGTTAGGCCCCTCAGGTCATTTTCCAACCCGTTATCCTCTGAATGTGACTGTCAGTGAGAATTTGGTTTGCTTTCATAGAGATATTTCCATGATTGTCAGGAAGATTTCCATGTGCAGCAAGCATATCAATTATTTACATTTCATGCTTCCCACCCCCACCCTTACACCATCCTAATTCATTGTATCTATTATGAACAATTTAAATATTTATCAATAAAAGTATACAAATAATACATGGATACCTCTAGCTCAAGCTCTCAGACAATGACAACCATGTTTAAATGTTTTTCTTGACAAAGTTCAAAAATATTCTAGGTTTTCTGAGACCTGTATCAGTTGTTTCCAGTAATTCGATATACCTAACATATCCATTAACTATTCATCCATGGGTGATTATATGGAAGAGACTGTCTTTGAAAAATGGGATTTGGAATGGAGATGATCTCAATTGTCAAATTTATTATTTATTGGTGATTAAGGTCACATTCTTCTGCACAATGGCTAATCATGACAACATGGAGATAAAGTCAAGGTCAGTCAATCGTTTATACCCCATGTTGCCTATTTCAGAGGACTCTCACCCCAAGCATTAGTGACTGAGTCCTATATTTTTATACTGTACCAATGACCCAGACTTAGCTGGTGCTAACTCTAACAAAACCAGGGCCAAACACAAATTTTGCCCCCCAATCCCCAAAATTTGCATCCAAAACAAAAAGAAATCATGTTCTAAAGGACCTCCATACTACGCCTCTACTGCGCATGCGCAGTGACGCAGACGTCCCGAAATTGGCGCCAATTATCATTCTCTGTTTGGCCCTTCATCAGTCAACATCTCACTGATCTTTGTGCTTGTAAATCTCAGTTTAAAGGATGCCAGACACGTAATTTTTGGAGAAAATGTGATTCTAAGGAGGATAGAAGGAGGAGAGGAAAAAGAAGTGACAAAAAATAATCAGGGCTGTACTTAAAATTTTTTGATGAAATTATGTTAAGTTGCCTATTTTCGAGGCATGGGCCTCTTGTTGTCATTCTTGCTAAATGTTGCACTGCTTATTCAGTGTTTCCTCTCCCCTAGCCTTCTAAAGTCCCCCCTTGCAATTCTCCCATGCTTTTGGCATATTTTTGAGAAATTCCATTTCTAAAATTTCCTGGGAGAGTTGCTTGGTTACAGAATGTTTTCTGTTATTTTCCCCATAGTTACGTTTTCACCCATGGGTGTATAACGTTTGTGTTCTGCATCTTCCATCTGATGTTCTGGAGATTCTCCCCTGGGAGTCTCTGTTTTGCATCAGATAGAGTGTAATTTGATGACTGATTCCGGGCCAGTTTTTTCAGTGCCTGGAGTCATGTTTTCTGGTGTTTTTACACTGTTTGTTTACATTGGCAACAGCCTTTTTTTGAGGTCGGCTGTTTGCCTTTGCTGTAGTTTATCTCACTATAAGATACATTTATATTATCCGTAAGTGTCTCATTAATTATTTAATATAAATTTAAAATTTTTGACCACACTTTGCCATCGGATCCATCGGGGCTCAACGTTACTTTTCAGCAACTTGGGCTTCTCTGAAAAAATATTTTTTCAAAATTATTTTGATTTGCAATTGTTTTTTCATTTATTAATGGATCATGTTATTATGTATCTTTGTGTCAGGGGTTTTTGCGAGTAACTAGGACTTATTGTTGTTCTTTCACAATGAAGGGACATTGTTCAAATTGTAATAGGAAGAAATCTTCCTCTGACTTTCATGATCATTGTATTAATTGTAGTCAGTGTTCTCGCATTAATCCCTGTCCTATATGTGAATATTGGGATGAGAAACATTGGAAACGTGTGTCACGATATGTTGTTTCTGGAGAAAGGGCTATGCCGGCTCTTTCTCCGCAAGGTCACTCTACTCTCTCAGTTTCTATTTCAGAGGAACCAGAACAGGGTGATGTTTCCATGTTATCTTCTACAAGTGTGCGTCCGTCATCACAAATGAATTCAGAGCTAGCGGCAAAAGTGCTCATGGAGATTAGACAAATGTCGTCCGCTAGCTCGCCCAGTGTAGCGTCCATTCACCGAATGGTTCGGCAGCCGGGTTCGTCCGATGCGGTCCAGGAGGAAATTTTGGGTGATGCGAGCACTATAAACATAATAGATGCACACCCAGTGACTGCGGATAGTAAGCGAGAACGGAGGAAGCCTTTGAGTCCGGTTCCTAGCTCGTCCAGGTCCAGCCGGGCCGCGAGCGAGAGAGGCCCCTCTCTCGTACAACAACATCTGGGACCAGATGTTGTGGTACAAAATGTGTCTTTAGCGGAGCATACGTCCGTCCCTCGGGACGCTCCGTTGTATAAGCAGTCCGCGGAGACTGTTAAGGCTTCCTCTTCTCGTCAGCGCACACGACCGCACCTTGGCTGCGTGACCGCCGATATATTACCAGCTTCGCCGATCAAGGATTCTTTGGCAACCAGGTCACACCATCCGGCAGCCAGGGATTCGAGACCGATGGACTCCGGACGTTCACATAGGAAAAGTATGCGGGAGCCATCTGATGCGGAGCTGCCCTCGGCGAAGCAGCGAAAGACTGCGCCTCCGCAGGTCTCGACGCCGGACATTCTTGTGCAGATAGCACAGCTTATCGCAGCATCCCAGCAGCCGACAGAAACGGTGTCGGATCGAGAATTATCCGACGGCGCTGGGTCGGTACGCTCCGCCGAAGCATCGGGGGCGGACGACCGGGAACATCAGGAGGTCCGACCGGATGGTGAAAGGGATACGGATGACTTGGAGCTATCCCTTTCAGAACAACATAAAGCTGCCATGGACTTCATCCGGCACTTTCTCCCTCAAGTTGTTCCGTCGGGCCAGACTGCTGCGGTTCCGGACAAGAGAATTATAGCGTCATTGGACTCTGAATTTTTTGAGCGGTTCAGGGACATCGCTCCCGAGTTTCCGTCGCAGTCCAATAATGTTGCAAGAACATTTGAATTATTGAACGACGCTATATTTAAACTTGCTTCCAGGACGGGGAAAGCAGGTTTCTTGTCCGCTAATACTCTCAACCTGCCTTTCATTAATGCAAGGAATAAATTCGATACGGCAGGACAGGGTATACCGAGAGTTCCTCTGCGTATGGACGACGAGGCGGAAGACTTAGAGCTATCATTACCGTCGTCGGCTTCTATTCCAACCGCGGTGTTGGAAACAGCTATTGCGTCTAACAGAGCCAATTTAGATGCCTTATCTTACGCAGATCACCTTACTAAGGCGTTATCACTGCGCCTTCAGGGGAAAGAGTTTCAGGATATACAATCCTCTTTAAGACTTCTTTCAAGGGCAGTAGCTTATTCCACGTGTAACTCCGCCCTTTCAGTGGCAAATCTGGAGTTGGTTAGACGTGACGCAGCCCTATCTACATCCACACTAGTGGATACTAAGGTGAAGAACTCTCTTAGAGTCGCTTCGGTCTCAGGAGAACTTCTCTTTGACGGCAAGCTTTCTGCTATTTATGATAAAATTACAAAGAAAGCTAAGGATTCTCTGTTGTTTAAATCTGCTCCTAAGAAGTCGGATACAGCAGACACGAATAAGACAGGCACTTCTGGGTCTAATGCGCCCAAGAGAGGTTCCTATAGAGGTTCCGGTGCGTCCTCTTGGTCTTATTCGAGAGACCGTCAGGGTAGCGACTCTCGTTCGGGACGTCCTTCAGGCCGGGACAATCGGTCGGACGCCCCGAGGTCGACGGGGCGAGGTGCGGGCCGTGGAGGACGTGGTTTCTCCTACCGCAGGCCTCGCAGGTCCAGGAGGTGATGGCTTAAACTTCTATCGCGTACCGGTTGGCGGAAGGTTGTCGAGCTTTTCACAAGAATGGGCGTCGATTACGGACGACACTTGGGTGAGAGGAGTGACTTCGGAAGGTCTAAAGATATCCTTCAAACGAAAGCCTCCATTAACTCGAAGTCCAAAGTGGACTCATCTTCCGTCAAATCCTCAGAAAAGAGACGCTCTGTTATCAGAGGTGCAGTCTCTTTTAATGAAGAACGCGGTAGAAGTCATAGAAAACCAGGAATCTCCGGGATTCTACAGCCATCTGTTTCTGGTTCCCAAACCAGACGGCTCGTTCCGTCCTGTCATAGATTTGAGCTGGATAAACAAGCTGATCGTCGCTCCGAAATTTTATATGGAGACGATTCGATCGGTCAGAGCGAGTATTCGGGTGAACGATTATGCAACGAGCATAGATCTCAAAGATGCGTACTTTCACGTCATGGTACATCCGACATTCCGAAAGTACCTACGCTTCGCAGTCCTAGGAGTGGTGTATCAATTCCGGGCGATGTGCTTCGGATTGAATCTAGCACCCTGGGCTTTCACTCGGGTAATGAACTCGGTAATGATCTATTTCCGAGCTCATTCGTCTGCGGTAACGTCGGCCTACCTGGGCGACATTCTTCAGAGGTACGGCAACGAGTTAACGCTTCAGAACGATGTTCAGAATCTTCTTCTATTGCTCCGACGTCTCGGTTTTATAGTAAACGAGGAGAAGTCGGATCTGGTGCCGTCCAAGTCATTCACTCATCTGGGAATGAGCTTCGAGACGCACAACAATCTCGTTCGTCTGCCGTTAACCAGAGCGAAAATAGTCAGTTGTTACGCTCGCTATTGTCTGCACGCAGACAAAGTCAGGGCGAGAGAATTTATGAGACTGATAGGTCTGTGCGGAGCCGCCGCGGATCTCATTCCGATGGGGCGGTTACGCACACGCCCTCTTCAAATTTTCTTGACTCAGAATTGGAGTGTGAAAATTCATTCGCTCGATGTAGACGTTCTCTTGTCAGATCAAGTGAAACAAGAGATTCAGACTTGGGCAAACATTCAGTGGTTAACTCAGGGAGTTCCGCTGCAGTTGCCGGATCCGAGTTTTACCATTATGACGGATGCCAGTCAAACAGGTTGGGGTGCATCATTAATCCCAACGGATTCGAGATGCCAGGGTCTTTGGGATCTGCAATTCCTGTGCAAGCACATAAACATCAAGGAAATGATGTCAATTTGGCTTGCGTTACGTCACTGGATGGACATTATTCACAATGCTCATGCCCAAATCCTATCCGACAATACGACAGTAGTGGCGTATATACGGAATCAGGGAGGCACTCATTCAGCTCCGTTGTTCAATCTAACAGAAAGAATCCTTCTGTTTGCGCTAGAACATCACGTTCTTCTTTCGGTCCGTCACATACTGGGTCGTCTGAATGTGCTAGCAGACTCCCTTTCACGAAAGGGTCGCTTGTTGCCGTCGGAGTGGACTCTCAACAAACAAGTATTCAATCAGATTTGCTACCAATGGGAACGGCCAATGATAGACTTATTTGCGACACATCTCAACAATCAGTTGCAGACGTATGTGTCTCCGTGTCCGGATCCAAGAGCATTTGCAGTAGACGCTCTGTCGATCCCTTGGGACGGAATGATAGGATATGCGTATCCTCCAGCGCAGTTAATTCAACAAGTATTGCTAAAGATAAAACAATCTCAATGCAAGATTCTGTTGGTAGCATCTCTGTCGACACAGAGACCGTGGATAAATCTACTCAGGTGTCTGTTGTGGGACCTACCGCGAAAGCTTCCTCCACGGGAGGATCTTCTTTCGCAGGGGAAATCGCGCCAACTCCATCACAACCCGCAAGGTCTCAACCTTCACGTTTTTCTGTTGTGCGGTCCTTCTTGCATGGCAAACACTTTACAGGATGAGCAGTGGACGCGATTTCTAACTGTAGGAGGACCTCCTCTTTGCTAAACTATGCGGCTAAGTGGAAGGTTTTTCGTCGTTGGTGTAGGGATCATTCTGTAGATATATTCGATCCCTCTATACCAGACATTGCAAACTTTCTAGTATACTTGTTTGACGAAATCGAACTGCAGCCTGTTACTATAAAGGGTTATAGATCTATGTTATCTGATACCTATGCACATCATGATAGTTTACAAATTGGATCTAATGTCTCTTTATCTAAGTTGGTTAGAAACTTTTCGATAAATAGACCCAGAACTCTTAGATTAATTCCTAAGTGGAATTTAGCTTGGGTTCTTCTTAAATTGAAGGAAAAGCCATTTGAACCTCTTGGGACAGTAGATTTCAAATTCTTATCTTATAAGACAGCTTTTCTCTTAGCTTTCTCTTCTGCTAGAAGAGTCAGTGAGCTTCATGCACTGTCGGTGGATGATTCTCACTATCGTAGTGTTGGGAACACTATCACCTTCACTACTAATGTGGGTTTTTTAGCTAAGAATCAGGCTCCTAATAAATATCCGGAACCTATTGTTATTAAGGCTCTTCCGTCTTCAGATGGGCGTAGGCCTTTACTCTGTCCTGTTAGAGCGTTACGTATCTATAAACAGAGATCTCAGTTTATCAGAAAGGGACGGAAACGTTTCTTTCTGTCTTTGATGCCTAATAGAAAGGACATTTCGGTCCATTCTATTGCTAGATGGATTCAATTAACTATCCGTACTGCTTATGAAGATTTATCTTCTTCTCAGCAGTCTGTGCTTAAGATTTCTGCTCATGAAGTAAGAGCTCTTTCTACTTCCTGGGCTTATGCTAATAGTGTTGCTATTACAGATTTAATGAAGGCTGCTTATTGGTCTCAGCCATCCACATTTACGAATTTTTATCTCAGAAATATTGAGTCCATTTCTGGAGACCTGCATTGTTTAGGTCCGTTATCTGTTGCTCAGAATGTCGTCCACTAAACAGTTGCAACTATAGTTATGCAGGCTTTCTGTTCCGGCAGTGACTCCGTCCGGCTGCCCTCTTCGCTCTGGGCTATTTGACCCAGGGCAAGGGGAAGGGGGGGGGGGGGGGGCGGGTGTTCCCTTAGGTCACCTGCTTTATAGTGAAAAGCAAGGGAATGCCTCCTCCAAGTCAGTATTTCTGAGTCGCTTCCGGGATGGTTTTAAAGTGTAATATTAATGTTAAAATTCATTCATGTCTTTTTTTTAAAGTGTAGCTCGGTGTGAAGCACTTGTATATGTCAAGTGTCAAACGGGCTTTAATATACAATAATACTCGGACACTTTTAAATGACTATAAAGAGTCTCAATTCTCTGGACTACTTTATTTATTGGATTGCTTTAAAAATAATTAGTATAAGGGATATACTGGATGTTAATAGAGAACATGAATGTTATTGTGCTCTATTATTAAGGGTAGTGTATCTTTCTAATTTAATATTAAATAAGAAAGATACATGTAAAGCCTAATACTCCTTGTCTCCTTAAGGGGTTACCTCTTTACTATATAGTTGAGCTTATTGGATTTTCCTCTATGTCCTAGGCCCTCCAGCCTGTTTACTATTCAGCTAAGTCTGGGTCATTGGTACAGTATAAAAATGTTAAAAAATTTATAGTAATTTATATATTTTTTATACTTACCAATGACCCAGACGGGGATGGCCCTCCCTGGAGTTGGGAACTCTTGCCTCCCCGCTGAGTACATAGCGCTGACCAGGCACTGCCAGTAAGAATGATAATTGGCGCCAATTTCAGGACGTCTGCGTCACTGCGCATGCGCAGTAGAGGCGTAGTATGGAGGTCCTTTAGGACATGATTTCTTTTTGTTTTGGATGCAAATTTTGGGGATTGGGGGCAAAATTTGTGTTTGGCCCTGGTTTTGTTAGAGTTAGCACCAGCTAAGTCTGGGTCATTGGTAAGTATAAAAAATATATAAATTACTATAAATTTTTTAACTTTCCAGTGAAACAAAGCTTGTTTACCACAGTAAACAAGTACTGCTTCACTTCTCAGAGTTCCCATGGGGGACTTGTTAAAAAAAACCCTGAAAATTTATCCCAATGTGAAACGAAATGTCTCAGGCCTCCGGTGACGTATTTATATTATATTTTAATCACCTTGGGGGGGGGGGGGGGCGCAGTGGCTCAGTAGGTAGAGGTGCAGGCTGCAAGCCTAGAGGTTCTCAGTTCGAATCCCACCTGCGGCAACCACGTTGTGTCCTTGGGCAAGACACTTCACCCCCATTGCCCATGTGGGGGCACGGTGACGTCGTGTATTAAGGTGTACTGCACGTCGATGGTGCACTTGTCTTCCATGCTAACCCTGCTTGTGTGGAGTTAGAATATTGGGGAGCTGACAGTTGCTCACTGTTGCTCGGTGGTTCTCTCCGGGTACCCTGGCTTCCTCTATCCGTAAAACTGTCACTGTCATGGTTAGCCATTGTGCAGAAATATGTGACCTTAAACCCCAGTAAATAAATAAATAATCACCTTGGGAATAGTGTTTCTTTACATGCTACGATTTCAGTGATGGGACATTTTGGCCTTTGTGGTTGAGATTTTTTTCTAAATCACAAGTAATTCATAATTTTGGTTTAACCTGAGTAAATACCATACAGAAGTTTCCAGGAATAGATACCTGATCTATGACTTGTACAATAGAACAAAAATCAGTGTTATTGACAAATGGAAAATATGGCTTGTGTATCAATTGATGCAACTGTTTGGTATATCATGAAAGCAAGGTGAATGTCTTCTTGGAAAATTATAACCCAATATTGAAGTGGATTCTTTTGCTTAGCCATAGTGGATTACACATCGAGTGGATAACTGAATGAAAAACGAGTGAATATTTGAACTGAATAAATAAAGATATGCTGTATCTTATAAGTACATTTTATTCACCAGGAATCATTATTTAAGTGAAGATCTATGTCAAGGACCTGATGTGATTATGTCACCTATTTTCACTTCAGCACTCGTAAATTGACCATGCAGCTCAATTGAAATGAACAAAACAGAAAAAACATGGATATAAGTAATATATTTATGATAAAAGACTCCTTTATCAAATATAATACACTTGTAAGCATATTTTTTTTTCTTGTTTGTTGTGATCGGAGCTTGAAGGCTTGTGAACAGAAAGATGTGATGATCCAGAATAGCAATTTTGAAAAGTGTCAAATCATTAGAAAAAAGAATGTTACCGTGAGGGCGGGAGACTGGGCATCAAACTGGGAGTCTCCTGGCAAAATCGGGAGACTTAGGTCTGGTCACATTGCAGAATGTCAGCAACTACCTCCACACTATCAATCATTGCTCAGTATCTAGGAGTTTTTGGAGCAGTTTGGGGGTCATACACTACTAGTACTGACAGGGATGTCAAGGTGGTACAGGTACCAAGCTGAGGTGCCAGGGTTTCGCTTTCATATTTTCTCACTTATTCATGTTTCCCTTTCTCTTCTTGCACAGAATGTACTTTTGTGGACACACATTCCATATTGACAATATTGAACACTTGAGCTACTATAAGAGGACACACCACTTGTTTTGAGAGCTGATCTGTACATCAGAATGTTGTAGAAGTGGTGCGAATGAGGTGATGATGTTGTTCCACTGGAATGCAGGGGAACCCTGTCAATTGAAAAGCCACTTTGCCAGTGAGAAACATTCCATTAACCGGAGTATTTAATTAACAAATTTGGAAATTTTTCTTGATTCTAAGGATAAAATGAGCATTTATTTTATTATATCTTGTTTGGCAGAGCTCATGGAATTCTGTCAAACAACATATAATAAATTAAAGCTTGCAAAGCATTTTCTGGAGCCAAAGAAGTCTAAAAACATAAGGAATTCAGTGGTTGTTAGAATTATTCATCAACAGAACACAAGATTTTTAGCTCACCTGACTGAAAGTCAGTGGGAGCTATTGCCATCCTTGGGGTCTTCTTCTTCAAAACCACTGGGCCAAATTCAAACATACATATGTATTCCACAGACCATGTTTGGGGTATGCACTTTCTAATTTGTTCAAATGAATCTACTGCCATCTTCAGGCTGTAGTTTATGCACCAAAAGTCTAAAAATCTTTAAAAATCATCATCTCATGAACTACCAGAGAGAATGTCTTGATATTGGTATGGAACGTCTTTTGGTGGTGAAGATTAAAGTTTGTTCAAGTGAAGTTTGTAGGTCAATATTTGGGCTCTAAGTGGGAGCATGCCTATTTTGGGCTCCACCGAAAATTTGTATTTCAAGAATCAATGGGCCAATTTGAACCAAATTTGGCATGTAGTATAATTGGGTCATAAGTACTTGATTGGGGCTGGAAAGAATTGTTTTCACAGCCCAGAGAGAACTCCAGGAGAAAAAAAAAAAATTTCAAACGCCCATACTTCAAAAACTGCACAGACCAGAATATTGTTTCTTGGTATGCAGCTTCCTTTGGACCAGTGGAATCAGATGGACCCCAAAATTACTATCATCATGAGGTTCTGTATGGGGATGTCCATTTTACCACACACTGTTGGCAATGGGAAATTGTCGAGTCAATATCTTTTTTGTGCTCTAACAATTAACTAAGCAACCTTTGGGCCAAGTCTAAACTAATTTGGTACAAAGAATTTTGATGGAGTTTACTCTTCTGATTTTTAGCTGCGACTAGCAGCTCTATAAGTGGCAATGTTGGTCTGTCTGTCGGTCGGTCGGTCGGTCGGTCTGTCGGTCGGTCTGTCTGTGACCAACGAGTTTCAAAACTCAATAACTTTTGAAATACTTGATGGAATGATTTATATTTGGCATGTAAGTGCATCTTACGATGTCTAGCAGCTGTTCAATGCATGTGTTGTTCTAAATATTTTTCTTGGAGTTATGGCCCTTGATGAACTTAGAATTTTGGGAGATTGCACCACCCGTCGCAGCTATGGTGTCGATGTCGCAATTTTTCCCCCAAAAGTTACTAGGCCCCCATTGGTGGGGATTAATGCTCTATAGGTCTGAAGTGCGTTAAAAATAATCTTCTCATAAGCTGCTCACAACAGTGCTTAGATTTCTTGTATGGAACTTGCTTTTGTGATGCAGATTCAACATTTTTCAAAGGAACTCAGTAGGTCAAAATTTGGGCTCTCGTCGGGGGAATATTTTTGGCTCCACTCAAAAATTCTATTTCCAGAACCAATGGGATGATTTGAACCAATTGTCATGTAGTATAAGTGGATCATAAGTACTTGATTTTTGCCCGAATTTTTTTTTTTTTTTTTTGGGTGGAGAGGGGGATGGGGTTTAGGGAGAACCACAGAATTTAAAAAAAAAAAAAAAATTCATATGAACACTTTTTGGAGACTCCACAGAACAGAGCTTTGTTTCTGCCCAAGACGATATCCAAGACCTGGCAGAAATAAAAGGCCAAAACCATTGCCTTAGGTTGTGTCATGGCAAACCAAATGAAAGTGTCAATAACACTGTAGCTTAACTTGACTGTGTATAGTATTTGATGAAAAGGATTATGTTCCAATGTTTATGTTAGGATTATGAAATAAAGACAAGACTTGTGATAATTAAGAATTTGTTAATTTCTGTTCCCTATATGCTATGTTTTCAATAAGAATAATTTGAGGTTGTAGACTGTACTCAAGAATTCAGGCCTAAAATTATTCCAAAAACAAGTCGTCCTACCAAGTTACAATCAAATCCCTTTGGAAAAGTCTACGAGTCATATTTATAAAGGAATCTAGGCCACATGCCAATTAGGCGGTCATGGTTGAATGATTGCCATCAAAATTGGACAATCTCATCTTGATATACCTATCCTACCAAGTTACAATGAGACCCCATCATAAAAAAACGACCCGTAGACAGTGCGAAAGGAATCTAGATCTTGTACTCAAGCGGGGTAATGGCTGACCGCTCGTGACCAAAATAGGACAGTCTCATCTACACATCATACCGAGTTATCCAACTACGTTACAGTCGTTTCATAATTATGAACTGCAGACACTGCGCTAAACAAATCTAGGTCGTGTGGTTGTGTGGCCATCACAGTTGACCGATCACTTTCAAAATAGGATGTTGTCATCTTGACTTACTGAATCATTCTAACAAGTTACAATGAAATCCCTTCAGAAATACACTGAGTCAAAAAAGAAAGTACAATAAACTTTGGGAGCATTTTAGCTCATCTTGACGAAGTCAAGCTGAGCTAATCTCATCGCTCTCCGTCCGTCGTCCGTCAACACCATGTTTTGGTCTTCTCCTCCAAAGCCACTAGACCAATTCAAGTGAAAGTTTGTGTGAGTGATGGTCCCAAAGGGGCATTTCATTTTTGTTCAACTCAGCATGCCCAGCCCCTTGCATTCCCACACGCAAGCATCAGAAAACCGTTCTCCTCGTCGGCGATACACTCTTGCCTTACCATCAGCGCGCCGTAGACAAAATCGTGATTCATCACTAAAAAAGAACTGTGCTGCAAAGCTGCTTAGTCCAGCGAACACGCCGACGTACCCATTCCATTCTGACGGTATGATGACGTTGGGAAAGTATTGGCCCGTGGTATGGACGCCTACCTTGGATGCCGTGTTTAGCGAGTTTGTTGCGGATAGTTTGTGCATTGATTCTGTTGTTTGTTCTACCAGGAGTAATTGCTGCTGTCCTCGTCATCGGAAGGAAGCGATTCCGCAAGTGAGACGTCCTGGTGTGTCGTTTTTGTGCAGGGCTCTTAACTCTTGGTCGACCTGCACGCGGTCGGTGGGCAGTAAATCCAGTAGTTTGATACCTTCCACTGAGACGGTAAATTGTGGCCACAGTGACTCCGAACTCAGCAGCTAGCTCATCTGGAGGTATCTCAGCCTCATGCATACCAACGGCATACAACCTCTGATTTTCGGTTAGCCTTGGCATTTTTTTTTAAATGTCGGAATACAAAAACTAGCGTGTTTTCGCAGTAACCCAGGCTCTCTTGCACAACATAACACAAAGAAAATCGTCGGTCACCCATTCAATTTGACATTCTCGGGTAGCACGTGTTATTTTGAAATCCGTAGCAAAATTGTATACGATTGGGTGGACAGCAACATGTCATTAAACTCTTTGCACAACTATTTTTCACATTTGTTTCTATTATACTTTCTTTTTTGGGTCCGGAAATATCTTGTAGACTCTGCTAATGGTTTTCAAGCCAACGCAGACATCAGGGTTGACTTTTCGCGACCAAAATGAGACGACCTCCTCATCTAGACTTGATATCTAAAATTTAGTTATGATCAGACAAGAACTATGGGGTTTAGCCTGTTAAAATGTGAACAGACTAACAGACTTCCGCATGCATGATGGCAATAGCTTACATTGACTTTGTCAAGTTAAGCTAAAAATGCCCTTGCTGTCCTTTGACACTCATCTGTTTTGACAACATGAGCCAAGTGAACATATTTAGATCACTTGAGTTTCTAGTTTTCAATATGATGTGCTTCTTAAGCTCTACAAATCCTCAACAGACTCTCAAGATAGTGAATTAATGGTTGAGCTGAACGAACACCGATCCCTTAACAGAAAAACAAAATAAGTTTTGAGAAAATAAAACTTATACGATATAATGAAATTGCGTGGAGTCAGTGAGGATTGCCTCCCAGTCATTGATAACTTTAGGATTGAGTCTGTGAGGACTGCCTCACATCTCTGCTGAAGCGCGATTGAAACGCGTTCAATAAGACCTATATAACAAAACCCTCCACAAAATAAGCCACAGTAAATTAAAATTATTCAATAGAATTAAACTGCGTGGAGTCGGTGAGGATTGCCTCGCTACTCATTGAGAACTTTAGGATTGAGTCTGTGAGGATTTCTTCGCAAATCTGCGTGTGGGGAGTGGGCTCCGAAGAAACCCACTCTCATCCCATCCATAGCAAGAATCACACAACAGTGATAATATACAATAGCGGATACCTATCTTTCTCCCTACCTATAACTTTTCTAATTCAACATTCTCAAATTTTCTTGCAACACCCTTATCAAGAAGACGTATGGAAACAGTAGACAAAGCGAGGAGGAATTGGTACAACCTACCTTTCTGTTAACATACACGGGAAACCACCGAACACCAGGCAAGAATTGATACAAGCTTGCCTAGCTGGTACGAGTGTACATTTTATATCAATAAACATTTGAATAAAGATTTAACAGCTCCTTTAAGGGCTTCCGGATGTGTGTCTGTGAGAGGGTGTGTGTGTTTTTACTTTTCTTTTTTTTTTTTTTGGTTTTGGGTTTTTTTTTCCATCCAATCACACAGTCATTTGTTCCCCATGAAGGCAGACTAAGAGTCGCAGTAAATTATACCTCAATGAGTCCTCATATATTATGCCTCATAGCCTCATTGAATTTTGAGGTTATGAGGACCATTAAAAAGCCTCATTTCAGAAAAGGGGATTCCACAAATGGGATTCCAAAAAGGGATTCCACAAATGGGATTCCAAAAAGGGGATTCCACAAATGGGATTCCGTTTCCATCTTGTCGCCAAAGCTCCAAGGCCACTACTGGTCTATGGTCTATCTGTCCTATCATTAGCTTCTACAGCAGTCTTATTCCATTGCGGCCTTGTACCAGTACTATTGACTAAATTACCATCAATTACTTCCTAGCTAAACCTTCGCTCAAGCCTTCAAAATGTTATGTATACATATAAAGCATTCCGTAATTGAGATTCCTAGCCGATTCCGTAAAATATGGATTCCGTGCTTTTACATCAGGCATTACCCTTACCCACAGTACCTCTTGGCCTAGCATTACAAACTACCTATACAAGTCATAGGGTAACATGAAGCATTAGGCGGATTAATAGTACTAAGGACTAACATGGGCCCTGTAGGGGTAGCACGCGTACATCGTAGTATACTACCACACTAGGTGACCATGCATTATACCCACCCACCCCACAATAACGTCTGGCCCCGCATTACATACCACCTATATTAGTCATGGCATGACCTAAAGCATTAACTCGATTAGTAGTATCAATGGCTTTCGGGGGCCCCACAGAGGTATATGCCGTTCATACTATACTACCGTTCTCTACTGCCAGGCATAACCCCTACCCCCACTCCAAAATACCACTTGACCTGCTATAACGTACTACCTATACCAATCATAGAATAATATACTCTCCCAAAAAAGAAAGTGTGCATGCTAAAAAATAACACTAAAAAAGGATATATATCATTTTCATTCATGGAAATTTTATTCAATCACAGATGAATCAATTTGTGATCAACACTAGAAATTTCATTACGCTACGACGAATACTCTTGGTGCCATGGAGAGTCAAAGACACTAAGGGTTAAATCACAAAAGTCACACACTCAATATCTGGTATGACCTCCGTCTGCATCGACTACTGCTGTGCATCTACGCCTCACGGAAGCGAACAAGTTAGCATGGAAGTGTTGTGGGATGTTGTTCCATATTCTGATAAGCTGTCTTTGGAGTTCCACAAGCGTTGACGGTGCATGGGAAAGCCGGCGTAGCTGACTTTCATTTCGTCCAATACGTGCTCAATGGGTGAGATATCGGGCAAATTTGCGGGCCAGGGAAGAACATCCACTTGTTGTTGCTGCAGATACTGTTGAACAACACGAGCTGCGTGGGGTTGGGCGTTGTCCTGGTGTAGAATGACGCCGGGGCCGTGACGTTGCAGAAATGGGACAACAACAGGTGTAAGCACTTCATCACGATATCTGGCTGCATTGAGATTGCCATCAATAATGACCAGCTCAGTTTTGTTACGGGCAGTGATGCCACCCCACACCATGAGAGACCCTCCCCCATAACGGTTTCGCTCCACGACACATGGATCTGCGTAGCGTTCGTTTCGACGTCTGTACACTCTCTGGCGGCCATCTGATGATGAAAGATGGAAACGACATTCATCTGTGAATAAAACACGTCGCCACCAGTGTAAGGGATGCCTGGGATGTTGTCTACACCACTGCAGTCGAGCACGACGATGACGTAACGTCAAAATCGGACGAATTGCAGGTCTTCGAGGACGTAAGCCGTATTCTCTCAGCCGGTTGATCACTGTTTGAGGATGTATCCGTCTCAGGTTAGGGATTTCCTGGCTGTCGTCGTTGCCGTTTCTTGCCGGTTCCGGAGATGGACGACACGGATATACCGATCTTGTGCAGGGGTGGTAACTCGGGGTCTCCTGGAGCGGGGTCGGTCTCGAACGTCATCATGTTGTGCATGTCGATGGACTAGTCTGTCTACAGTGTTGCGATGGGAGTTCAAATGCTGGGCAACCTCTCTGTGTGTTCTGCCAGCTCTAATCATACCCAGGGCAAGGAGACGTTGATTCATTGTCAATCTTGGCATGCTAATGTGGATTCGTTTTAACAGCAGCGCAAGTTTGAATGTGAACGATAGGAAGGCCTTACTTTAGTGTTTAAATACCCAAGGATTCACACTGCAGCATGAAATTTCAGACTCTCCACGTGCAAAACATGCCTTTTCACAAACGTGCAGCACGTCATTTAACGTTAATGCAATTTTAACGGGGAAAGCTGTTTTTGTGTTCAATATAACTTATTCATGAACAGGTTAACACTCTTTACACCTACGAAATTATTTTTTTTGGAGTTTGATCAATTTCTGCAATGCACACGTTCTTTTTTGAGCGAGTATACAAAGGAATCGGTTGGTTAATAACATCGAGGACTAACAGGGGACCTACAGCGGTATATACAATGCATCCTATACCCCACTTCTAAACAAACGATTATAGTACTGCCTGACCTAGCATTACGAACTAACAATACCAGCCATAAGATAATACAAAGGATTCGGTAGGTTAATAGTACTAAGGGGGTAATAGGCCAACAGACCATTCATCCTATACTGTCCAATTTAAACCACCAAGGACTATCTTGCAATACCGCACTGGCCGACCATACATGACCCCCATGCCCACAATACTGCTTGACCCAGCTATAGCAAACATAGCATAATATGAAGACCCAAGGGCTAATAGTATACCAACATGGATATATACCACTACTATCATATCACCCCACCCCATACGAGAAGTCCGACACCCCCTGACCCGAACAACGTTATGTCAGATTGTTTTGAGGACAATAACAGTGGTCAGCATCTCTATGACGTTGCGCGCGTATCATGACGTCACGACGTCAATAGCAACGCCAACCGTTTCGCGAAAAAAAAAACTTTCTCAAGAAAACCCAATTTTCCCCCATCATCTTTCCACCACTTACCTATATTAAATACCTTTCGCCCCATGCGTACATATATCACTATACCTACCATGGCATACTATGTATGCACTACATACACCATTTACCAGATCTAGATGTATGGTGAAGACATTTTGCACCGGCAAAAGTTGCACCGGAAATGGCTCCGGTTCCTATGGGAATTTAACACTAGCTGCACCGGCAAAGCTCCGGGTAATCAGGCATGATCGGGTACATACACTACTACTAACATTGTTGCAAACCATTGTAAATAATGCAAGTCCAATAAGACACATTTGACAATTTTCAAACTCCGTTTTCAGGCGTTGACAATGAAAATGATGCAGGTTTTCTTTTTCAAATATGTCTAGTAATCTAATTTACCCCTCCCACTCCAAACCATGACCAAGCAGTCTAAAATTTGCAAAAAAGCAGACGTCCCGTCACTTCGCAAAAATTTCTGTCCTTGACTATGACTTTACAAGCCAAATACAATTTTTAAGACAGTATGAAAAAGTGTTTCTACAGGAGTATTTGCCTATAAAAAAATTCTTGTTTCTCCACAAAAAGATTTTTCTCAGTTTTATGAGGGAGAATGGCTTTGTTTCTTAAAAATACATAAAACAATATTGGAAATAGGAATTGTCTCAGAAATTCCACTCTTTGATTGAATAAAAAAACGAATACATTCAGCGTAAAAAATTTCAATAATTGCAACTGCAAATTTAATCAACTACTGGCACATATTCGAGACAGCTCAGTGATTTATTATTTATTTATTTTTTGGAGTTTAAGGTCACAAATTTCTGCACAATGGCTAATTATGACCGCAACATTGACATTAAGTCAAATCCAACAAATCGTTTATACCAATGTTGCCCATTTTAAAGGATTTCCACCCCAGGAATTGGTGACCGGGTCCTATTTTACCAGTAAAACAGAGCTTGTTTACCACAGCTCCGCTTTGCGCCCGGGGGTTCGCACAGGGAGAGCTCTGTAAGTTAACCCTTTGAACACTGGTGATATCTTCCATGCCAGATAAATGGCAGAAATTGAGAGAGTCCGTATCCATTAGTTGGGGGTAGAGCAATTAATATTTTCAACGTGCAGCCCTAAGGCTGCACGTTGAAATATTAATTGTTCTACCACGTACGTTCACTTAGTAGCCACCCTACTTAATGAAATTATGACGTATCGTGTTGGTGGACCAGAAAAGCGGTCTCTCGTGTTGAAAGAGTTAAACAAGATAGCCCAAGCCTGGAAATAAGCAATCTCTCATTTTTTTGTTAAACAATATTTTATTCGGTTGAAAAGTTCGGTAAACAGGCTGATGCCTATATAAATACCTCACCGTTACATATAAATGCCTATTGTATTGTACAATCAATGGTGCATGAGTATATACAGTGCATGGGTGGCGTCTCAGTGAAATGCCTAGCGAATGTGATACAAAAATGTTTACGAGAATTTACGTTCTTAATGCGTCTCTCATTTACAGAATGAGGTCCACAGAGGGTGAATTTGCTGATGCCATCTCATACAGTGGGTCAGTTTATCCTCTGGATACCTCCTTCCGTTTAAATTTGAGACCTTAAATCAGATTGAGGCTCACAAAGGATAAATTTAGTGATGCTACCCTGCTGTGCAGGATAGCATCACCAAATTCACTCTCGGGGGACCTCATTCTGCAGATGATAGTCTGCTTATTTACAGGCTTGGTTGGGGTTATATCTTTACTCCAAGAAATCATTCAAGTCATTTAACCGCTATTTTTGCATGTAAACGTTTTAATTACATTCAATACTTTCAAAGTTATGAAAGAATTATGTTCAATCAGAGCAGATGAACACATACTACGTATTTCGATGAAGTAACAAAATTTTTGACCAGTTTGAAATAAACCAGATAAAAAAAATTCTGAAGCAGATTTTCAATGATGAGGGGGGTGCCTGAGAAACAAGCTATTTTTTTTTTTTTAATTTATACCCAGTCTGATTGGGCAGTGTTATTGGATAGCGTAATTTTACAAAAACATTTGTTTTGACTTAAAAATCAACTTTAATGAGAAATTCTCGTAATTTTAATTATGTAAAAGCATTAAGTAAATTCATAGAATTGGTAGAAAGATACTGAAGAAAAAATGTAAATATATTTACAAATACATATTAATTAGAGACATAAAAACTTCCAAAAGAAATGTCCAAAAATATATTACAACAGACTGTTTTACATTTAGCCATATATGATTGGTCAGAAATAAAAGAAAACAAAAACAAAAAAAAAAACACGAAGTATAATTTACATACAATTTCCAAAAAAATACTGCAATTAATATTGGGTAGGTCACATTGTATGTCTTAACCCTTTACCTAATGCTCATGACATTAAAATTTATTAATTTGATCATATTTTTTTTTAAATCTCAACAAAACCATATCATATGACAAGCTCATTCCAACGAAGGGTCACATAATATGGTTTTGTTGAAATTTTCTTAAAAATAATCTTCTTTCAACTGTTCAGTTTGTATATTATGTGGATGGATATTTCAGATTCATTAGCTAACGAGTTAACAAGGTCCCCAAAATTTAAGAATTGAATACAAGTACAAACTGGTGTGGAGCTGGTGGATTTTCAAGGATGTTTTGATGCAGTATTCAGGAATATACATCAACCTGGGAGAGAGAGGGGGGGGGGGGGGGGGGGTGGGAATAAACACATGTCTTTTCAGGGTTTTTTCTCACTTGTTCAACCCTTTACCTAATGTATCAGACATAAATTGCGAGTTCACTCCTAAGCTGCGACAGGTGGTAAAAATGAAACAAAGTCAAAATCCATAGAGGGCAATACCACTAACAAAAATACTCCCTATAACACCTGCATTGAACATGAGACTAGATAACAATCGGATATATTTGCATACCAAATATGAGGATATTCCAAGTATTTTAAAAGTTACCGAGTTTAAAATCTTGTTGTTCCCAGGCGGATCAACAGACAGACCAACACAGCCATATATAGAGCTGCTTGTCACAGGTAGAAACGGTTGATACAGACTGGTTAATTTGGTTTTCCAAAACTTTTCCATACCTTTTTCATATCCATCAAATTTCCATAATACCATAGGTTAACTCTTTGCTGCTGGCAGATATTCCCGCCCAGTACAGGAAATCTCTTGCCACTAAAATAAGTAAAATCTGTAAGTCAAATTTTCATGATTATTTTTTATCAAATCTAGTCATGGCTGCTTCACAGCAGCCATGACTAGATTTGATAACAAATATTTTTAACATACTCAGCCGGTAAAGAGTTAAATTGCGAGTTTACTCCTAAGCTGCGAAAGATGGTAAAAGTGAAACAAAGTCAAAATCCATACAGGGCAATAACACTGATGAAAATACTCCCAATAACACCTGCATTTAACATGGAGCCAGACAACAATCAGATATATTTGCATACCCAATATGATGTCATTCCACCAAATATTTTAAAAGTAACTGAGCTTAAAATCTTGTTTCCAGGCGGATCAAAAGATAGACCAACACTGCCATATATTGGGCTGCATGTCGCAGCTAACAATGGACAGTGCCAATCATAAAAGTCACCATCTAAATGTTATTATCTCAAAAACGTAGCTTATGATCCTTCATTGGAATGAGCTACTGGTGGAGTTTATGTTGAATTGAACCGATTCATTTAACAAAACTAACAAAAACTAACTACAAAAGAACATAACCGTATTAAACATTATAAAGAAATATCCTGCATATTGTGAGATGAAGGACCTAATCCGAATAAAGAGAGAGGGAAGGTTGAAAAAAAAAAGTACAAAAATTGTCATTTGAAACAAATTTTTTAATTATTTTGACCATTACTTCCTGTTTACTTTCACTCTTTTAAGAGTTTATTATGCCCGAGACTTGAAAAGTCGAAGCGGCATCTAGTGGAGACCTCCGTCCATCCATTCGTCCGCCTGTTCGTCCGTCCATACCAACATATCTTGTGTCTCAGCCACTGCTACTCCGATTTGAACGATATTTGGTGTTGTGATGGAGCATCATGAGGGAATGATAATAATAATAACACTTTGGCCAGCCGCTGATTTGTCGCGGTTCTCGGGTGCGAAGGCCTTGCTTACCCCTGTACTCCCAACTGCGTCACTATTCTCACGCTTCTTCTCTCCTCCCAACACTCTGAGACGAACTGTGTGATGACATCCCTTGCCCCATTCTTCCCAATCTCTCATAGTAACCCTCTCCTTTGAATCTCTCACTAACCGCATGTCCTTCATTCTCCCATCCCACTTCCCCATTATACTCTCAGTGACTCTTATCCTTTTAGACTGGTATGTTAGGCATTTTAGAAGAAAGTGTTCCATGGTCTCCACCACGCCCAAATTACGCATCTGGCACTCCTTTTCACTGTTTTTCCCAATTTTCCCCCTCAGATCCAGGGACCGCGACCTCAGCTTAAGCAACAGTAACCCCCCCCCCCACCCCACCACAAAGGTGCCATCAATGTGCTATTCAAAACCACCCTCCTCTTTATCACGCAGGCCACCCAAAGACCTCTTTGATTTGACTCCTTCTCGCCAACTGAGGTTACCATCCTACATGACCCTTTCTCTGACGATTTTTTTTACTGTGGTTTGCCTAGGTCCGCGATCTCCAATGAGTAGTTCTCTATTAGCTCCCTCACTTGGACCATCCATCCTGTCTTGATATTTGAGTTGAAAATTCTCTGGAACATTACTTTACATCATCGGCTGTCGGGGAGATTTACCATATAATTAAGATAACGGAGTTTCAATAGGTCTATCCTGTCTTTGATCCTCATCCACCCAAGCTCACCCCTGTTTGCTTCTAGTGCTGCGGCCTTACTCGACCCCGTTATCCATCGGCCTGCATCGTTCTGCAGGGTTTCCAAGCTCTTTACAGCTGTCTCGTTTAGGGGTACCACTTCCGTACCATATGTTATACTTGACAGACCCATCATTTCCCAAATGGCCCCCCCCCCCCCCGAAAACCTTATTGAAACTGTTTCTCCCTATAAGTTTCCTTTGGTTAAGGATTCGCCGCCCCTTCAGAATCAATTTATTTGTGTGGTTTCGGTACATGCCTCTCCATGTGATGTTTATATTTACCCCAGATACTCGTAGTCACCTGTCTCTCCTACACTAAGAAGTTTGCTGTTACATTCAGGAAGACAGAACTCCCCCACTCTCCACCTTCGAGTGGGGTCCACTTTGCGACCCACAGGTATAACTTTGCTCTTGCTTTCGTTAAGTTCGAGTCTCCATTTGTTCCCATATTTTCCAACAATTCCCAGCATCTTCGCTAGACCCTCTTCGCTTTCTGACACTAGCACCATATCGTCTGGAAAGAATAGCCCTGGGATCTTCAAGTCCCCAACTGCTACCCCCTCGTCGCTACGCAGGAGTTCATTTCCTGAACATTTGATGTACAATGCAAAAAAAATTGGCGAAAGGATACCCCCTAGTTTTAGGCCTATTTCCATAGGCACGCGTTTTGTTGTTATGTTTCTCAGGCTAAGTTTACCCTGTACATCTTTATATAATGCTTTCAGAATTAAAAAAAAAACTCGCCTCCCAAGCCCAGAGTCTCAAGTTTTCGCCAAATACCCTCTCTCCATACTCTATCATATACCTTTTTTACATCCAGAAAGGCCATAAACCTTTTTTGCTTTTGCGGTTTCTGTCATTTGGGATAGAGTTAAAATATGGTCAGTGGCTCTCCTTCCCTTCCTGAAGCCATTCTGAAGCTCTCCCAAAAAACCCTTCTCCTCAATCACCTCCTCTAATCTCCCATACAGGACTTTACAGAAAACTTTTCCAATGTTGCTACTGACAGAGATCCCTCAATAATTATCCAAAACGTCTTTTTTCCCCTTTTTGTGAATAAATGTCACTTTGCTTTCTCTCCCCTCTTTTGGGACCTCTTGTTTTTCTATGGCTAAATTGAATAGGGCAGTTAGGCTTTTCAAGAGTTCCTCTCCCCCCTTTTTGATAAACTCGTTAGTAATTTCGTCCATCCCTCCCGCTTTTCCATTCCTTAATTTTGAGATCACCTTTCGCACCTCCTCCGTTTTAATTTCGCTGCACACGAAGTTCGATAGATTTTCCTCGACCTGGTTCGGACACACCGGTGGGTTCCCCATGCCCCATCGCTTATCGTTTACCTTTTCCCGGTGCTTGACTAGTTCTAATGTGATTTGGTCTTGATCGTCTGTAACTCTGCCATCTACTTTAATACTCTGTGGATTACTGCCTTTGTTACGCTTATTCACCCATTTCCAAAGTACGTTCGAACTTGACCCCCTGTCATTCTTATCGTCCTAATAAGACTGCTATTTCTAACTCTCCGATTATCGTCTTTAATCTTATTTACATTATTTCGTGATTGTTGGTATTCTTCCTTTGCTATCATGGCCTCGTTGCTTTCCGCCCCCTTGAGTTTTCTACTTCTCCTGTATGCAGCACATTTAGCTTTGTACCCTTTATGGCCCTTTTCAGTTCGTCGTTCACTCTGCACCCAAGTTCCCGTGTTGTCACCCTAATCTTTCCTACACTTTCCTTCCCTGCCTCCAATAGGCTCGCAACTATGGCGTCGGCCATTCCCTGGACACTGCCCCCCTTGTGTACTGTTGCAAGCTTTGGCTTCAATTTTTCTTCGAACTTCGCCCAGTCAGCATCCTTTTGGGGTTCTCAAATCTCCTTGAAGCTTCCTTTGCTTTTTACTAGGTTTTTGGCCCTCATCGTCACTTTAATCAAGTTGTGATCACTATCCAACTCCCTTTAACCCTCATCATCCACTTCTACCCGTATCACCCCCTCCATAAATTAATATCTGTGAGAATATAGTCGATTATTGATTTTCTGTCGTTCCTCTCCCAGGTCCATGTCCCCTTACACCTCGCGTCCCTATTCAGAATCTTTAGACCGAGCTCATTGAAGTTCAATAGCTTTCTTCCATTCCTGTTGGCTTTCTTGTTCCCGGCCTCTATGCCTTCTTCCTTACCACATATGTGTCCATTAAAGTCACCCATCAAAATTATACCGAGCCCCCTGTTTTCTAGTTCTGTGATATTTGACCTTAGTGTTGAGTGTATCGAGTCATTCCACCCGAGTTTGCTTCCCTCCACCGAACAGTACACAATCCCAAGGGTAATACTTTTGTTTCTTAGGTTGATTTTTACCCATCCAATTTCTTTCGATACCTCAGCCGAAGTGCTGACATCTTCCAGGTCTGTGATCAGCGACGAGTTTAAATCCTCTTTAATGTACATGCCTACCCCTCCCCCTTTTTCTGGCCTTCCGTTCGCCCTACACCTATCCACACGCACCCCTTACTTGGTATATCCTTTCCTTGTGTCATAACCACGTCTCGCTTAAGCCCATGACATCAAAGTCTTCTGCCTCGATCAATTTTGCAATTTCACTTACTTTCAGGTGGAGACCCTGGATGTTGCTGTAACCCACTTTCAGGGTACCGAGATTCATTAGCTTCCGCCTACTGATCCCATTGTTTTCTGATGCTACCCTTGGTAAACTTATTCTGTCCCGCTCGCTCTTGTTCACACCCCACCTGTGTCCACTCTTGCTATACTTGCCTCTGGCCTCCCATCCCGCTCCTCTCCAAGAAAGGCTCCGCTACCCGTAGAATTTTATTCTATTCCCCTATATATGTCCTAGCAACATCAGCAACCACCCCCCCCCCCTTCAGTGTCCCCCTCACTCTTATCCCCAGGGGTATCAGAATCTAACAATCTGAACCTGTTCTCTAAACACCGCTTAGCAACCTTGGCAGCCTTACGCCGACACTGGCTTCCTGACTCTACGTAGCCCTGTTCTGACGCAACCTTCCGAATTTCCTACAGGATTCCCCCTCCTCCTTAGTTACACCTCCCCCCCCCCACACCAAGCGTACTTCCCTCGCGTTTCCTGCCTTCCAGTTTCCCCCTTGAATCCACAACGACCTTCCACCCACCTTCCACCTCACCATCAACGGTGTGATTCCAGATACACCAGCCCTCCCAACCTCCCCTTCAGCTCCGCAACTTCTCTAACAACTGTAAAATATCCCTGCAGTTCGCACACACCCCGTTGCTGTCCATTGGCCGACCACCACCATACCTCATATCACACTCTGCACGCCTCTGTATCCTCAATCTCCCCCACTTGCACCTGCACCCCTCGACTCGCCTCCCTCTGACCCACCTTTAGTGACCATACTTACCTCCGTCAGGACACCCGTCGAGCACTTAATATTCATGTTTACAAATATAAGATACAGGGTCTAATGATCGAAATCGGCAAAAAAAACAAAACACACGAAAAAAAGACAACTAGCGTAAAAACAAATCCAAACTCGGGAAAACCTATTAGCTAAACTTCCTTATTTTACCCTAAAATCTTCCTCTAACACACATACAAACTAAATATATAAATACCCTCTCCTAAAAATAAACTAATAAAAAAGAAATACTTATAAACAACTCCAGAAAACAATCTTGAATTTTCTTCGTGAGTAGTAATCACAGTTCCTGTGTAGCGTGAGTTTCTTCCACACATTTTTTTCCAGAGTAATAGCACTTTTTCACTCTTTCGATTTTTTTTGCGTATCAGGGGTATTGACATTCGCTTTGCGTTGCCCTTTCTTGTTTAATCACTTGGGAGTGAGAGGTTGGGTAAGGCAAAATGTGTGTTTATGTGTTTCCAGTCATACTGCTTACAAATGGACAGACATGATGTTTTCTACGAACAGTTCCAGTTTTGAAGCTCACAACAAGAAAACAAACGAGTTAAGTTGGAAGATGTATATTGCTGTCCCTTGAGTACTCAATTATTTTGGGTCATCCAAATCTGTCCAAGTCTCTTTGCCTTGTTACAATTTATGGGAGAGCGCCATCAGGCAGTTCCTCACAGACTAAATAATTATAATTCAAAAATAAGATTTGAAACACATCCACAGAATACGAAGCCATTAAGTTGTGGCACCTGCTCTTGAGAATAAATCCCAAGTATGGGCTTCCAGCACACTACCAGTTAACTCGATGAACACAAACATCAAAATATCAAGCAGCAATGTTTTTCCGTAATGCAACTTGGCATTTAACCAATTTAATCTTATTTGACAGAACTCCCTGAGCTCTGTCAAACAAGATTGAATTGGTTATTTTCCAAGTGGTATTAGTTTGGCAGCCAAGGCACCGTTGCATGTTTTAGCATCTAACGTTTTTCTCTCAGAGAATGGTGGTTGTCCACAACACCCATTTGAAGAATTAATTGACTGGCCTTTTGTCAGCCTTGAGGAATTTGTGATACATGTATTTCGGTTTTTTTTAAAATGGCGATCATTTTTAGAAACAGGGGGAAGGGGGATTTTAACCAACATAGAGTACTAATTGAAACAAACTAGCATCTCCCAAACACCTTTCTTATCCAACTGATACACTTTTTTAATTTTGTGCAAAAATCAGACTGCCTAAATCCAGGATGGCGGGCAAAATGGCGCCATAAATCAGAAAAATCGATATTTTTTCACAAATTTTATCAATTTGTTCCAGATTACGAGTGCAGTTTTGGTCGTAGTGACCATTGTTTGTTATAGACAAAATCACATGGGAGTAATGTTTATGCATTTTCGTACAATTGTACAAGCTCTATCGGTTCATACATGAAGTTCACATTTGGTACTAATATATCGCCCGTAAATTATCAATGTGATAGCATTGCTATTAAAAATATTAGAAACAGAGCATCCTGGTTTATGGTATGACAAGAAAGATTATGCAGACCACTAGGGAGTTTCGGAAACTGTTAAACATCCAATAATATAACAAAAGGGCAGCCAAATGTAATGTGCAATATGGTATTTTCTAAAAATTTAGACAACGATTTGTCTTCATTTTCAGCAGACTCGCTGGTAGTCCCACTCGTCTATTCGTTACAGCACCCAATTGTTGTTTGGCAAGTACAGAAAACAGGACATGCTAACCTTCAGGAAACTCAGCTACACCTTGATGTTCTGCATGGTTGTTTGCTGTAACACGAGCATCGATCAGATTTAAGGTATTGTCAGGTGCTAGCGACACATTGTGAGGTAGAGTCAATGGGAGAAATGACTTCAACTTCTCGTTTCAAACAATCCCATAATTTGTCGGTTCCATTTCAGGTGGGTGCGAATGCAGTGCATGTTTCAAAATGCACGCTAGCGTGTTGCCTCGTTTGATGTTCTCTGCAAACGACCCAGTACTTGGAGGGAGGGTACAGAGTTTAGAGACTTTTGTTGCTAATGGTCGTCCTACTTTGGATATCCAACACCTGACTCTTGCATCAGACACTGATTTGGATGTATGACACCCATAACAGGCAGCCATGAACTGTGTAGCTTCACAAGACGTCGTCCCAATGATAATAAATTTTCCCAACTGACTCTAGCTATATACAACCCTGTTAAAAGACTTTAAGGACATGACCTTTGCATATTCCAAAGAACTTGGTGACGGTATCACACCCAGAGATTGCATGCGTGGCAAGAATACTTCGGATAATGTCACGATGCTTCTCAGCAGTGGCACCAATATCTATCAGACCTGTCCCGAATGGCCGGCTCTATAAACACGGGAGATGTTATATTCTCTTCCAGATAGTAGTGCAAGGATAGGGTATACTCATCTGTGTCATCTGCAAGAACGACAACCTTCGTTTTGTCATCCATAGCAAATTTCACTGCTTGTTGAACTATATTATTAGCTTCTTCGTGAGTGGTTTTCATATCACGCCTTTCTATGCGGACACTTTTATTAATTTCAGTTGGAACATTGTCTTGGTCAGTAACAACAAGTTTATACCCCTTAGTATTTTCACCACCAAACGGGGGGCGCCCTGGTGTTGCGGTAGCCGGTTCTCGTCAGATCACCGAAGTTAAGCAAGGTCGAGCCTGGTTAATCCCTGGACGGGTAACCGTCTGAGCGATCGATTCGGACTCCCGCGTTCTGTCCGTGTCCAAGTAACTTAACCCCAATTGTCCACATGGGGGCACGATGACGCCGTGTACTAAGGTGTATTGCACGTCAATGGTGCGCATGTCTTCAACCAATCTAACCCTACCTGTGCTGCAGTGTGGAGTTACAATGTTGGTGGAGGTGGCAGCTGCTCATAGTTGCTCGGTGGTTCTCTCCGGGTACTCCGGCTTCCCCACCCGTAAAACTGTCACCGACACGGTATGACCTTGGCTGTTGAAGTGTCGTTAATAAATAAATAAATAAATAATCACCACCAAAACTCTTATTTGACTTGAAATATAGACAAATTATACTCTTGTGCTGCCTTTTATTCTCAGTGATAGTCAGCAGAAGTTTTTGAGACGGCAATACTGATTCTGCACTCAACCTGAATTCTTGGCAACAGGATTCAGCACTCTTGTGAGCCCCTGTTCAACTTTTCGTACTGAAATCATAGCTGTCGAAAATAAGATAACCGTCACCCAACAACAACAACTTCTGTTTCATAGATTCTTAAAATTTTTCAACGAAATCCAGCACAATAAGACTGTGAAGTTTATTCGGTGTGGGCCAGTGAGGAATCCTGAGTAGGGCACATCCATCAATTATCATGCTAACATCTACGCCTGTCGGTGTGGATTTCCTTACTGATATTGTACACGAACGATCGTGTTTTTAGGCCTGATTTCGATTTTGGTGTACGCAAATCACCAGCTTCATTGAACAGTGCAGTTGGAACTGGCTCCAGCTCATAGGAAATCACTTCCTTGATGTCAATATCTCTCACACTCGACTGAAGCCACATTATCCTTTAATAAATCAAGTTGCAATTATAAACGTGAGTGTCACCTACTTTTATGACCTTCTTCGTGGTGGATATTGTCACCACTGATGTGGAAATTGTGTCATTAACCCGGCTGGTAACCGCATCTCAAACTCAATGATGTCTGATTTTTCGCAACATTAATAATAACACTTTGGCCGGCCGCTGATTTGTTGCGGTTCTCTGATGAGAAGGCCTTGGTTACCCCTGGACTCCCAACTGCCTCCCTATCCCCACGCTTTTTCTCTCCTCCCAAAACTCGGAGACGAACTGCTTGATGGCATTCCTTGTCCCATTCTTCCCAACCTCTCCGATTAGCATATTAACCCTCTCCTTTGAGTCTCCCACTAACCACATGTCCTTCATTCTCCCATCCCACTTTCCCATTATACCCCCAGTGAATCTTATTCTTTTAGACTGGTATTTTGGACATTCTAGAAAAAAGTGTTCCAGGATCTCCACCACGCCTAAATTACACATCTGGCACTTCTTTTCACTGTTTTTCCCAATTTCCCCCCTCAGCCCCAGGGACCGCGAACCCAGCTTGAACAACAGTGACCCCCTAAAGGTGCCATCAATGTACTCTTCAAAGCCAGGCTTTTCTTTATCACACAGGCCCCCAAAGACCTCTTTGATTTGACCCCCTCTCGCCAATTAAGGTTACCATCCTCCATGACCCTTTCTCTGACGATTTTTTTTTTACCTTGGTTTGCCACAGCGTCTAGGTCCGAGATCTCCAATGAGTAGTTCTCTATTAGCTCCCTCACTTGGACCATCCATCCTGTCTTGATATTTGAGTTGAAAATTCTCTGGAACATTACTTTACACCATCGGCTGTCGGGGAGATTTACCAAATAATTAAGATAACCGAGTTTCAATAGGTCTATCCTGTCCTTGATCCTCATCCACCCAACCTCACCCCTGATTGCTTCTAGTGCTACGACATTACTCGACCCCGTTATCCACCGGCCTGCATCGTTCTGCAGGATTTCCAAGCTCTTTACAGCCATCTGGTTTAGGGGTACCACTTCCGTACCGTATGGTATACTTAGCAGACCCACCATTTCCCAAATGGTGTCCCCCACGAAAACCTTATTGAAACAGTTTCTCCCTATAAGTTTCCTTTGGTTAAGGATTCGCCTCCCCCTCAGAATCAATTTATTTGTGTGGTTTCGGTAGATGCCTCTTCCTGTGATGTTTATATTTACCCCCAGATACTCGTAGTCACCTGTCTCTCCTACACTAAGAAGTTTGTTGCTACCTTCCGGAATACAGAACTCCCCCACTCTCGACCTTCGGGTGGGGTCCACTTTGTGGCCCACGGGTATAACTTTGCTCTTGCTTTCATTAAGTTCGAGTCTCCATTTGTTCCCATATTTCCCAACAATTCCCAGCATTTTCGCTAGCCCCTCTTCGCTTTCTGACACAAGCACCATATCGTCTGCAAAAAATAGACCTGGGATCTTCAAGTTCCCAACTGCTACTCCCTCGTTATCTTGTCAGAGTTCATGTCCTAAACCTTTGATGTACAATGCAAAAAGAATTGGCGAAAGGATACACCCCTGTTTTATCTCCACAGGCACAAGTTTTGTTGTTATGTTGTTATGTTACCAAGGCTAAGTTCACTCTGTACAATTTTATATAATGCTTTCAGAATTCCAAAAAACTCGCCTCCCAAGCTCAGAGCCTCAAGCTTGCGCCACATACCCTCCCTCCATACTCTATCGTATGCCTTTTTAACATCCAAAAATGCCATATTTTTCATTTTTGCTTTCGCGGATTCTATCATTTGGGATAGCGTGAAAAGATGGTCAGTGACTCTCCTTACCTTCCTGAAGCCATTCTGGATCTCTCCCAAAACCCCTCTCCTCAATCACCTCCTCTAATCTCCCATACAGGACTTTACAAAAAAACTTTTCAAATGTTGCTACTGACAGAGATCCCTCGATAACTATACAAAACGTCTTTTTCCCCCTTTTGTGAATAAATGTCACTTTGCTTTCTCTCCACTCATTTGGGACCTCTTGTTTTTCTATGGCTAAATTGAATAGGGCAGTTAGGCTTTCCAAGAGTTCCTCTCCCCCTTTTTGATAAACTCGTTAGGAATTTCATCCACCCCTCCCGCTTTTCCATTCCTTAATTTTGAGATCACCTTTCGCACCTCCTCCGTTTTAATTTCGCTGCACACGAAGTTCAATAGATTTTCCTCGACCTGGTTCGGACACTCCTGTGGGTTCCCCATAACCCATCGCCTATAGTTTACCTTTTAGTTTAAACAATATTTATTCAGAAAGCAGTGTTACACGTATACATTACATAATGATAATATCACAGAACGGCAAACAGTTTTCATGGTTGTACACGGTATAACAGAAACAGAAATAATCGGGATTGTAAGTAGACGAGGATTCGACAGGAAGCCATAGGCTTATATAAGTCGTTACCTTTTCCCAGTGCTTGACTAGTTCTAATGCGATTTGATCTTGATCGATTGTAACTCTGCCATCTACTTTAATACTCCGTGGGTTTCTTCCTTTGTCACGTTTATGCACCCATTTCCAAAATACGTTCGAACTCGACCCCGCCCCCTCCCCCTGTCATTCTTATCGTCCTAATAAGACTGCTATTTCGCACTCTCCGATTATCGTATTTAATCTTATTTACTTTATTTCGTGCTTGTTGGTATTCTTCCTCTCCTACCGTGGCATCGTTGCTTTCCGTCCCCTTAAGTTTTCTACTTCTGTCTGCAGCACATTTAGCTTTTGTACCTTTTATGGCCCTTTTCAGTTCGCCGTTCACTCTGTACCCAAGTACCCGTGTTGGCACCCGAATCTTTCCTACACTTCCCTTCCCTGCCTCCACTAGGCTCGCAACTATGGCGTCGGCCATCTTCTGAACACTGTCCCCGTTGTGTACGGTTGCAAGCTTTGGTTTCAATTTTTCTTCGAACTTCGCCCAGTCAGCATCTCCTTGAAGCTTCCTTTGCTTCCCCTATCACCTCCCTCCATAAATTAATATCTGTGAGAATACAGACGATTATTGATTTTCTGTCGTTCCTCTCCCAGGTCCATTTCCCCTTACACCTCGCGTCCCTGTCCAGAATTTTCAGACTGAGCTTATTTGTGAAGTTTAACAGCTTCCTTCCGTTCCTGTTGATTTTCTTGTCCCCGCTCTCTATGCCTTCTTCCTTATCACCTATGTGTCCGTTAAAGTCACCCATCAGAATTATACCGAGCCCCCTTTTTTCTAGTTCTGTGATATTGGACCTTAGTGTTGAGTATATCGAGTCATTCCACTCGGGTTTGCTTCCCTTCGCACAGTACACAATCCCAAGGGCAATATTTTTGTTTCTTAGATTGATCTTTACCCATCCAATTTTTTTCGATACCTCAGTCGAGGTACTGACATCTTCCAGGTCTGTGATCAGCGACTGTTTTAAATCCTCTTTAATGTACATGCCTACCCCCCCCCCCCCCTTTTCTGGCCTTCCGTTCGCCCTACACCTATCCACGCGCACCTCCTTACTTGGTCTACCCGTTCCTCGTGTCTTACACACGTCTCGCTTAAGCCCATGACATCAAAGTCCTCTGCCTCGATCAATGTAACAATTTCACTTACTTTCCGATGGAGACCCTGAATGTTGCTATAACTCACCTTCAGGGAACTGAGATTCAATGGCTTCCGCCTACTGGTCTCATTGTTTTCTGGCGCTAACCTTGGTAAACGTATTCTTCCCCCTCGCTCTTGTTCACTCCACCTGTGTCCACTTTTGTTATACTTACCTATGGCCTCCCACCCCTCCCCTCTCCAAAAAGGCTCCGCTACCCGTAGAATTTTATCCCCCAATACCCGTTTCCCCATCATGCTAAGATGCAGCCTATCGGATCAGGAAATGATATGGGTGGGTTTTACGTCGCTTTGAAACGTGATTTTTTCGGTCATTTTTGCGGCCATGTTATTCGGGCCTAATACATAAAATTCCTCAAGGTTGACAGGAGGCCAGCTGATGGAATATTAATGTGGGATGTCTAAGCTATGGGAAACCAGCAAGAAAAAAACTTTAGATGCCAAAACACGCACGAGTACAAAAATGTGGGTTTGGCTGCCAGACTATATTATGCTAAAATTTGCGGACTGAAATTTTTGTATGTGTAAGCCTGTTCCATCAGTGTGTCACATAACAGCCTATGGGAGGGGGGGATACTTAACCCCTTCAGCCATAATGTAATGAACGGTTCACACTAGAGAGAAAATGTCTGGTTTCCAACTTTTAGCAATTCTGGATATTTTAGTGCCAATCAAAGTGAAATGGCGCTGAATGCTGATGGTAGGGTGGTGACGTAGGGTGGGTGACCCCCACCTCCCAAAGTTCACTGGGTTCATGCGAGTCAGTATGCATCCCTCTAAATATGGAGTTCCTATTTTTGGACATAGGGCTTCACGGTATTCCAATTTAGTTTAAACAGTATTTATTAAAGCATTTGTTTCAATGTATACACTTCACAATAATTGTTCAAAGAAGTAAATCGTCAATGTACATGATACAGTAGTATACAGAAAGGCAATAAATATAAGAAAACAGGTTTCTGAGTCGAAAAGGGATTCGACAGAAAGCTTACAGCTTATGTAAGTCGTCTCCCCAGCACATTTGAAAAATTACTCCTTCAGGTGGTATAAATCTAATAGAGCTCACGTATCGTTGCGTGAAGGCCCGGCCCCCTCCAATCTGAAAAGGAGGAAGACGACCCCGACCGCCAGTCAACGATACGTGAGATTGTTTAAACTTTAGATTGAATAGGGTAAGGAAAGAAAGAGCCGGAAGAAAAGATGATCAAAGAAAGAGAGGAGAAGATTCAGAAAAATAACAGAGCAAAACCTAATTTGGCCAACTTGAACACTAAATATGTTAACTTAAAACTCCAAAGCGTAATAAGTACGGTATTTGATTCTTACTTTTAGTTCCTTTGATAAGAGTTTTGCATACTAGACTCGGTGGTGTTGAGGCGTGAGTGGGGTATTCCAATTTGTAATACCGCGTACGGTATTTTTTTTAAATACTGCTATATGGGTAAATATTGAGTATTTTTCACAATCCGTGTTTAATATACGAATAGTACCGCATGTATTTGCTTTTGCAGCAAGAAAAAAAGAACATATCTAAATTAAATAAAAGCATGGTAGTTTGTAACAATGAAGAAATGATAAGCTGTACTTTATATCAAGAACAGGAGGTCACTTTACAGTAATAAAATATTATCCGACTTGTCCATTGACTTATTTGGAACCGCATGGTACACAGCGAATGTGGACAAAGCTACACACTGTTGAATGAATGAAAGGTTTTAGCGCGCCGAAGGCGCGCAGGGACGATGTGGGATTTACAAATCCCTTGCGACCCGGTTAGCCTTATTTTATTTCACTCGGATCTTGGATCACACAGGCCTAGATTTCCTATTGCCTCAAATGGGGTCTGAAGGGGTATGCACGCGGTTAGAATTCCCGGCAGTTTGCATTGGAGTGATACATTGTCAAAGACCAAATCCTCAACGCCATTAAGACTAATATGAAAATACGTGACACGTAATGGTACACACCCAATATAATATTGTTAATTTCGGTAAATATTGCAGGCCCCAAGCAAACTTTTTTCAGGAAAGAGATGGTATATATCGCAGAAATAGCAGAGGTTATGTGAAATATAACAATTTGCCAAAAACGTGTTGTACAGCGACATGCAATAAACACAGAAACACACATGTATGTTCATATGTTAATGTGGCGACAAATGTGGCAATCGAGAAATCTTGAAAGATTGCGGAAGGATCAAACTTCAGACAAGCTATAGTAAAACAAGCCTTCATTTTTTAAACTGACAAAAGATCATAATTCAATGGCAAATAGGTTCATTAGAGTTTAACAACACTTTCAAAAGCCAATGCTATATTATAAGCGGGATTGTACGTCAATTTCAATAACTAAGGTTATTATATCACGTTGTTAGTTCCCAAGATCCTTCCCATCCTTCAATACCAAGACGAGCAAAAGAGTCGTACGTGGAGTCACTCGTTCAGGCAATTTTGCACGATGGGATTCTGGTCGTTCGAGCAATCTGAGATGGTTAGGAAGTAGACTACAGGATTTGTGACTACTGCAAAAGCTTATCATAGGACAGACGATGACAATATTGGGAAAATCGGTAATAGTGGTGTTGGAGATATGAAGATCATGGAGAGGTCTAGAACTGGGCAGATGCTAGGAGCTAAATTATCATCGGGTATATATAGTACTGCATCATCATGTCATAGGTACCCTCCTATACCTCGATGAGCATTAAGAGCCTTAAAAAAAATCGCTCTTTCGATACTCATCTGCTCAATGGGATTTGAGGCGTTCGAGTACTGTCTTTTTCAGTAACTGCTCAAAACCTTAATTGCTCGATAAGATTCGAGTCGTTCGAATAATACCTAACCCTGCTTGATTGTATTTTGGGTTTGAGGATCATAGAGGACATCGTTATACACAGGAAAGGCAAAAACAGAGACGGCCAAGACAAAATAGTCTGCTGGGATAGGCAGAAATGGGACCAGTAAAAGGCAAAACAGGCCAGGAAATAGGATAAACCACGAGAAATATCGGGATAGATAAAATACCGAGACTATGGTGCACATCCGAAACAATAAAGTTAATCTTATACAAAGGAATGTGTCTATTGATGGGCAAAAATAGGAATTCTAGGGGACAACAGATAGAAACCGAATATTTAGTGGGAAATCAGCACTAGTAAAAGAACTGTTGGATTTATTAGGGTAATTTTACAAAGTATTCGAACAAATACAATTACTCATACCAGGAAACGCACCTTAAAACACTGTATGCTTCCCTCTTAAGCCCAGTATTGAGGAATCCGTGCCAAATAAAGTTGTTTTGATGGTTTAGAGAGATTGGCTGGATGTTTGTGGTAATTCGATGTATTCTAGTTGACTTCAATTTATCCACATGAGACCTCTCATCATTCATTTAGCACTACGTGCTACTATTATAAACCCTAGGTGGGGGTTTTCTAAGTCTGTCTCGGTAGTTTTGGATTATTAAGAGGGATTGTAGGGTTGGTTGATGTAATTAAAATTACCCCTATTCAATCGATTACACCCTCTGAACACACCCCTTTCCTACTAGAAGGTTTTGGGTCACATAGCAACCATGTGCTACCATAGAAACCATGATGGCGGCCTCAGATATACAAAATGGACGACGTACACTCGCCTCACCTCAACAAAACGCGCTGCGCATGCACACTAGGACCACGTATCACTATGGGGATGTTGTCACAAGATGGCGCTCACGCACGCTACCATGACAACCAAAAATTAAGTAACTGGGCAATGTGCCTATGACGTCACATGAGATCCGGTCAATGTGGGTCGATCGGGTACATGATCTACTACCAACATCAAGCCGAGAGATCCACGGTTCGATCCCCAGCAGGAGTAACTGCATTGTGTCATTGGCAGTGACCGTTGGGAATGGCGAGCGATCGCGCCAGCGCGCACCGCTTTTTCGTTTTCCGCGAGTAATTAGTCGCGCACGTTTATCTTCCGGTCGTGTTCAAAGCCTTCGTCGGAGAAGTGCAAAGTACAGAAGAACCTGTCATGAGCAGGGGTCAGCCGAGTGGACGACTTGGGCGAAGAAGTCGCCTTGGCTTACATTGGGGGCGAAATTCAAGTCGCCCTCCCAAACTTCCTAGGGAGACATGGCAGTTTACTGTATTTTCTTATGTTTTATTTTTTAAAAACACACGCTTCCGCAAAAAACAGTAAACACGGTTGCTGTTAAAGTCCGTCACACGGCTATGAAAATAGCCTAAACTAGCCCAATTTTATATTTCTGAAAAGAATTGCAATGGCGAAGTCTTTCGAACAATTCGCCCCAACTGATAGCAACCAGCACAAAATGGCTATTTAAAAACAAAGTACCAGACAACAACGAATCACACAAGACACGCATCGAGTTAATTAGAATTTATTAAAGTTAACCATCGTTTCAAAACAAAAAAAAATGTATTGGAGACAGTTCGTCCATATCGAAATTGCTTGCGGTTACGCTCTGTTCCACTGAAAAATTGGCTGCATTGAAATTCGCCCCGCAATTTGCATTGAATGTTTTTCTTTGAAAACTTGTGAAGTTTGTTGGAAGGGGTTAAATGTAATAAGGCTACAATAGAAATCACAGGTATTTGGATGGATAAGAATGGCAGACCTTCAAAGCACCAATCGCACGTGTCAGTGAAAGATGGTTGGCAGAAATTGTCAGTTTTCTGAACAGTGTATTATTAGTTTACCCAGCGCAGCCGGGAAGGGAGACAACTGAAATGTTTTGTCATTTACCAAAGAAATTAATTAACTCAAATTGTTAATAACGCTTAATTTACGAAGGATATCGAAAACTTTTTTAACTACGCTTTTCAACTCAGTTAGGGTATTCAGAAACCATGAATGACCCAGCTTCTTATATGAACTTGAAATTTATTTTAAACACTTTAAATATTTTTTTAAAAAGAATACACCTTCTGTTACAGAGAAAAACACTCTCACCATGGGTCATACTAAATTTCAAATCCACATCGTTGAGGCAAATACAAAATCAACTGCACGGTAACCTTAGTCATCACTGTTAGGCAAAGAGTTAGGAGGTATTCAGAAACCATGAACGACACAGTTTTTTGTAGGGTGGGGGATTTTAACCTACATTCTGTTATGTAACCATCTGACTTAGTTTTGTGTGTGTTTGTATAAACTTTTATTTATTTTTTTCTCCACAATTGTGTCCTCTATGTTCATTTATTTTGTCACGATGTCATATACGTTTTATGTTTTTTTTTTCTGATTTCTCCTTCATGTCCACTGACTTCTCCCTCCTGGGTCCTGACTTCTCCCTAAAGACTCTGAAGGGAGACGTCACTTCTCCCTAAAATCAGCTGCCAGGCTGACCCCTGGTCATGAGCGACCACCCTTGGGACTTGCCAAAAATGGTCGTGATTTCTAAGACGTTTTGGCCTCTTAGGGCCGAAACGTCTCAAGGCCGAAACCTCATAAAACCAATTATTTTGGAAATCGCGCGTTATTAGGCCTACTGATTTCTCAACAGCAATCACCACCAATCCTCGTTATACCACCTGGGGGCGAATTGGCCCGAGGCATTATTTTAAAAATCACTCTCCTAAAATTTTTCACTCTCGTAAAATCTAAAAGTGGAGAGTGAATTTCCACTCTCCTGCTCTCCTGCTCCCAACGGTCACTGCATTGGGCAAGGCACTTAATCACGATTGCTCAAGTGGGGGCACGGTGGCGCAGCCATGGGGGCGTTCTTGTGGCACATCCCCCCCCCCCAAAAAAAAACAAAAATAATTCCGATAGGATCACCGATTCAATGTCGAGTTGTGACGGTACAAAAGTGGGTTTAATCATTATCATCTTATCATCCGGAAACTAATTGTTTACAATTTACTATGTAAAGGGTCACTGTGACCTTGACCTTTGACCTACTAATTTCAAAATAAATAGGGCTCTTTCTTGCAATAATGCCAACCTACCTATGAAGTTTCATGAACGCGGGTGGAACCGTTGTCAAATTATCATCTGGAAACCAATTGTTTACGATTTATTATGTTCAAGGTCTCTGTGACCTTGACCTTTGACCTAGCGAGTCCAAGATAAATAGGTGAATTCCACTCACCTAGGCCAACCTACCTATGAAGTTTCATGAATGTGGTTTCAACCGTAGTAAAGTTAGCATCCGGAAACCAATTGTTTACAATTTACTATGTTGAAGGTCACTGTGACCTTGACCTTCCACCTAGCAAGTCCAAAATAAATAAGGTTCTTCATCTCACCCATGCCATCCTACCTATGAAATGTTATGAACGTGGATCGAACCATTATCAAGTTATCATCCGGAAACCAATTGTTTTGATTTACTATGTTCAGGGTCACTGTGACCTTGACCTTTGACCTAGTGAGTCCAAAATAATAGGGTTTTCCTCTCATGAACGCCAACCATTACCTACGTATGAAGTTTCATGAATGTGAGTTTAACTATAGACAAGTTATCATCCGGAAACCAATTGTTTACAATTTACTATGTTCATGGTCACTGTGACCTTGACCTTTGACCAAGCAAGTCCAAAATAAATAGGGTTCGTCCACTCACCAATGCCAACCTACCTATGGAGTTTGATGACGTGGGTCGAACCATTATCAAGTTATCATCCGGAAACCAACTGTTTACACCCGCCCGCCATTCACCAAACTATAAGTCGAGCTTTGACTTCGTCACAACACAACTTGACTAAATAAGAGGCCCCAAGCGGCTGTAATCGCTCACCTGCCAAGGTGGTTCAAAGAAGTATTTGGGGTCACATTCAGTTATACATGGTTCATCAACTCTACAGAGGAATGAAGTCATGAAAGGCAAATTTTATGGAAAAACACTGAGGAATCGATTTCAACAAACCTAACATGCTCCCCATGCCACCCCCACCCCGCCCATAGACAGCCCAAATAATAAGCCAGGGACTCAAATTGAACAAACTTGAACCTGATCCCCCATGAGATGTTATATACAAATACGAACGAATTCTGGCCGGTGGATCTGAAGAAAGGGGTTTTAAAAGAAATGTCCTCACATTGCATTAGTTAAACTTTGGGCTCAAACAGGGAGCCAAGATATTTACCCAGGTAACCAATTTGAACAAAACTGAAACTGACTCACCGCAAGATGTTGCATACCAAATGTGAATGGATTCTGACTGGTGAATCTGAAGAAAAAGATTTTTGAAGAAATTCCCTCATATTCCACTAAGTTAAAATTCAGGCTGCCATAGGCAGCTCAAATATAAACCCAGGGACTCGATTTGAACAAACTTGAATCTGACCCCCCAATAGATGTTGCATACTAAACATGAAAGGAAATTTCCTCAAATTGCACAAAGTTAAACTTTCGGCTCCGATAGAGAGCCCAAATACTAACTGAGGGACCCGATTTGTACAAACTTGAATCTCTCCCCCCCCCCCCCCCCCTAGAAATGTTGCAGACCAAATATAAAAGCATTCATACCAAATATACAAGATTTTTAAAGAAATTTCCTCATATTTCACCAAGTTAAAATTGGGGCTCCTAGAGGGAGCTCAATGATGGTTCTGGAGAAGTAGATTTTTTTAATTTTTTTAAAACATGTATGGGTGCTAGCAGAGTAATGCCCCTTGTGGTTCGGCGCGGCAAGGTTATTTGTACAAACTTGAATTGACATATGATAAGGAACATGCACACCAAATTTGGTTCAATTTGGTCCAGTAGTTTGGGAGGAGAAGTCAATAATGTAAAGTTCACGACGGACGGCAAGTGATAAGTTAAGTTCCCTTCGGTGAGCTAAAAATCAGCCATATGCCCCCCCCCCCCCCCTTCCCTCCAAGTTAACCCATACAGGGAACATCAGGCAAGACATTTTAATATCATGATATTTATACTTGCAGGATGTATAAGGGGGAGGGGTGCGTAATAGCAGATTTATGTGTGATATCCGACCTATCTCAATTTAATGACACCAATGTTGCCGATTATTTGCCAGACTCGAGAAAAAAAACGTCGCAGGTGTTCCGTCGAGGATTTACGAAATAACGTCGCCGTTATTTGGTAATTTATCCGTTTCTTCTGGGCGGGCTCGCTATTTAAAAAGAAGAATCTCTTGGGGCGGTTGGAAAATAGGAATCATTAACAAAAGCAAGACAGTAATATTATTTGATAAGCAATTGCTGCCAGTTTTAAAAAGCATAAACCGGCTATTTCTCTTCATTTTGTGTGATATCATTAGACATACTCATCTTAATTCTATTCATTTAGTTTCCTATTTCAGTCGAATGTTTCAACCAAAAAACCTTCACTATTGGTATGGCGAGGGCCGGTTGCCGGGCAGGTATCTCTTTTTGTTAAAAAAACTTAGTTATTTCTGGTCGGATTTTGATATTTGATTTGTGCTTGATAATTATCATGCAACATTCGATGACGCAAAATAGGGCGTGTCCACGCTTTTTCGCAAGAGTATGGCCCTTCGTTAAAATCGACTAATTTTGAGCTTGATGGGGCGATACTTCAACAAACGTCAACCGATTTGACAGATATTTGGCACGTGGGTTTCAAGGACCAATGTCTTGGTCGAGTTCGAAAACGGGCTCGGTCTGATGTACGGCTGAAGAATTATTCAAATTTTGTGCTTGATACTAATGATACTATTAAAAAGCGCTATAACTTGAACAACTGTTAACCGATTTGATTCTTTTTTTTATTGTATGGGTTTCCAGGATAATTGTCTCGATCAAGTCGAAAATGTTCCGTCGGATATATGACTGGCAGAATTATTGAGTTGACGTAGTCATTTTGTTCAAATTTGTTATTTAGAAAAGGGTCCTCTCAAGATTTTTGGTTCATAGTTACTCACCGTTGTGTTAGCCACGAAAACACGACTTCACATCGGCGATGCGGATCATTTCTATAAATAGAGTTGTTGAGTTGACGTTCGTTTCGTGATTGCATCATAACTCAATGATTCACATAGATTATTATTGTCCTCACACAAGGTGAAGGGGAAATAAATTTGAAAAAAGAGTTTCAATGTGGCCCAATTATTGATGCCTTTCACACGTCCATAAATATAACTGGTTTTGCGTCCATTGCTCCAGTAGATTAGAAATTGGTGTCCCACTCCCCTCCCCACCCCACGAAACAAACGCGAACGTCAATTCTGTTTCTAAAATTGGGGTTGCAGCTATATTATTCAGCAATACAGACACTGCCATTTATCCTAACAACTGATGTCAAATTTTCTTCCACATACTGATGTGGTAAACAATAGGCCTCATTGGATGTGACCCACCACCCCCCCCCCCCGCCCCATAGCCCTTTTCATAAAAACTATGATATAAATTCATAATTAATTGATGTTGAACAAAAACAAACATCTTGCGAAAAAGCTATCACAAATGGGAATTTTATACTGATGTGGTAACATTTTTAAACAAATAGCCCTCAATGAATGTGACCCCCCCCCCCCCCCGTATACCCCTCTTCATCAAAACGTGACATACATAAATTAATTAATATTGACACAAAACAAACAACTTGTGACATTAAATATCCTACTTGTGATCGTTTTTAAATCACATTCAGGCTTCTGAAGACTGACATTTCACATCATGTGTTTGGTGAATCATTTGCACTTTTTTGTAAAAAAAAAAAAGAAACAAGAGGCCCCACAGGGCCTCAAGCGCTCATCTTGAACAGAACACAATTTAAACAGAGTCCAAGAATGAGTCTACATTAAGCAAGCCATCTCCATAGGCTACACTGTCAATCCTTGAGTCCCTCAGGAGTGACAAAAATAATCTGGGCATCATGCCTTTTCTTCAGTTGATCATAAAGTAATATGTAGAGCTCCCCTATGAAGCCCCTTGATACAACCTATGTGGATTAATCTTAGTACCTCTAGAGGGTACTGAATACAAAACTTTTAATTCTTCAGCAAAATGGCCAATTCTGGCTCCCATAAAGAGCCCAAATATTAACCCAGGCTCTTGATTTGAACACAGTTGAATCTGACTTCCCTAGAGATGTTGTGTACCGAATATGAAAGCATTCTGACTGTTGGATCTGAAGGAGAGAAATTGTAAAGAAATTTCTTCGAATTGCATTAAGTTCAAATTTGGGCTACCATAGCGAGCCCAAATATTAACCTATGGATCCGATTTGAACAAACTTGAATCTGACCCCCCCCCCCCCCCCCCCCCCCCCCAGAGATGTTGTATACCAAATGTGAAAGCATTCTGACGAGTGGATCTCAAGAAGAAGATTTCTGAAGAAATTCCCTCATATTGTACCAAGTTAAATCTCATGTTCCCATATGGATCCCAAACATTAACCTAGGTTCTTGAATTGAACAACCTGGAATCTGACCCCCTAGAGATGTTGTATACCAAATATAAAAGCATTCTGACTGGTGGATCTGAAGAAGAAGATTTTTAAAGAAACTTACTCATATTGCGTTAAGTAAAAATTTGGGCTATCATAGTGAGCCCAAATATATACCTAGGGATCTGATTTGAACAAACTTGAATCTGACCCCCTTAGAGATGCTGCATACCAAATATCTAAGCATTCTGACTGGTGGATCTGAAGAAGAAGATTTTTTTAAATTACCCTCCGTATTGAACAAAGATAAAATTTAAACAAAGATAAATATTAGCCTAGGGACATGGTTTGAATCTGACCCTCATAACAATGACGTTTTCCATATATGAACCAATGAGCTTTATTTCAACAAACTTTTATTTGCCCCCCCCCCCCCCACACCCCTCCACTCCCTATGAATGCTGTATACCAAATATCAAAAGATTCTGATGATTGGTTCCGGAGAAAAGATTTTTAAATTTTTGCAAATATGCTGACTCAGCATTTTTTCGATGCCCATTACAGAGCACCCTAACATAACCGATGGCAATTGTTTTTTACCATTCAATTCTACTGGTCCTAAGGATACTTCATACCAAATAACAGCTCTCTGTTCCGTGGGGTTTGGGAAATATGGGCGTTTGAAAATATTTCTATTTTTAGATCCCTGGGTTCCCA